>OY757947.1:8842317-8867317 GCA_963585895.1 Sepioteuthis lessoniana | reverse complement strand
TGTCAACTTTTTTCACTTGTCAGGATCTCTTTTCTACAAAGTTAATTTTTACACAATTTTTATATCTTTTCTTTGGTTTGGTTATGTTTCTTTGTTTAATGGCATATCAACCTTTGTAGGTTATTTAATCTGTTCTTCTCGGAGGATGGGTAACAAACCCATCCTCCGAGAAGAACAGAAGTGGTACTATTTAACCCATAGCTGGGAGGATGAGGGGGTTCATGCCTTTCGTAAGGGTATTAGTCCAAAAGTGATCTAGCTTGGTTGGGTTGGATTTCTTTGTTTAGTGGCATATCAATCTTCATGGTTTATCTAAAGCCACAGCCATCCTTCTAGAAGAAAAGTAGTGGTACTATTTAACCCATAGCTGGGAGGATAAGGGGGTTCATACCTTTCCCAAGGGTATTAGTCCAAAAGGGATCTGGTTTGTTTGGGTTGCGTTTCTTTGTTTAATGGCATATCAACCTTCATGGTTTATCTAAAGCCACAGCCATTCTTCTAAAAGAACAGTAGTGTTACTATTTAACCCCTGCTGGGAGGATAAGGGGGTTCATACCTTTCCCAAGGGTATTAGTCCCAAAGTGATCAATCTTGGTTGGGTTTCTTTGTTTAATGGCATATCAATTTTCATGGTTTATCTAAAGCCACAGCCATCCTTCTAGAAGAACAGTAGTGTTACTATTTAACCCATAGCTGGGAGGATAAGGGGGTTCATACATTTCCCAAGGGTATTTGTCCGAAAGTGAATGTAATAGCGCGACTGGAGTTCGAACTCGCTTGCACAGATTCCGCAGTCTATCGCTTAAACCATTACACCACGAGGACACCCCGTCTTTTCTTTGGCTTATGTGCCTGAGAGTAAAGTATTTGCTTCGAAAGTCTATTACTCATACAATACCCAACATGACCTGCCTACCACATTTGGGGCGTTATGAGAGACTCGGTGCTTGTAGATCCTACCCTTGTAGGGACTTCTGTGACGAGTGTTTTGGCATTCTACTTAATGTTTAGAATCCGTCTCAAACACCCCTTGTGAAAGTGCTCAAGTATTTTCAGATGCCGACGAATCAGTGTCGATATTTTAGATGAGTAGAAAAAACATTCAACACGTAGGACCTCTAAGTATTCACCTTAGTCTTATGGGAAATATGACAATTAGTCCATTGCCGTTTTTCAAGCATCGCATAGGCCACAAATGCCTTCTGAATGAGTAGGTAGACTTTTAGCATCCAAAGTCAATGTACTTCCTAGATAAGTAAAAGTTTCAACCACAGCGAAACTAGTAACATGGACTGTTATAATTGGCTTAATATACACCTCATCTTTTACGGGGGTAAACAGTACTTTGTGTGTCTATGTATTATATAGAACTGATTATTATGAATTATATAAATGTATACAAATGCTTATGACTTAAATACCTATAAAGGTATATAATTGTTATATATATATGTATATATATATATATATATATATATATATATATATAGCCCAGTCGGCTGGGGCTGTAGAATACAGTGATTGCATCTCTGCAGAAGGGTAAGATCCCCCCAATGAGTGTCCTGAATATGACACTAAACAATCTGATCGTGAGGTTCCAGTAATGCTGGGGCTTTGGGGAATGCAGAGCACCCCTTCATTGCCGTTGCTCCCAGGTTCACTCTGGCCCAGCGCGGTAGCACCTGATAAGGGTCCTATCTATGGGTTAAATAGAACTAACGGTAAACACACGCACACACACACACATATATATATATATATATACACACACACACGCACACATATATATATATATATACACTCACATATACATATATATGCATATATGTGTGTGTGTATATATGTGTGTGTATATATATATATGTGTGTGTGTGTGTGTGTATGATGTCAATATATATATATATATATATATGCTCCCCTATTCCTGTAGGGTTGAGCTCTCTAGCGAAGGAAGTAAATGTGTTGCCATTAGCATAATGCAAGGCTCTTCATATGAATTGAGGTCTCGGTAGCCGTTAAGCGGATATATGTTAAACAATAACAATTGTGATTCATAACCGTTTAAATTTCATTTGCTTGTGCTAGTTTCCTTGTGGCTGAGTGGTAGAATCTTGGTATTGGCATTTGAGTCAACCGGGTTTCGATTTCAGCTTCTGGAATCTTGCCTGTCTAGCCACACTGAAGAGTTCTGATAGAACGAAATAGATCTGTCTGTATACACGTTTATATACACAGACACACACACACATATATATATATATATACACACACACACACTTTCTCTCTCTCTCTCTATATATATACTTTTTTTTTTCTTTAAGTATTGTCCGGATGGAATTACTCCCAACTCCGGTTTAACTGGACCAAAGAATATATATATATATATATACATAGTAGTATTATTCGGTCCAGTTAAACCAGAGTTGGGAGTAATTCCTTCAGGACAAGAAAATCATTCAGGAGCTGAACATTTAAATTTTCCTGGTAGAGAGCTCAATGTAATAACCGGCCTTTGGTTTTTTTCTTTAAAGAAAAAAAAAAGATATATATATATATATATATATGCATAATAAACAAGGAGGAGTTTCCGGTAATTAATACACGAAATTGTTCTTTAAATGCCTGCACCTAGAGACACTCAACTCTTGAACATTAACTGTCGAAAAAAAAACAAAAAAACTTAGGCGCCTTTATGCATATTACTCGTAGGCGGACCAGGGTTAATACGAGTAAAAAAAGGAGTTATCAAAGGAGCTGCCTAAAAGGCGACAAGGACCTCGTGCTCTTGTGAAGAGTGTCGAATGATCTCACTGGCGTCACTTAGGAAACCCCAGCAGGATTTCCAAAAACGAAAAACTTTATAAAATGAAATGGCGCAGTGCACTTCTTTCATCAAGTTAACTCAAATATAAAAAGGAATGTTGCGTGTCTCGCTGTCATCTTTCTAAATTTCTCAGATAAGTTCTTATGTAAATTATTTTACACAACACAGGCGATTGTCTGATGCGTATTTTTTTAACAAATGTTTGAAATTCTGAAAAAACAAAACAAAAACAAAACAAACAAAAAAAACTGGTTGAACCGTTCAAGGTTTGGTCGGGTTTGGGTGTATTTTATGGCATATCAACCTTTGTGAGTTATCTAATGTCAAATTATATATATATATATATATATATATATATATATATAAATAAATTTTAAACAGGTCTGAGCTAATTTGTTTGCTCATAGTTAAATGGTTTCATGTATTGCTATTTAGTGTTTGCACACAGTTAAATGGATTCAAGTATTGCTATATATATGTAGGTTATTTAATGCCAAATCCTATTTTTATACAAACAGTTCTATTTCAACCAATTCAGTTAAGCATAATTACACAGTTTAGTTCTATTTAACCCATAGATAGGACCCTATTAGGTGCTACTACTCCGGGCTAGAGTGGACCTGGGAGCGATGACAATAAATGGGTACTCTGCATTCCCCAAAGCTCCTGCATTACTGGAGTAAAGCCATCAGATTGTTGAGTGTCATATACAGGACACTCGTTGGTGGAGTCTTACACCTCTGCAAAGATGCAGTCTTTGTATTCGATTGTTTAGTGTCATATCTAGGACACACGTTGTCGGGGTGGGGGGTTATCCCTCTGCAGAGGTGCAGTCGGTGTATTCTACAGCCCCAGCCGATTGGGCATCACTGGCACGATAAATGAAGACATTAATTAAAAAAACAGTAAATGAATGAACTAATCACAAAATAATTGAACAAACAAATTCAAGGATTTACTCATGACAATAAAAAACATAAAAAGAAAAAAAATGGCTAACCGGTTTCGATCCTCGCTCGACAGAGTTAAATCAAGGATAAATTAGAATAAAAAAAAACTATAGGAATTTTTAATATTTATCTTTTTTCAAGACTCCTTGTTATTTTTCTAGTGTCGTTATCTTGATGGTAAATGAATTGTCCCATATTTTTTACCCAAGCACTTTCGACCATACCATGGTCGTCATCAAGCGTGGTGTAGTTTTCAGTTGACAGTTCCAACCGAAAACTTAAAAAAAAAAAACATTACAAATAGTTAAAACAATAAGAATTCAAATTGTCAACGCAAAACTACACTACCCTTGATAACGACCCCCGGCTTTTTAGCTGGGCCGTCTGGCATTCGTGCCGGATGGGCGCTCGAAACCAAGAGCAGACTCGGGGCCGAATAGGCCCCCAGCTTCGGCTGGGCAACCTTCGGGTGGGCGAGCTGCACTTTTGTCCCCTTTGTACGGCACTAGACCAAGCGTCTAGTTTAAGCCGTAAACTGGCATACGTGCCCGGACCCACATTTGGGTTCGTGAAACCGCTTGCCTCATCAGGCTCACATTGCACTAAGTGAGCCGATGAGCAGCACTGACAAGCAGGGTTCGAGTCTCGGCTCCTTCCCGACCTTCCCCTCCCCTTTATCCCCACTTTAATTGGCCTTCGGGCTTTTGACCTTGTGTCAAGTCGTGTCTGGTGGGAGGCAGCGACAAATACTATGGTCGAAATCGCTTGGGCAAAAGATAGAGGACAATTCTTTTACCATCTAGATCCCCACAACAACAAAAAAATTACAAGGAGACTTGGAAAAATAAAATTTAGAAATAATAAACAGTGTGCCATCATCTTTAACAAAACTAGCTTGAATAATAACTTGCTGCTTCTTCAATATATATATATATATAGTCATCCACAGACAGACTGTTTCGTTCCATCAGAACTCTTCAGTGTGGCTAGACACACAGGACGCTCAAAGCCGGGATCGAAACCCGTCCAACTTTACGTTAGACTGTGATTCCGACCACTCGTCCACCAAGCAGACTACGTTGGCTAAGGGAATTTTAAGGTATTTATTACTAGCAGCAGCAGCCTTTATATATATATATATATATATATATATATATATATATATATATATATATATATATACACGAATCTATCTATCTACTCACACACAAACATACACATCTCGCTCTCTCTCTATATACATACACACAGACTCACATATACATATATATTGAAGGGAAAGGAATAGCGCCCTCCTCAACACATCGGTGTAGTAGTTATTGAAAAGGAAGAAATCGGATCACCCTCAACAACTATATAGATATATATATAAACACACACACACGCATCTATATATATATATATATATATATATAAACACACACTCACGCATCTCTCTCTCTCTCTCTCTATATATATATATATATATATATACACAAACACACACACTCACATCTATATATATGTGTATAATTATACACATACACATACTCTCTCTCATATCTCTCTCTATATATATATTCACACACACACACATATATTTAAAAAATATATATATATGCAGACACAGATTTAAATATACACTAACAAACACACACACACACACACACACACACACACACACACACATATATATATATATATATATACACACGTATATACACATACACACACACACACACATATATATACAAATATATATATACGTACACACACACATCTTTCTACTTATATATATATATAAAACAACAAGAAAGAGATAATTTTGTCGCCGTGCTCTGACACATTCCAAGGGACAGATAAAAAAAAATGAAGAACGAGGACGTTAAACAAAAAGAATCCGAATGAGGAAAAACATTACAAAAGACCACAAACGTTTTTAAGTTCATATAAATTCCTTGATCCCTTCTTAACTCCAACTACAACCCCCGTCTGCCCACCCGGCTCCGCCACCCTGTATGCGTCATTACCATTCGAGTGGGTGGGGGTATAGAAAGGCGACCCTATCAACGTCTGGGTGAAATAACGGTTATTAAATAAAACGCAGCCAACTCGTTGTGATGACCTGTCTCTTGCCTCGCAATACGTCAGCCACATTTTAGGTTCGCCATGTTTGAATGTTTATTTTTGACACGATACTGAGTTGAGGTATTTAATAAACCATGCAAAGTATTGACACGAGGCTAGAAAAATGGTATACTCGATGAGGATCGAACTCTATGCGCACGTAGTTGTTTTTTACTAAGCTTTATTTGGTTTGGTTCGGTGGGTTTTATGGAATATCAATCCATTTTTATGCAAATAATCTGTTCTATTTAAAACAATTCAGTTTAGCATAAGTACACAGTTTAATTATCGAAAACATTTCTATTTCAAACTATTCAGGAAGTTATACATAACAATTCAGTTCAGTGTAAATACAGTTTTAATGTCGAAAAACAGTTCTATTTCAAATAATTTAGTTAAGCATAAGCACGCAGTTTAAATGTATGTACGGTTTAATTGTCAAAAACATTTCTATTTCAAGAAATTCAGTTTACTCAAACAATTCAGTTTAGCATAAGTATGTTGTTAGTTCTATTTAACCCATTGATAGGACCCTTATCAGGTACTACCACGCAAGGCCAGAGTGGACCTGGGAGCGATGGCAATGAAGGGGTACTCCGCATTCCCCAAAGCTCCAGCATTACTAGAACCTCACCATCAGATTGTTTAGTGTAATATCCAGGACACTCGTTGGGGGGAGGGTCTTACCCCTCTGCAGAGAAGCAGTCGGTGTATTCTACAGCCCCAGTCGACTGGGCCATAAGCTTTATTTAGTCTGGAACACAGCGCTCATTAAAACGATTAGTTTTGTCACAAGGCTACAAAAATGTGATATCCCAGGGTTGTAGAATGCACAAACTGCTTCTCTGTAGAGAGGTAAGTCACCTCACTCAACGAATGTCCTAGATTTGACGCGAAACAATCTGATGGTGAGGTTCCAGTAATACTGGAGCTTTGGGGAAGGCGGAATACCCCTTCATTGCCATCGCTCCCAAGTTCACTCTGGCCTGGAGTGGTAGCACCTGATAGGGTCCTATGCATGGGTCAAATAGAACTAAACTCTGTACTTATACTAAATTAAACTGGTTGAGATGAGAATGTTTTGACATTTAAACTGCGTGCTTATGCTCAACTGAATTGTTTGAAATAGAACTGTTTTGACATCTAAACTACGTATTTATGCTAAACTGAATTGTTTGAAATGGAACTGTTTTGACATTTAACTGAGTGTAAACAAAAAACTATACTTATTCTAACGGAATTGTTTGAAATGTAGCTGTTTATATGTATAAAAATGGATTTGGAATTAAATAACCTACAATGGTTGATGTGCCATAAAACGAAACCAAACAAAAAATGTGAATATCACACTGGGTGTCTCATTTTTGTAGCTCTGGATCCAAACTAATGTAAGAAAAATAAATACGTGGTGTATTCAATAAGTGTACAGGCATTTAAAATTGTTGTAGACTCTTAAAAATTCAGTATGTTATTGCTATACATCTTATGAGATGACTGACCAATTTTAATAATTTCAGGTTCAAATGAACAGCTACAGCAGGAATTGGAATACACCCTACTAAAACCTGATTGTCACAGCTGCAATCTCGACTTTAGAAGAACGATATGCAATAAAATTCTGTTTTAAACTTGGAAAAAATGCCATACGATGAAAGCTGGATCTACTGCTATGACCCAGAGACCAAGAGACAGAGTTCCCTGTGGAAGCGTGCTGGCTCTCCCGGACCCAAGAAGGCCAGACAGAGCAAATCCACCCACAAACTTTTGATGATCCCTTTTTTGACAGCACTGGCACGATCTACATGCACTGGGTTCCCACTGGAAGACAGTCAACAAGGAATACTATGTTGAGGTTTTAAGGGAGCCCAGGAAGAGATTCCGCCGGAAGAGACCAGCACTCTTCAAATCGGCTCAGTGGCATTTCCAGCAGGACAACGCATCTGTCTACAACTCCATCCTTGTCACAGACTATTTGATCAAGATGGGCATCAAGACAGTTCCTCAGCCTTCCTACAGTCCAGACCTTGCTCCCTGTGACTTTTGCTTATTCCCTAAGCTCAGAGGCTATCGTTATGAGACAATTGAGGAGATGAAAGAGGCTGTGACGAAGGTGATTGACACGCTCACACAAGAGGACTTTCACGGGGCCTTACAGAAGTTGTTGGAACGGTACAACGAGTACATTGCAGCTGGAGGAGTTTATTTCGAAGGGGACTAGAGTTTCATATGTGTACTATCAATAAAAGTGCCCATACGATAAATGTCTTATTTAATGATCCTCGTAAAAGCAATCTGACAAACCGTCTAGGGTTATTTTTATACTTTGAGGTTAGGGGTTCATCAATCAGAAGAATGGTTTTGGGTATTTTGTAGAAGTGCCCCACCACTAATGGAAAAATGAGTTAAAAAAAAACAAAAAAAAAACTGACCCAACCGTAGGTAATTGGGTCAACCATATCTTCATTAGATTTATTTCGAACGTTTTTGTTAGGGATGAATCTCTTTATACTTCGAAGTCGAGTTCATGACATGGACTTAGCGATTCGCTTTGTACAAACCCATGGAATTATTCACCATCAATGCCTTTGTCGTAACGGTCATGAAATTCACCCCTCAACATTTTCAGATAGAAGAAGATATAGTTATTTTCCCCTCAGGTAAGTCGAGCTGCGCGTTATCGATTAATTAAGTTGGTTGGTTGTTTTGGTCTTATGGCATATCAAACTTTGTAAGTTATTTAATGCCAAATTCTCTCTCTCTCTCTCTCTCTCTCTCTCTCTCTCTCTCTCTCTCACTCACTCTCTCTCTCTTTATATAAGTAAAAAAAGTAAAGTTGGCGACTGTAGTCGAGGGTGACCCGAAGGCTCCCTTTTCAATAGCTACTATACCGAGGTGTAGGGGAAGGCACTACCCCTTTCCTTGGATTGCTCCACTTTACCCTTGATACGTACCTTATAATACTGAGTGTTAAGCAAGGAGGTATCAAGAACCATTTTTTTTAAGTCTTTGGTATGACTCGACCTGGGATTGAACCCCGGTCTCCCAGACCATTGGTGAATACTCTATCTACTAGACCAATGAGTCGGTTTATTTATATATTCAACCTTGGATTTCTAAACAAATACTTTGCAGATAAAGCTTTAGATCAGCAGGATCTCATTTGTTTGCACACAGTTAAACGGTTTTAATTCATCATATCTTTTGATACAACCCTATCTCTCTCAAAAAGGACGGAAAGTCATCCATTTTAATGTTGATAAACAGATCGCTCAAACGTGCCCGTGGTGTAGTCGTTATCGCCGTAGGAAATGAACGCGGCGATACGAGTTCAAATCCTGGACGAGACCGATTGCATTTCACATTGCACTAATACCCTTGGGAAAGGTATGAATCCAATTATTCTCCCTCCAGCTATGGGTAAATAGTAGGACAGACTAGGTTCTTCAGCCTTGGTTAGGCAACTAGTCTAGGAGAAGGAAAACTCTGAATTCAAACCTGTTAAACTCCGCTTAAAAAAAAAATTGACCTTGTGTCATATCCTGCCCGAGCGGAGGGGTTGGGTAAATAGTACCTTGAAAAATCGCTATCTGATGAGAGCAAAAGTTTTACATTCTACGCGAACGTGTTTAATGGTGCAAGGCGTTTGACATGTCAGACATTGTGGTTGTTGTTGTTCTTGTTTCAGCATGAAAGAGTGAGTAAGCCTTGTATAACCAATGCCCACTCGGGATATAATGAGTTGTTCTCTTCTTGATTTTCAAAAAGCTGGTCTCCATTCTCCCAAAGTGGGCTGGATCTAGGAGAGTTTATTGTGAATGTTATTATTCCAGCGTTGTTGACATTTTGCGTAAAGGAATTTGTTTAAGGGTAGGGTTTAGGGAGGGTATAGCTTACAGTCACCAAATTGTTAACAATACGACCAATTTTGTCAAACCGGGGTGTTTTAAATCACTGAATCTTTCTGGCATCTGTACAAAATGCAGAATAAACGCCACTGTGGAACACGTCGCAGAAAACTATTTTTATGCAAATACTCATTGACAAAAATGAATTTCATCCTTTTCAGTTACCAATAAAACACTGGAGGGGGGGGTAAAACCCTATTTTATCTGATTTTTTGGGTGGCAGAGGTATTTTTTGAGTGGGTCTCTTCTACGCAAGATCCAGGCTTTTTTAAAAAAAAGTTTTTAAAAGATCAACTCAAAGAAAAGTGACCAAAAAATTGGTAAGGAAGTATATTGATTCATTGAACAGTCGAGTCGGCTGGGGCTGTAGAATATACCGACTGCATCTTTCCACGGGGGGAAGACAACCCCATAACGAGTGTTTTGGATGTGACACTAAACCATCTGATGGTGAGGTTCCAGTCCTAGAGCTCTAAGGAATACAGAGTACTCCTTCATTGACATTACACTCAGGTCCACTTTGACCTGGAGTGGTAGTACCTGTTAGGGTCCCATTTAAGGGTCAAATAAAACAATTTATTTATTTACTCTACTTGAAACCATTCAACAAATGAGCTATGGCTCGTTTGATAAAGTTACCTTGATTGGTTGGTTGGTTGGGTTTTATGGTATATCAACCTTTGTAGGTTATTTAACGCCAAAACCATTTTTATGCAAATACTTCTATTTCAAACAATTCAGTTTACCATGAGTACACAGTTTAATTGTCAAAAACATTACTATAATACGTGATTTAGCATTAAATAATCAACAAGGGTTGATATGTCATAAAACACGACTAACCAAACTATATATATATATATATATATATATATATATATATATATATATATATACATGATTTAGCATTAAATAATCTACAAGGGTTGATATGCCATAAAACCAGACTAACCAAATTTTACAAATTATATATGTAATATATATATGTATTAGCGCAATGGTCAGAGTGTTTGTCAATGGTCTGGGAGACTGGGGTTCAATCCCAGGAGTTTAATCGGTTAGATATGACATTTAATCATCCGATTGCGAGGCTCCATTCTATAGTTCCTTGTATCTGAAGAGCTCCTATCATCAGATAACCATCCGAAATGAAGGGAAACCATACACGGCGTTCGAGGATAATGGTAAACTCTATCAGTTTTCCAGAGTTCAATTGGAGTCACGAATGGGGTAACCTGCTTTCAAAGAACTATGGACAACATTATTAGACAACATAATCCTCATGGAGGAGCTCGTGGTGTAATGTTATCGTCGTAGAAAATGGACACGGCGACACGAGTTCAAATCCTGAACGAGACTGATTACATTTCACATAGCACTAATACTCTTGGGAAAGGTATGAATCCAATTATTCTCCCTCCAGCTATGGGTAAATAGTAGGACAGACTAGGTTCTTCAGCCTTGGTGAGGCAACCAGTCTAGGAGGAGGAAAAGTCCATAAACTCACTTTCAACAGAAAGAAATCGATCATTTCAACCGAGTCAATAGATTTCCTGGGTTATATAATGACCCATGGTTCGTTAAGACTTGACGCAGACAGACTGAGCCCCCCTAAAAGAATTACCAGTCCCAAAAGACAAAAGCCACTTTACGTCAGTCTATTCTCATATTACTCACAGTGGATTGCTAAATTCTCGGAAGAAATTAGACCACTAGTGATGGCTGAATTATTTCCTCTCAACCAGGAAGCATAGAAAGCATTCATCAATTTCAAAGAGGGAATTGAAAAGGTATTTCTGGATTCCATAGACGAAAAAACAAACAAACCCCCGTATGATGGAAACTGACGCTTCCGAGATTGCTATTGCAGCTACACTAAGTCGAGCTGGTCACCCAGTTGCCTTCTTTTCACGGACACTGATGCCCACAGAACACAAACAAGCATTGGTCAAAAAGGAGGCTGACGCTATAACAGAGGCGGTGAGAAGGTGGTCTCACACTACTTGTCAGGACGAAGGTTTACTATCGTCACTGACCAACAGGTTGTCAATTATATGTTCCACGCTAAAAGAGTGGGAAAAATTGAAAACAAAATCTGAGGATGGAGGATGTTATAAATATGGTATCGACTAGGTAAAAATAATACCCCAGCAGACATACTCTCAAGGATATTGTGGGGCTGCTATCAACGAAGAAAAATTAGCAGATCACATTCGTCCCTGCCATCCAGGAATAACGAGACTGGTTTCTTTGTGTTTTATGACATATCGACCTTTGTAGATTATTAAATTCGTATGTTTGCATTTTGTTTGAGCTCTGTTGCGGATTTTTCGAACAACTTCATATATATATATATATATATATATATATATATATATATATATATATATATATATAAATTCGTCCTTAAAAGCCATTTGGATAATTTTTACTATTGCACCCAGATCCTTTTACTGAAATTTATTTTTCCTAGTTTTGAGAACATATCTGATGTTCAAAACATTCCGAAAAAAAACCTTTTTGGCCGTAATTTCATCCCCCAAACCATTTATTAAATATCTATGATTTGGTGGGTTTAGTTTTATGGCATATCAACCATTGTAGGTAATTTGATGCCAAATCCTCTTTATGCATAAATATTAAATATATATGATTTGGCTTTGTTGAGTTTTATGGCATATCAACCATTGTCAGTTATTTTATGCCAAATCCTCTTTATACATATATATATATTAAATATATATGATTTGGTTTGGTTGGGTAATATGGCATATCAACCATTGTTGGCTATTTAATGCCAAATCCTCTTTATACATATATATTAAATATATATGATTTGGTTTGGTTGGGTTGTATGGCATATCAACCATTGTCGGTTATTTAATGCCAAATCCTCTTTATACATATATATTAAAAATATATGATTTTGTTTGGTTGGGTTTTATGGCATATCAACCATATATATATATATTAAATATATATGATTTGGTGGGGTTGGGTTTTCTGGCATATCAACTATTGTCGGTTATTTAATGCCAAATCCTCTTTATATATATATATATATATATATATATATATATATATATATTAAATATATATGATTTGGTTTGGTTGGGTTATAAGGCATATCAACCATTGTTGGCTATTTATTGCCAAATCATCTTTATATATATATTTTAAATATATACGATTTGTAAACATTTTGCTCATAACATTTTAAAATGAGCCTGAATTTTTTTTTCAAATTTTTTCAAATATTTTCGAGCATTTCTATCAAATACCAACAATTCTATAAACTATTAATCATTTATTTGCTCAAAGTGTTGGAGTTACAAGTATTGCTATTGAACAGTATTCTATTCAACATTACTTATTCATTCAGACAGAGTTAAATGGTGGCAAGTATTGTAATGTATCACTAACAATTAAACACCAGTCATTTGGTTGTACACAGTTATCCTTCGGCAGAAGTGCAGTTGGTGTATTCTGCAGCCCCAGCCAACTAGGCAAGATTTGGTTGGGTTTGGTTTTATGGCATATCAACTATTGTGGGTTATATAATGCCAAATCTTCTTTATACATATATATTAAATATATATTATTTAGTTTGGTTGGGTTAGGTTTTATGGCATATAAACCATTGTAGGTTATTTAATGCCAAATCCTCTTTATACATATATATAAAATATATATCATTTGGTTTGGTTGGGTTTTATGGCATATAAACCATTGTAGGTTATTTAATGCTAGATATTGTTTATACATATATATTAAATATATATGATTTGCTTTGGTTGGGTTTTATGGCATATCAACCCTTCTGGGTTATTTAATGCCAAATCCTCTTTATACATATATATAAAATATATATCGTTTGGTTTGGTTGTGTTTTATGGCATATCAACCAGTGTTGATTATTTAATGCCAAATCCTCTTTATACATATATATTAAATATATATGATTTGTTTTGGTTGGGTTTTATGGCATATCAACCATTGTAGGTTATTTAATGCCAAATCCTCTTTATACATATATATTAAATATATATTATTTAGCTTGGTTTGGTTGTGTTTTATGGCATATTAACCATTGTAGGTTATTTAATGCCAAATCCTCTTTATACATATATATTAAAAATATAGGATTTGTAAACATTTTCTTGATAACATCTTTAAACGAGGCCGAGTTGTATTTTTCTCACGCTTCAATGGTTTCAAGTATTGCTACATTACAGTCACAATTTAACATCAGACTTTTGTTTGTACACAGTTTGTCTGTGATTTTTTTTTTAAGTGAGTTAGAACTGATTTGTTTGTACACTTCTCTTGCTGTTCTTTCTACACAGTTAAATGGTTTCAATTATTGCTATCTAACACTAATAATTCAATTCAATAGCAATCATTTATTTGCTGACCGTGTAGTGGTTACAAGTATTACAATGTATCCCAAATAATTCAATTAAACATTAGTCATTTGTTTAGATAATCAAACGGTTCTATTTCTAATGATTCAATTTAGAATATGTCTTTTTTTGCATTTCGTTTATATGTCAAATAGGTGCAACCACTCGAGACCAGAGTGGACCTGGGAGTGATAGCAGTGAAGCTTCAGCATAACTGTAGCCTCACCATCAATTTGTTTGTTTGTTTGGGTTTTATGGCATGTCAACCTTTGTAGGTTATTTAATGCCAAATTTCTTTTTATACAACTGAAGAGTTCTATTTCAAACAATTCAGTTTAGAATAAGAGTTGGTTTGAGTGCGAGTCATGGCAATCTTTCAATGGCTGTTTTTATTCTCATCTATAGAAACAACCTTCATAGATGAGCAGCAGAAGTTTCCTGATTGACTATTTGATCCTGCCCATTGAACCATAGGATTCATACGCCTAGGGCCTTGTTAGGCATGGCGTTAAACCGTCAGAGGGTTTGTCTGCTCACCTTTACATTCACCATGCTGCTTCCCATGGCTTTCAAAAATTTTTTTTCTTCTTCTTCTTCCCCCTTCTGCCTGTATTAAATTTCAACTTAGTAAACGTCCGCAATTACTTTCTTTTTTAAAATTTCATCGAAGTCCTTATTTATGGTTCTTTGCATCCTGATAGGCATTCTATTTTATGCTCACTAAGGTTTTCAATTTCTAATAAAGTCCCATAGTATTAGCTTCTCTTGACCGGCTTCAATTGTTACCTGGAATTACAGAATTTGTCTTTTTGCATTTAAAGTGCAGATAATAAGCAGCAGTGATTTTTCAAATAAAAAAATAAAATCGTTCATGCATTTTAAAATGACAATATAGTAAAAGACAATTAATTACTAACCATTTTTTGAACTCTGCCCAACTTGGAGTGGATTAGCTTAGTATTTTCGTAGTATGTTTAACACATTTCGTGTTGTCTAGGCTTCTGAATATTAATTTTATACAGATATACGTGTTTCCAGTGCCTGGGGTGGGAGGAAAGGGTCATTCACTTATTTGTTTCCCCCCTTTTTTCTTTCTTTTCTTTTTCTCTAAATATTTTGTCATTTTTTTCTTCGTATATGAGTAGAGTGTTTGCCAATAGTCCGGACGATGAGTAGAGTGTTTACCAAAGGTCTGGACGATGAGTAGAGTGTTTGCCAATAGTCCGGACGATGAGTAGAGTGTTTGCCAATAGTCCGGACGATGAGTAGAGTGTTTACCAAAGGACCGGACGATGAGTAGAGTGTTTGCCAATAGTCCGGACGATGAGTAGAGTGTTTACCAAAGGTCCGGACGATGAGTAGAGTGTTTGCCAATAGTCCGGACGATGAGTAGAGTGTTTGCCAAAAGTCCGGACGATGAGAAGAGTGTTTGCCAATAGTCCGGACGATGAGTAGAGTGTTTACCAAAGGTCCGGACGATGAGTAGAGTGTTTGCCAATAGTCCGGACGATGAGTAGAGTGTTTGCCAATAGTCCGGACGATGAGTAGAGTGTTTGCCAATAGTCCGGACGATGAGTAGAGTGTTTACCAAAGGTCCGGACGATGAGTAGAGTGTTTGCCAATAGTCCGGACGATGAGTAGAGTGTTTACCAAAGGTCCGGACGATGAGTAGAGTGTTTGCCAATAGTCCGGACGATGAGTAGAGTGTTTGCCAATAGTCCGGACGATGAGTAGAGTGTTTGCCAATAGTCCGGACGATGAGAAGAGTGTTTGCCAATAGTCCGGACGATGAGTAGAGTGTTTACCAAAGGTCCGGACGATGAGTAGAGTGTTTGCCAATAGTCCGGACGATGAGTAGAGTGTTTGCCAATAGTCCGGAAGACATATATCTGACCGTTACTTGAACTCTGCCAAAAGGTGGAATGAATTTGCCTGGTATTTTGGTAGTATGTTTAACACAGTCCGTGTTAAGTACTCAGCTTAGTTGTCAAAACATTTCTTTTTCAAGCTATTCAGTTTAGTCAAACAGTTCTAATTAAAAAAAATTCAGTTTAGCATACAAAAACAGTTCTATTTGAAACAAGGACCCTATCAGGTGCTGCTACTCCGGGCCAGAGTAGACCTGGGAGCGATGGCAATGAAGAGGTACTCCGCATTTCTCAAAGCTCAAGCATAACTGGAACGGCAGTATCATATTGTTTAGTGTCACATCCAGGACACTCGTTGAGAGGGTCTTACTTCTCTGCAAAGTTGCCGTCGGCAAATACTACTGCTCCAACCGGCTGAGCTAGTGATGATTTGTGTATTGGAGAAAGTCTTAGAATACAGAGATTAATAGTCTAAACTTCTGAGACAAAGCTTGATGATTTTTATCATTAAGGGTTTTCAGACTATTGTTTTCATCTTTATTGTTATTTCTACAACGTTTAGGCCAATATTTCCTCCTACCTTCTTCAGGTGTTTATCTAACTCGGGAACCTTCACCTGCTGGACACATAGCGTAACGGTTATAGGCGTTGGTTCCCTAAACTTCTAAGGAGACAATCATCTGGAGGTTGCAGGTTCAATCCTGACTGCAGGCGAGTAACAATACAGGAATACTTATCACTTGTACCCGGTTATGGCTAACGGAATAGGAACAGGCGACCCCCGTGGAGTCAATAAAGGACGTAGTTAGAAGTTCCGTGAAGACTCCCGAGTTCGAGAAGCACCTGAAGAAGGCCGGAGGACATATCGGCTGGAACGTTGTGAAAAATAACAATAAATATGAAGGCAATAGTCTGAAAACCCTTAATGATAAAAATCATCAAGCTTTATCTCCAAAATTCATCGACAAACACCTGAAGAAGACCGGAGGACATATCGACCGAAACGTTTTGGAAATAACAATAAAGATGAAGACAATAGTCCGAAAACCCTTAATGATAAAAATCATCAAGCTTTATCTCAAAAATTCATCGACAAACACCTGAAGAAGACCGGAGGACATATCGGCCGAAACGTTGTGGAAAATAACAATAATGATGAAGACCCTTAATGATAAAAATACGGAGATCAACTTTAAGAACATGAAATATAAATAGTCAGGGACTTTACCAGTGAAACGGTAAAATAAAGTAAATTTTTTACAACCTGAAATGAATGGAAACAAAAAAAAAAAGTATTACTCACCACTCCATTACAAAGAGTCAAAGCTGCGTAATCCTCGGATTTTTTGTAAAGAGATGCTGATACTCCTTTACCGACAAAGAAACAATTGGGTATCTCGCCAGTGTTTTGTCCTTGGTACTTGGAGGTACTATCTAGTTGTCCAGTTGAGTTTCGTTTCCAGTGGTAGATTTTGAAACCGGGGGCGAGCAGTTTGTTGTTGGACCTTAATTTCAGATGGAAGGTTTCGTTAAATGCCGTCACGTTCAGGAAAAGCACAGGGTCTTTCGTGGAAAACGTACTTCGCTTTCTACGGGCATGATGGACATCGTACGATAGGAACTCTCCTTGCTCAGAGACAAAAAATGGATATGTAATTTCGTACTCTGAAATGAGATGAAAACCACGATCATTTCTATTTGTACAAAAATGACAAAGAAATTAAAACAGATGAAAAAATAATGGTACTTATGCATCTATGTTACCGCAAAAAAGCTGAGCGTTTCCGGAAAGAATCGGAATATGCCGAAACGCCTAGCTAATCAAATTTTAGATAAAATAATTCAATCAGTTTATTTACTAAGTTACAAACAAGTGTAAATATGAATTTATCGCAGCTAAGCGAAAATCTACAATGTGCAGAAATGGTGATCCAATTCTGCTAAGACAAAAAACCTTATTGGCAAAATTAAAAGTTGCCGGGCATGTGAGCATCATTGCCACCTAAAAAAATGAGGAAAAGTTATGCCTGGAGATGCCGTAACACCAAATGCAGGACCTGGATTATTATTAAATTGTTAGGTGAAAGTACAGAATAGTTACAAAACACCCGCTCCCCATGATAAGAATGGATTTCTAAATTAACATGTTATTACTTCTGCACGTACAATAAGTGCATAAATACGAAAAAAATTATTTAAAAAGACAAAAAAAAAAAATGATACACAACCCCCCACCAAATTAGATAAAATAAAAATTCAAACAATTTTTTCACATTGAAAATTACCATACATTGACTGTTGATTTATTCTTTTTCTCCAGAAAAGGTTGGTAACATTATCCATTAAAAATTGCCTTTTTCTCTTTTTTTGGTCTTCATGCGTTTTGTCAACAAATTGGTTGACTTATTTTATCGTCTGCTTGCTTAAATTTCGTTTCGGAATATTCCTATTCTTTCCGTTATCGGCCCGGAAACGCGCGGGAAAGTTCGGCTTTTTTTGCGGTAACATAGATGC
Organism: Sepioteuthis lessoniana; assembly: GCA_963585895.1. NCBI lineage: Eukaryota > Metazoa > Mollusca > Cephalopoda > Myopsida > Loliginidae > Sepioteuthis > Sepioteuthis lessoniana. The sequence continues at coordinate 8,848,747 of OY757947.1, read as the reverse complement.
ATAAGTACCAAAATAATACATCTTGAAAAAACAGCAAAAAAAAATCCAACGAAAATTGAATGTGTTGCTGGTGTGAGGTTGGTAGTAGTGACTTGGTCTCGGGAAATAAAACGGACGAAAGAATTTCGACAAATAAGAAATTGTAGGAACACACAAATAATAAAAATAATAATAAAGTACTTTTATTTTCGTGTGTGTGTGTGTGTGTGTGTGTGTGAGAGAGAGAGAGAGAGAGAGAGAGAGAGAGAGAGAGAGAGAGAGAGAGAGAGTCCTTTGTTTACAGAAATTCTAGTGTCAATTAAAAATAAAAAAAAAAAACAACTTATATACAGTGTAAGAGAGTTATATACAAATAAAAGAGGGTTGTCGGGACCGGAGAAGAAGTCTCTTATATCCGGGTTTTGTCTATTTTATATACATTAACACAGGCTCTAATTTGGGACAAGAAAAGATATATCCTATATCAGGGTTTCTCTTATATCAGAGTCTCTTATATCCAGGTTTACCTTACATTACGCCTTAAAATACAAATTGACCAGCCCAGTCGGCTTGGGCTGGAGAATAAGCCAACTGGAAAACTCTGAATTCAAACCACTTAAACTCCGCTTAAAAAAATTGACCTTGTGTCATATCCTGCCCAAGCGAAGGGGTTGGGTAAATACGTATGTGTATTTACCCTCCCACTGCTCGGGCAGGATGTGACTCAAGGTCAATCTCGAAGCGGAGTTTAACAGGTTTGAATTCAGAGTTTTCCTTCTCCTAGACTGGTCGTCAAAGTTAAAGAACCCAGTCTTCCCTACTATTTACCCATAGCTGGAAGGAGAATAATTGGATTCATATCTTTCACAGTAGTATTAGTGCTATGTAGTATGCAATGTTTCGTCCATGATTTGAACTCGTGTCGCCGTGTCCATTTCCAACAACAATAACTAATTACACCTCCACTACACACACACACACACACACATACACACACACACACATACATATATATATATATACATACAGAAAGGGAGAGAAAACGTACATATACAAACACATGCACACACACACACACACATACATATATATGTGTGTGTGTGCATGTGTTTGTATATGTACCTTTTTCTCTCTCTTTCTGTGCATTAATATATATATATATATATATATATATATATATATATATATATATTACATTGAATAGGTCCGCAAATGATTTTGAATGTGGTACTTTTGGTTTTGTTTCATATAATTATGTTCCACACGTGTTTCGGACTTAGTGGCCCTCTTCAGGAAACTAATGATGTATAGTGTCACCTCTGCTTCTTTGCAGAGGCGACCCTACACGTCATTAGTGTACAAAGAAGTAGAGGTGACCTCAGACATCATGAGTTTCCTGAAGAGGACCAGAAAGTCTGAAACACGTGAAGAGCATAATCATATGAAATAAAAATCCAAAGTACAACATTCGAAGATATTTTCATTTTAAAATATTCATATTTCTCTCATTGAGCCAACTATATATATATATATATATATATATATAGAGAGAGAGAGAGAGAGAAAAAGAGTGTATGTGTGTGTGTGTGTATGTGTGTATTAGGGTGTTAATGATACAGTCTGTTGCATTCTGCCTGCGCATAAACAAGTTACCATCTGACTGCCGTCTATCATTTGATTTTGTGATATCCGAGACACTCAAACTTGTGATAAGCACCTGTTCCATTGTCTAAATAATTGGCCTATTCACCCCTGAAATGCCGGAAATAGTTTATTTAATTCAAAACGATGTTTTTTGTTATCTGTTCTTGTCTGTTTCTATCTTTTTCTGGCAAGTTTGAAATCTTTCCTCGCCCTTCTTCTCGCAAAATAGATAGATAAATAAATAAATAAATAAAGTTTGCAAAAGCGAGATTTTCCAAAACATCAGATCCCCTCATCATGGAATTGTACCTTACAAGATATAAAGGTCTGTGAGTCGGGCCAGCAGACCATTCTTTGTGGGTTAGGTTCTTTCTGTGAGTCTTGCATTTCTGGTTTGTGCCAAACAATGCTTAGCTTCGGAGCAGCGGGATTTTTTTCACAAGCTAAACCCAATCCACCTCAGCACCGGAAATAAGGCATGACATTTTGACAGTCTCATGTATACACAATTTGAGTATTGACTTTTCCTCAATCCTGACCACTTCTCGCTAGTAGTAACCAGGAAATTATGGGTTTAGTCGACTCGGATTAAAAAGAAAAAAAATCTGAGTGCCCTGTCCACAGTTACAACACAAATTTATTTTTTATTCCTTTCTATATTCATCAGGTCCGCTGACCGATAAAATGAAACGCAGCTTCTTCCAGGCAGCGGTCGTATCGATACTGCTGTATGGATGCACTACTTGGACGCTGACTAAACGGCTGGAGAAGAAGCTAGACAGCAATATTGAACAAGTCCTGGCGGCAACACCCCACAAGGCACCAACTATACGGCCACCTGCCTCCCATCACGAAAACTATCCAAGTTTGACGAACCAGACATGCAGGACACTGCTGGAGAAGCAGGGACGAGCACATAAGTGATGTACTCTTATGGACCCCCACATATGGCCGGGCAAAAGCAGGACGACCAGCTCGAACATACATACAGCAGCTATGTGAGGATACGGGATGTAGCCCTGAAGACCTGCCAGAGGCGATAAACGATACGGAGAAGTAGCGAGAGAGGGTCAGGGATATCCGTGCTTGCGGCACGACAGGATGATGACGATGATGATATATATATATATGTATATATAGCAGTCTAATAAATCTATACTAGTATTTTTTTCATGTTTAGTAAAATCTATTTCAGCCTGTTCAGATGTATTTAGTTCAGCCCATTCACATCTATCTATCTATCTATCTATCTATCACAGTCTATTCTCATCTATCTGTCTGTTCAAACATGTGTGTGTGTGTGTAGTTAGGCAGCAATCTTTCATTTAAGCATGTTTGATTAAATAATACAGACACATTCTGTCTATATAATTTAATCAAGATCCTTATAGTTTCCTGATAATTGTCTTGGTTTCAGGTTGGAATTGGTGGATGAATTTCCCAAAATTGTCCCGAGCGCTTTCGGACCTTTCATGATGATGATCATCATCATCAGAATCGATTCAGATCTAAATAGATGTTGTATATATATATATATATATATATGAAGAGAGAGAGAGAGAGAGAGAGAGAGAGAGAGAGAGAATGGATATAGCGTCTATTCAGAGATAGATAGATGGATAGATAGTTTGGTTTGGTTTCTTTGTTTAATGGCATATCAACCTTTGTAGGTTTTTTTAATGCCAAAGCCATTCTCCTAGAAGAACAGTAATAGTACTATTTAAACCATAGCTGGGAGGATAAGGAGGTTCATACCTTTCCCAAGGGTATTTGCCCACATGTGAACGTAATAGAGCGACTGGAGTAAGAACCCACTACGATTCCGCAGTCTATCGCTTTAACGATTACACCACGAGGACACCCCACCCCGATCGATAGACTGATAGATAGATAACATATATATATATATATATATATTGATACAGATAGATAATGTGTGTGGGTGTATATATATATACGAGGATCATTAAATAAGTTTCCAGACTTTTTTCGTATGGGCACTTTTATTGATAGTACACATGAAACTCTAGTCCCCTTCGAAGTAATCTCCTCCGGCTGCAATGCACTTGTTGTACCGTTCCAACAATTTCTGGAAGGCCCCATGAAAGTCGTCTTGTGTGAGAGTGTCAATGACCTTCGTTACAGCCTCTTTCATCTCCTGAATTGTCTCATAACGACAGCCTCTAAGTTTTTCCTTGAGCTTAGGGAATTACCAAAAGTCACAGGGAGCAAGGTCTGGACTATAGGGACGGTGAGGAACTGTCTTGATGCCTACCTTGGTCAAATAGTCGGTGACAAGGATGGAGTTGTGGACTGGTGCATTGTCCTGCTGGAAATGCCACTGGCCCGATTTGAAGAGTGCTGGCCTCTTCCCCAGGAATCTCTTTCTGAACTCCCTTAAAACTTCAACATAGTAACCCTAACCCTAACCCTTTGGCCAATCAACTCTGGTGTATTGACTTCCTTACTCCTCCCACACCTCTCATCATGCCTCACAGACTCCCTGCTTTCCTTGAATCTCTTATGCCAGTCTCAAAAACTGATGCTCGATTCATACAAGATGCTCCAAAAGCAGTCTGACGCATTCCATACGTTTCTGCAGCATTTTTATAAAGTTTAAAACAGAATTGTATTGCATAAAGTGTCCTCACGTCCAGATTGCAATTTTGAAATTCACCAGCTGTGACAATCAGGCTTTAGTAGGGTGTATTCCAATTGCTACTGTAGCTGTTCATTTGAATCTGAAATTAGTCAGTCATCTAATAAGATGTATAGCAATAACAGTGCATTTTCAAGAGTCTACGATAATTTTAAATGCCTGTACAAAAAAAAAAAGGTCTGGAAACATATTGAATTCACCACGTATCAACCATGGTAGGTTATTTAATGCCAAATTGTCTATATACATATACATCAAATATATATGATTTGGTTTGGTTTGACTTGGGTTTTAATGCCAAATCCTCTTTATAAATATATATTAAATATATATGATTTGTAAACATGTCAATAAAGTTGATTGGTTCCAATATTGCTATGTATCACTAACAATTCATATCAACACCAGTCATTTGTTTACACACAGTTAAATGATAAAACAGTTCTATTCCTAACAATTCAATTTAACATAAGTCATTTGTTTGCACTCAGTTTAAATGTCAACCAGTTCTATTTGACCCATAGATAGGACCCTATTGGGTGCTACTACTTTTGGTCACAGTGAACCTGGGTACGATAGTAATGAAAGGATACTCTGCATTCTCCTGTCAGGTGCTACCACTCTGAGATAGAGTGGACCTGGGAGTAATGGTAATAAAGGGGTACTCTGCTTTAGTAGCGTCTCTCCATCAGATTGTTTAAAGTCATATACAGGACACTCATTGGGGGAGGTCTTACCCCTCTGCCGACATGCCGATTGGGCTAAAGATATTTTGTTTATCACCTTTCTGTTGTTTTAATGGTTTATATATATATATATATATATATATATATATATATATATATATATATATATATATATATATATATATAATTCATGTAAAAGACAAACTAAGATATTATTATTATGTAGTTTTACAAAAACTATTACGGACTTAAATAATGTTTGAAATTTATTTTGAAGCGTAACGTTTTTACTTTATATATATATATATATATATATATATATATATATATATATATATATATATATATGAGAAAGAATTAAAAAGCTTCAAAGTTAAACCTTTGTGGGGGACTGAAAGAAGATCAATAAATAGAAAACATCCATTATTTTTTTTTCTTAGGTCGGCAAGAAAAGAAAGAAAGAAAGAAAGAAAGAAAGAAAGAAAGAAAGAAAGAAAGAAAAGAGAGTAGAGAAAGGACAAAAGAAAGAAAAAGGGAAAAAGAAGGAATAGAAAGAAAGAAAAAAAGATAGAAAAGAAAAAAAGAAAATGAATTAAAAGAGAGAAAAGAGAGAGAAAGAAAATGAATGAAAAAAAAAACAGAAAGAAAGAAAGAAAGAAAGAAAGAGAGAAACAAAGAAAGAAAGAAAGGGAAAAAACGAAATTAAAAGAAAGAAAAAGGAAAGAAAGAAAGAGGGAAAAAACGAAATTGAAAGAAAGAAATAAAGAAAGAAAGGATAATAAATTGAAATGAAACGTAACTATTCTCTTTCTTTCCTTCTTTCTGTCTTTCATTTTCTTTCTTTCTTTCTTTTTTTTTTCTTCCCGCCCTCCTCAGAAGATGGTTTCAAATTTGCTTTGAAATAGTGTCGATGATTAGTTTGCTAATTTATGAAGAACGCCACCCTTCGCCATCTGTTAGTCGGACCGAAAGAAAAAACGTGAATAATACTTTTATTCTATTCAATTTTATACACGTTTTTTTTTATTTAACTGTCTTCTTCTTCTTCTTCTTCTTCTTCTTCTTCTTCTTCTTCTTCTTCTTCAGGACTCGGTCATGTGGTTAACACTTCAAGTAGTGAGTGATGTCAGGATAAACATGAGTAGTTCGAACACCGGGTCACTTAGTAAAGATATTTGAAAAAAATAACTGAACAAAAACAAAAAAAAATAAATAAAAAACAAATAAACAAACAAAAAAAAAAACCCGAAAAAATAAACTAGGTATATTGGGTTAAGTATTTCGTGACATTATTTGAGTCAGGCACGTCGTCAAAAAGTGTGTGGCACACGGTGAGAAGCAGTAAAGACTCCTGTGATAAATATTTCCAAGTGGTACAATTTTCTGATCCCCTCCCTCAGGAGAAGGTAAAATTTAAGGATTTTAAGTTCCTCATTATTATCTGGGATGTAGTGCCTCATGG
>OY757947.1:8801310-8842117 GCA_963585895.1 Sepioteuthis lessoniana | reverse complement strand
CGTCTAGTGTGGTGATGCCGCCTGTTTGATTATAGCACAATATATATATATATATATATATATATATATATATATATATATATATATATATCCGAGGGATAAGCATGAACTTATTACTTCTACACCCAGCAATAAGTATTCTAGTTATAATGTAAATATAATTTGTTCTTTATTTCGAACAGTAAACACATATCCTTGAATTACCACCAGTTTTGTTTGTAATGTGAGATGCACTTCTGTAAGCAATACAGACGTGTTTAAACACTAGAGACACTTCTAACATTTCCCTAACATCGTTTGAAAACTGAGGTTGTGCACTTTTGCATCTCGTTTTGCAGATAAAAATAGTTTGATATAAACAAATTCCTACGCAAGAACTAAAATCGCTGACCTCTAGCGGCATGTACAGTTTTGTCGTCGTTCCCGCCTTTTGAGCATTTCCGGTGTAGCAAAAAATGTCGGAAATTCCCGTCTTAAAAAAAATGGCTGCTTGTCTGAACCATACTTCTAAGAGCTTTACTAAATTTTTTTTTTTTTACCGCAACGAGACTTCTCTTTCTTCATCCATTACCTCAGCTTAGTCTGGCACGAAGACATAAAAACATAACCCCGAGTGAGGATCGAATTCAGTACATTTGTTGTGTTCAGAGATAGAAAATTGTTTGTCTTCGTTCCATTATCCTTAGTAATAATCAAAGATTGCATCACGCAATTAGAATCGTAGTTAGAATCGCACTGGGTGCCCCATTCATGAAGATAATGTGCCTCAAATAAATAATAAATATTTGACATGATAATTTCAGTTCGAGGTTCATTGGGTGACCCATTCATACAGCCTTATTACTAAGGCCAGCATAATCTGACAAAAGGCCACAAATGCAGAGCACTCTGTGTGAATTGAATTCAGTATAGTTATAGTATTCAAAAATCTTTGTTCCATAGTGATGCAGCTCTATTTATATTTACTAAGATTAGCATAGTTTGGCATAAGGCCGCGAATGCAGAGCACTCAGCGTGGATCGGATTCAGTACCGCAAAGAATTTCGTGAGAGAAAGCTGCAAGTCTATGGACACTCCAATCTCTTCTATTTAACAAAGTTAGAATAGTCTGACACAAGGGCACAAGTACAGAGCACCCAGTTAGGATCGAATTCAATAAAGCTGTTGTGTTAAGCAAAATAAATCTGGCAATCCTTTCAGCATGGTAATAAAACCATTATAATTTACTAAAGTCAGCATAGCCTGGCACAAGGTCTCAAATCTAGAGGAACCTAGTGAACGGATTATTATGATTATTAAAAAGATATACCTGTATGAATTTAATTATAAAGGGGTTTCCATTTTACAAAAAATATTCACCAATGAAAAATGGCCCTGTCGTCTGGGGCTGTAGAATACACCGACTGAATCTTTGCAGAGGGGTCAGACCCCACCAACGAATGCCCGGAATATGACGCTAAACAATCAGATAGTGAGACTCCAGTAATGCCGGAGCTATAGGGAAAGCAGAGTACACCATCATTTGTTGGTTGGTTGGTTTGGTTTTATGGCATATCAACTTTTGTAGGTTATTTAACGCCAAATCCATTTTTATGCAAATAATCAGTTCTATTTTTTTTTTAAAAATCAGTTTAGCATGAGTACACAGTTTAATTGTCAAAAACATTTCTATTTCAAGCCATTCAGTTTGTTCAAACAGTTCTATTTCAGCTAATTCAATGTAGTATAAGTACAAATTTTGTTTACACACTGTTAAATGTCAAAACATTCACAGAGGAAAGATGGAATAAATTCTACTAGCATACGGCCTACCAAAAAAACCGTCGTAGCCATAATGATTCTCTATAGAAACACCTCTGGTGATGTAACGGTTAGCAAGCTAGACTAGCAAACCTACACGAGTGAGTTCGAATCTCATTGGGCACCCCATTTATTCGGCCTTGTGCCACATCGAGGCAAAGAGCTTTGTAAATTACTGTAGAAACACCAAAGTGAAAGTACGTTCTCCGGACGGAGACATAGAATACTTTGACATTGTAGCAGGAGTACTGCAAGGACACACGCTAGCCCCATACCTTTTTATCATCTGTCTAAACTACGTGCTAAGAACATCGATTGATAAAATCAAAGAAAACGGTTTCGAGCTGACAAAGAAATGAAGCAGAATGAACTCGCAAAAACAATTACCGACGCCGACTACGCCGATGACACAGCGCTTCTGGCAAATGCACCCGCCCAAGCCAAAACCCTATTGTATAGTTTGGAACGAGCCACCGCAGGCATTGGCCACCATGTCAATACAAACAAAACGGAATATATGTGCTTTAATCAAAGAGGCGACATCTACACACTAAACGGTAGCTCTCTGAAACTAATTGACAAGTTCACCTAACTTGGAAGCAGTGCCTCATCAACCGAGACAGTCATCAAAACGCGACAAGCAAAGGCATGGGCAGCTATCGATAGGCTATCGGTCATAGGGAAGTCAGACCTTACCGATAAAATGAAACGCAGTTTCTTCCAAGCAACGGTCGTATCGATACCGCTATATGGATGCACTACATGGACGCTAACTAAACGGATGGAGAAAAACTTGATGGCAATTACACAAGGATGCTGCGAGCAACACTGAACAAGTCCTGGATGCAACACCCCACAAAGCAGTTGATATGCCATAAAAATCAAACCAAACCAACCAACCAACCAACTAAAGTATTTCAAAGTATTTTCATGTAATTTTGGTGAATATATCTGATATAGTGAGGTGTTTGTGCTATTTTTATTTTTGCGTCATTTAGATGAAAACTAACCATCGAACCCTTCATTTAACCCATAAGTGGGGGGGGATATGTGGGTTCGAACTTTTCCCAAAAGTGTTAAACCGAAATTAAACACAGTCATACGACTGGAGTTAGGACTCACATACTACGATGCTAACCACGGCCACCTAACTCCCATCACGAAAACTATCCAAGTTAGACGAACCAGACATACAGGACACTGCAGGAGAAGCAGGGACGAGCTCATAAGTGGTGTTCTCCAATGGAGCCCCTCACATGGCCGAGCAAAAGCTGGGCGACCAGCTCGAACTTATATATACAGCAGCTATGTCAGGGATGTAGCCCTGGCACGACATGATGATGATGATTGGCATAACAATAATATATCCAATATATTTATCTAGAGAGATTGTTATCTTATTATCCGAATATAAAGGTGTTTATGGTTCAGACTGTACACAGGTTTTGTAGCAGTCAACGAAGTACAAGAGAGAGAGAGAGAGAGAGAGAGAGAGAGAGAGAGAGAGAGAGAGAGAGAGGTTTTTGCATACGAACTCCAGCTTGGCAGACATAAAGAGACACTCCTGACCTGACCGATTCGTACCAACGTTTAACCCCAACTGACTAATGCCTCAACTGACTAATTTTCAAAATTCGCTAATTTTCATATCATAAGTGTGATGTCATCTCCCTAAGTTATTCATATTTACCCAACCCCTCCGCTCGGGCAGGATATTTTATTTGTATTTTATAGCATATCAACCGTCATAGGTTATTCAATGCCAAATACTGTTTACCCTATTTACCAACCCCTCCACTCGGGCAGGATATGACACAAAGTCATTTTCTAAGCGAAGTTTAACAGGTTTTAATTCAGAGTTTTCCTTCTCCTAGACTAGTTGCCTCACCAAGGCTGAAGAACCTAGTCTGTCCTACTATTTACCCATAGCTAGAGGGAGAATAATTGGATTCATACTTTTCCCAAGGGTATTAGTGCAATGTGAAATGCAATCAGTATCGTCCAGGATTTGAACTCGTGTCGCCGTGTCCATTTCCTGCGAGGATAACCATTACACCACGGGCACCTCCACATCTCCCTAAGTTATTACGTCATCTCATCATTATCATCACACGTGTCCCCAAATTTCATTATGTTTTTATTTTACCACAATCAAACTGATGACAAGACATAAATATACTTTACTCACATTTGGCCTTCCTGTCAAAAGATGATAGGTGTCCCCTATCAACTGTTCGTTAATGAACGCGCTTGACCTTTCCGATTCAACTGACATTCCCACTTAAAGATTTTAGTTGACTAAAAGACACCGGAACAATTCACGACCTGACTGAACTAAATAATGAAATTGTTATATAATAGCCGAGGGATTTCGGTTCAAGCCTTTGAGTTTAGTTAGGCTGAGAACCTTTCGGCTCAGCACATGGGTTAGTTAGGTGCAACATTGAGGCAGATGTTAACGCGGGCGCGCGCGGGCGGACGGAGGTGTCACTCAGATGTCATATTAGTCCGAGACGAAACGCGGTGACAGGGTGCGGGTGACGTCAACGCACCGGAAGCGTGCGGAGGTTTGTGTGAGAATTTGAAGAAAGAGAGAGTCGAGTACTGGACGCCAAACGAGAAGGATCGACTTTTGGTGCTCGCAGACGCGAGGCGAACTTGCGCCCCATGGGAGCCGCTCGAGTTGGGGGCCAAATGAATAAGATAGCATAGAAGATTGTGTCTCTCCTCCTTACGACGAAACCTTTAACTCAAAGTTAATAAAAAGGTTTCGTACCTGAAGAAGTCGTTACGTGTTTTCGAATTTCGAGATTCCTATGTTCTATCTTTATGAACATTCGATGACCATTTCACCCATTTTACACATGGCCATATTCGTGTATATGGCTACGCAACAAAATAATAAATACGATTAACCATAGTAGTAATTATTTCTTATCATGTCGAATTGCCACATACATATACAAAGCGGAAACATAATCTAACATAATTTACGAACTTCAATGAACGAATGAACACACTTCTTTATAAAAATATTCATCTCTCACACTTTATTCTCGAAAGGGTTGATGTTTCTGTGGTGTGTGAGAGATGAGTGGAAACAGGGACAGACTGATATATTGACCCAACTTCTTCTCTTGACCATAGCACGCTGTGTTATCTTCAAGAACCCACTTAGCACTTCTTCTTCCGCATCTTGGCTAGGTTTGCTCGACCGGGGGTCGCTGAAGGCAAAAACCCTCTGCAAGCTGGTTCTCATTCTGGCCTTCCTGTCTCCAACTAACTCAACTGCCACCCGCACCTGCCTACATTCTTTCATAACGCCCACTTCTTCTTCCGCTTATTTACACAGGTGCATCTCTTGATATAACGGCTCGGTCAAGGGTCAATATATAACAATCAGACTGACACCCAAACACTGTGAAGTCTTTGTATTGGTGATTCCATCGTGAATACCGAAACAGTACGGCATGCCGGTTTTAAATTTCTGGAGGAGGGTATTGTGCTATGGTGATAATTTCCTCGTAGACTGTGACCCAACTGACACTATTTTGCTGCGCAGTAGACTAAATCTGCACCCCCACCAAAAAAAACAAAAACGCATGTGCATAATTAATAATTCAAAACGGCACAAGGCATTACCAGTATTGTTCTTTAAAAGGGATGGCTTTAGCATTAAATTACCCATGAAGGTTGATATGCCATATTAAAAAGAAACCAGACCAAACTAATAATTCTGTGCTCTCTTTTCATATTGTACCGATGAATCTTGGAAAATAATATCAAAATTTATGAAAGAATTACTGCAAGACTTTAATATTTATATATTTAATATTAAACCTATTACGCTATTAATATTAAAACCATTAAAATATTTAGTATTAATCCTATTAGAATATCTAATATTAATGCTAATAAAATATTAAATATTAAACCTATTCATATATTTAGTATTAAACCTATTAATATATTTAATATCAAACCTATTAATATATTTATATTAAACCTAATAAAATCCTAATTATTAAACCTATTAATATATTTAATATCAAACCTGTTAAAATATCTAATATTAAACCTATACATATATTTATATTAAAGCCGTTAATATATTTAATATTAAACCTATTGATATATCTTATATGAAACCTGCTGATATGTCTAATATTAAACCTATTAATATATTTATATTAAACCTATTGATATATCTAATATTAAACCAAGCAAGGTCTCGACTATAGGGAGGGCGAGGAACTGTCTTGATGCCCATCTTGGTCAAATAGCCTGTGACAAGGATGGAGTTGTGGACTGGTGCATTATCCTGGTGGAAATGCCACTGAGCCGATTTGAAGAGTGCTGGCCTCTTCCGACGGAATCTCTTTATTGAGAGCTCTTTATTCATTAATATAGCAAACAATATTAGTATATTATCATTAACATATATGAGGATCATCAAGTAAGTTTCCAGACTTTTTTTTTCGTATCGGCATTTTTATTAATAGTACACACATGGAACTCTAGTCCCCTTCGAAGTAATCTCCACCGGCTGCAATCTACTGGTTGTACCGTTCCAACAACTTCTGCAAGGCCTCCTGGAAGTCCTCTTGTGTGAGCGTGTCAATGACCTTCGTCACAGCCACTTTCATCTCCTCAATTGTCTCATAACGACAGCCTGTGAGCTTAGGGAATAAGCAAAACTCACAGGGAGCAACGCCTGGACTATAGGGAGGGTGTGGAACTGTCTTGATACCCATCTTGGTCAAATAGTCTGTGACAAGGATGGAGTTGTGGATTGATGCATTGTCCTGGTGGAAATGCCACTGAGCCGATTTGAAGAGTGCTGGCCTCTTCCGACGGAATCTCTTCCTGAACTCCCTTAAAACCTCAACATAGTAACCCTAACCCTAACCCTTAGCCTTTGGCCAATCAACTCTGGTGTATTGACTTCCTTAGTCCTCCCATACCTCTCATCATCCCTCACAGATTCCCTGCCTTCCTTGAATCTCTTATATCACTCAAAAACTCATGCTCGATTCATTTAAAACCATTTAATTGTATGCAAACGAATCATTAATAATAAATCGAATTATTAGTGTTTGATAGGAATACTTGAAACCTTTTTACTACCAGCAAATGAGCTCTCACTCGTTTAAAAATAATGTTGGCTACAAACTATTCACTTACAAATCATATATATATATATATATATATATATTGTCATCCACAGACAGACTGTTTCGTTCTATCAGAACTCTTCAGTGTGGCTAGACCCGCAGGACGCTCGAAGCCGGGATTGAAACCCGTCTAACTTGACGATAGATTAAGGTTACAGACCACACAGCTACAAGCGGACTACGTTGGCTAAGGGAATTTTAAGGTATTTTATTTTTAGCAACAGCAGCAGCAGACTTTGTTTACATTATTTTAATACCCTATCGGCTACCAGAGTGCTCAATTCTTACGAAGAGCTTTGCATTACGCTAGGGGCGGCCGACAATTCCTTCGCCAGAGTGCTCAACCCCCATGGGGGAGCGTATATATTGTCATCCACAGACAGACTGTTTCGTTCTATCAGAACTCTTCAGTGTGGCTAGACCCGCAGGACGCTCGAAGCCGGGATTGAAACCCGTCTAACTTGACGATAGATTAAGGTTACAGACCACACAGCTACAAGCGGACTACGTTGGCTAAGGGAATTTTAAGGTATTTTATTTTTAGCAACAGCAGCAGCAGACTTTGTTTACATTATTTTAATACCCTATCGGCTACCAGAGTGCTCAATTCTTACGAAGAGCTTTGCATCCAGTTAGTGTCCAAGGACAGTATGTGTGGATTATTGTTTTACATAGAATATATGAGGGTAATCATATAAATCTATGAGAGTGTTCAATGTATGGCTATTGTTAGTTCCCTATTTATTCTCTAGGGTATAACAAAATTCACACTCAGAGCGTATATAGTGCAATTAAATGGAGACTCAAACTCGGTTAAGCCGTCATAATGAATTTATTTCGGCGGAGAATATTGTTGGTATATTCTCCGTCTTGTCAGATGACTCTTTTATCTCTGGGACAATACAGAGCATGTAAAAAGAGTCATCTGACGAGACGGCGAATATACCAACAATATTCTCCGACGAAATAGATTTATTATGACGGCTTAACCGAGTTTGAGTCTCCATTTAATTGTACTATATATATATATATATATATATATATATATATATATATATATATATATATTTGCATGAGTTGTCAAAATATCCTATTTCTCTTGATAAAATATTCTATTTCAGTTGATAGCGTTTTGGTTTAAATTTCCTTGATGTCCTTAGAATCTCATTTTAATTCAACTACACGTTCATGTAATGTTTTTGCAATTTAAAAAATTTAAAACACACACACACACACACACACACACACACACACATATATATATATATAGGATTTGATATTAAATGACAATCATGACTTGATAAGCCATTAAACCAAACAATCTAACCATCTTCATCGTATTCACCCCGCTGTTCAATATACAGCATTCATATACTTTTTAAAAACACTCCCGCAAAACTGTACCGTAAGTATTTATCTTTTGCGGGGGGCGTATTTTACATGGGAACTAAATACTGACTTTTTTTTTCAGAACACGTGTATTGCCATATTCGGGGCGGCATGACCCAAAGAAGTCCAAACTGATTCATACACAACAAAGAGTTTAAATCACGCATGTAACCGTTTCTTTTATTTTTTATTTTTTTCAAGAAACAAGCTCTGCTTGAGGCTGGCCGTACAACTAAAAAAACCTCACATAAAAGATACCTCAGTCACGTTCACTAAAAAAAACCAAACAAACGCGTAAGTATCTGCCTCAGAAATAGGTAAAAGATTGTTTGTTTGTTTTTCTCTTTGGTAAAAAGATCTTTTGTGTACCCCCCCCCCCAACTAAAAAAAAAATGAAGTTTTCGCCAGGCCATTCAGAAATCTCCGCAGGACACATACGACCTGAGGGTTTCATACGACCAGCGAATTATATACAACCCACGGGTCGCAACTTGCCTATAACTGGTGTAAACTAAACCCATCCTTCCCATTAAAAATACTAATTTACTCACCTTTTTGCTTAGATGTGACACAAGGCAGTATGAATAGGGCACCCAATCCGACTCGAACTCCCGTGTTATAATTTGCTAGACTAGCTTACTAAATCTTTCACCACCGGAGGCGCCCTTCTCACTAAAAGATAAATTTGCATTTTACTGAATTTTTTAAACACTTGTTGTAATTTACTGAGCTTTTTGCTTAGATATGGCACAATGAGACTCGATCTTACTCGTGAATGTTTGCCCAGGAGACAGGATTCAGTCCCAGATCGAGTCATACCAAAGACTCAAAAATGATACTTGATGCATCCTTGCTTAACACTCAGCATTATAAGGTACGGATCAAGGGTAAAGTGGAACAATGCAGGGAAAGCATTAGCACCAACCCCTTCACTTAAGTGTAGTAGCTATTAAAAAGGGAGCCTTCGAGTCGCCCCCGACTACGATCGTCAACAATGCCAAATCAACTTTATACATATATATCAAATATATAAGATTTGGTTGGGTTGGGTTTCATGGCATATCAACCATTGTAGGTTATTTAATGCCAAATCCTCTTTATACATATATATTGAATATATATGATTTGGTCGGGTAGTGTTTTATGGCATACAAACCAGTGTGGGTTATTTAATGCAAAATCCGGTTTATACATGAACATTAGACATATATGATTTGAAACATTTTTATAGTGTGGAAATAAATAATAGTTGAATTCAATTAAAAGTGTCAAATAACAATAGTTGGACCCATCTAAATCCTTGCAAACAAATAAATAATCTTGAATAGATTTATTATTGCTAAATAGCTTTACTTGAAACCATTTAACTGTGTGCAAATAAAACTGTTAGTGTCTAATAACAATACTTGAAACCGGTTCGTTTAAAAATTGTTTCTTTGAATAACTTTAATCTAAAGTACGTGGTGCCTTCAATAAGGTTCCAGACTTTTTTTGCACAGGCATTTAAAATTGTCTTAGACTCTTGAAAATTCAATATCTTATTGCTATACATCTTATGAGATGACTGACCAATTTTTATGATTTCAGGTTCAAATGAACAGCTACAGCAGCAATTGGAATACACCCTACTAAATCCTGATTGTCACAGCAGGCGAATTTCAAAAATGCAATATGGACGTGAGGACTCTTTAGAAGAACGATATGCAATAAAATTGTGATTTAAACTTGGAAAAAATGCCATAGAAACCTATGGAATGCTTCAGACTGCTTTTGGATCATCTTGCATGAATCGAGCATTTGTTTTTGAGTGGCATAAGAGATTCAAGGAAGGTAAGGAGTCTGTGAGGGATGATGAGAGGTGTGGGAGAAGTAAGGAAGTCAATAGAACAGAGTTGATTGGCCAAAGGGTTAGGGTTAGGGTTACTATGTTGAGGTCTTAAGGGAGTTCAGCAAGAGATTCCGTCGAAAGAGGCCAGCACTCTTCAAATTGGGTCAGTGGCTTTTCCGGCAGGACAATGCACCAGTCCACAACTCCATCCTTGTCACAGACTATTTGACCAAGATGGGTTTCAAGATAGTTCCTCAGCCTCCCTACAGTCCAGACCTTGCTCCTTGTGACTTTTGCCTATTCCCTAAGCTCAGAGACTGTCGTTATGAGACAATTGAGGAGATGAAAGAGGCTGTGACGAAGGTTATTGACACGCTCACACAAGAGGACTTCCATGGGGCATTCCAGAAGTTGTTGGAACGGTAGAACAAGTGCATTGCAGCTGGAGGAGATTAGTTTGAAGGGGACTAGAATTTCATGTGTGTACAATCAATAAAAGTGTCCATACAAAAAAAAAATCTAGAAACTTATTTAATTATCCTCGTATATATATATATATATATATATATATATATATATATATAGAATATATTGTAACAGCCTGTGTGTGGATGTCAGTATGTATATATTCATATACCGTCTTCCACAGACAGACTGTTATAATATATATATATATATATATATATATATATATATATATATATAAAATCAAATGACATCCAGTTATATATATATATATATATATATATATAACTGGATGTCATTTGATAACCCACAAAGGTTGAAATGCCATTAAACCAAATAACCAAACTGAAACCATACAATTGTGTTCAAATTATTCATGTAAGATGGGAATACTTGATACGATATACCTGTGTGGAAACAAATGATTATTATTGAATAGAAATAATTACTTGAAACCGTTTAATTGTTAGTATTAGATTAAAATACTTGAAACCATACGACTGTGTGATAATTATTTGTATTAGACAGATAAAAAGTAAAGTTGTTGACCTTAGTCGAGAGTGACCCGAAGGCTCCCTTTTTAATAGCTACTACACTGAGGTGTAGGGGAGGGCGCTATTCCTTTCCCTAGATTGCCCCACGTTATCATATTTACCAACTCCTCCGCTCGGGCAGGATATGACACAAGGTCAATTTTTAAGCGGAGTTTAACAGGTTTGACTTCAGAGTTTTCCTTAGAATATATACTATATATATTTCCTTAGAATATATAGCATAAGATAACTTATGTCTATCTGTCTGTCCCCGAACATTCGTCTATCTATCTATCTATCTATCTCAGTCCATTTCTCTCTCTCTCTCTCTCTATTTATCTATCTATCTCATTTTTTTCACTCTTATCTATCTATCTATCTATCTATCTATCTATCTATCTATCTCCTTCACTCTCTCACTCTTTCTCTCTCACCAAGGCTGAAGAACCTAGTCTGTCCTACTAATTACCCATAGCTGGAGGGAGAAGAATTGGATTTATACCTTTCCCAAGGGTATTAGTGCTATGTGAAATGCAATCAGTCTCGTCCAGGATTTGAACTCGTGTCACCGTGTCCATTTCCTGCGAGGATAACCATTACACCACAGGCACCTCCTCGGATTGCCCCACGTTATTCTTGATCCTTACCTTATAATGCTGAATGTTAAGCAAAGAGGCATCAATTACCATTTTTTGAGTCTTTGGTATGACTCAACCAGGGATTGAACCCCGGTTTCCCGGAGCATTGGGGAACACTCTACTGATTAGACCAATGGACAGGAATACTTGATATAAAAAAATAATCCTTCTTGCGAAACAACTAATAAAAAATAAAGATAAAAACATACAATCAATGTCATTCTTTAAGTATAAGATAACTTATGTCTGTCTGTCTGTCTCCGAACATTCGTCTGTCTGTCTGTCTGTCTCAGTCCATTTCTCTATCTATCTATCTATCTATCTATCTATCTATCTATCTATCTCAGTCCATTTCTCTCTCTCTCTCCCTCTCTCTCTATCTATCTATCTCAGTCCATTTCTCTCTCTTTCTCTCCCTCTCTCTCAGTCCATTTCTCTCTCTCTGTGTCTCTCTGTCTGTCTCTGTCTGTCTGTCTGTCTCTCTCCCTCTCTCTCTATCTTTCTATCTCAGTCCATTTCTCCCTCTTTCTCTCTCTCTCTCAGTCCATTTCTCTCTCTCTCTGTCTGTCTCTCTGTCTCTCTCTATCTATCTCATTTTTTCTCTTTTATCTATCTATCTATCTATCTATCTATCTATCTATCTCAGTCCATCTATCTATCTATCTATCTATCTATCTATCTATCTATCTATCTATCTATCTATCTATCTCAGTCCATTTCTCTCTCTCTCACTCTCTCCCTATCTATCTATCTATCTATCTCAGTCCATTTCTCTCTCTCTCTGTCTCTCTCTCTCTGTCTCTCTCTGTCTCTATCTCATTTTTTTCTCTTTTATCTATCTATCTATCTCAGTCCATCTCCTTCTCTCTCTCACTCTTTCTCTCTCTCTTTCTCATATCTATCTATCTATCTATCTATCTATCTCATTCCAAACATTCCTCTCTATCTAATTCAGTCTACCCCCACCCCATTTTTATCCCTCAAACTCCTTATGTCAATGTGTCCATGTTTATCTCTCTATTTACGTCTTCATCATTTTTCCCACCCTAAATTTGTCGCCCCCACCTCTCCAATGATTTTTAAAAATTCAGTTCCCCTTACATTCTTTCATTCTTCTCCCTTATCTCATTGCTGGTATATATTTTATCAGTCATTCTTTTTTTTTCCTTTTATTTTTTTGGTTGAAAATTTTCCTTCTTTCTGTCTGCTTCCTGCAGTTATCTCCCTTGGCTATGGCTTCTTCATACAGACGTCTGACTTCTGACACAAGCAAACCAACCGTCTCGCGTCCCGTTGTTGACCCTATTCAAATAACCCTTCAGCGCCTTTGGACTGACTAGAGAACAAATCAAAATATCACAGCTCAAATGTCAAAATATTAAACTATAAACATTCGTAATAGAGAATATATATTCTATTCAGATCTTTTTATCCTTCATTGAAAATGTCATAATGACGACATGGGCAAAACAAACTAAGTAGCTGATGTCACAAATTTAACGAGCGTTTGTGCTATTAAAGAAAACTGAGAGAGACGCTCGAAATTGTTATCATCCGATAACTTTAGATTCTTTTTCTTTTCTTTAGATAAAACAGAAAAAAATTTAACCTTCTTAGAGAATGTCCTTGATGAAGAATTGTAGGGGTAAAATTTAACCCATGGTGAGGGGAGGGATGAGGGAGGTCATACCATTTTCAATGGTATTCGTCTGAAAGTGAACGTAGTGGTACAAGTAGAGTTCGAACACGTTGACTACGATGTTGCAGTTCAGCACGTTAGCCACTACACCAAGGAGACTCCCACTTAATCTTAGATTTGTTGACAACATCGTACGTGGTGCCTTCAATAAGTTTCCAGACTTTTTTGTACAGCCATTTAAAATTGTCGTAGACTTTTGAAAATTCACTATGTTATTGCTATACATTGTATGAGATGACCGACCAATTTTTATTATTTCAGGTTCAAATGAAAAACTACGACAGGAATTGGAATACACCCTACTAAAACCTGATTGTCACAGCTGGTGAATTTCAAAAATGCAATATGGACGTGAGGACTCTTTAGAAGAACGATATGCAATAAAATTGTGATTTAAACTTGGAAAAAATGCCATAGAAACCTATGGAATGCTTCAGAGTGCTTTTGGAGTATCTTGCATGAATCGAGCATTTGTTTTTGAGTGGCATAAGAGATTCAAGGAAGGCAGGGAGTCTGTGAGGGATGATGAGAGGTAAGGAAGTCAATAGACCAGAGTTGATTGGCCAAAGGCTTAGGGTAAGGGTTACTATGTTGAGGTCTTAAGGGAGTTCAGGAAGAGATTTCGTCGGAAGAGGCCAGTACTCTTCAAATCGGCTCAGTGGCATTTCCACCAGGACAATGCACCAGTCTACAACTCCATCCGTATCACAGACTATTTGACCAAGATGGGTATCAAGACAGTTCCTCAGCCTCCCTCCAGTACAGACCTTGCTCCCTGTGACTTTTGCTTATTTCCTAAGCTCAGAGGCTGTCGTTATGAGACAATTGAGGAGATGAAAGAGGCTGTGACGAAGGTCATTGACACGCTCACACAAGAGGACTTTCATGGGGTTTTCTAGAAGTTGTTGGAACGGTAGAACAAGTGTATTGCTGCTGGAGGAGATTACTTCGAAGGGGACTAGAGTTTCATGTGTGTAATATAAATAAAAGTGCCCACCCGAAAAAAAGGATGGAAAATTATTTAACGATTCTTGTACTCATATCAAAATTACTGCTAATCCCAAAGTATCTGAATAAAAAGAGTATTGAAATAGATTTTAAGATGAACAGGAAACAAACATCTGGTTTGATTGATTGATATTAATGGCAAGTCCATCAATCTAGGGTTATTTTATGCCTAGAGGTTAGCGAATCACGCTCGTTGTACGTCCACATTTACATTTTCTGTGTAGTTTCTTAAATTTTTTTTAGAATATATCGCATATAATAATCTTAACACAATATCTATTTGAACCGTCGATGGAACACTAAAAGAGTGGACATGGGAGTAATGGCAATAAAAGGGTACATTGTACTACAAATATCTCTAGAACTGTTGCCTTACCATTAGATGGAGTTTGGTGTCATACCAGGAATCCCATTTTTTTCCAGCCTCGTCGACTGGGGCTGTAGAATACAGCGGCTGTATCTCTGACGATGGGGAACAACTCTCATCATAAGTGTCCTAAATATGACAATAAACAGCATCTGATGCTGATAAGAAAAAGATAAAAGAAAGAATGAAAGCAGTGAAAAAGAAGTGGAAAGAAAGAAAAAGATGGGAATCATGTGTAGAAAGAAAGAAAGAAAGAAAGAAAGAAAAAGAAGAACGAACGCATGTGTAGCAAGAGAGAGAGAGAGAGAGAGAGAGAGAGAGAGAGAGAGAGAGAGAGAGAGTGAATGAAATCAGAAAGAAAGAAATTGAAAGAAAGAAAAGAGAATGAAATCATATGTAAAAAAAAGAAAAAATCATATGTAGAAAGAAAGAAAAAAGAAAAAAAGAAAAAAAGAAGTAGAAAGAAAGAGAGAAGAGAAGGAAATCATGTGTAGAAAGAAAGAAAAAGAAAAAAGGAGAAAGGTATCATAAGTAAAAAGAAAGAAAGAAAGAAAGAAAGAAATCTGAAAGAAGTGGAAAGAAAGAAAATGGAGAAAGGAATCAGATGTAAAAAGAGAGAAAAAAAGAAAGAATGAAAGCAGAGAGAAAGAAGTGAAAAGAAAGAAAATGAAGAAAGAAATTGTATGTAAAAAGAAAGTAAGAAAGAAAAAAAGAATGAATAAAAGCAGAGAGAATAAAGTGAAAAGAAAGAAAAGGGAGAAAGAAATCATATGTAGAAAGAAAGAAAGAAAGAAAGAAAGAAAGAAATCATATGTAGAATGAAAGAAAGAAAAAAGAAAGAAAGAAAGATGTTTTTTTTAAAAAGAAAGAAAGAATGAAAGAAAGAAAGCAAGAAAAAATGAATGAAGGGAGAGAGAAAGAAGTGGAAAGAAAGAAAAAAAAGAAAAAAGGAGAAACAAGAAAACGAAAAAAAGAATGAATGAAAGCAAAGAGAAATGAGTGGAAAGAAAGAAAAAAAGAAATAAATTATGAAAAAAAATAGGATATGAAAAAAGAAAGAAAGAAGTAGAAGAAACAAAGTAGAAAGAAAGAAAGAAAGGAAGAGAAAGAAAGAAAGAAAGAAAGAAAGAAAGAAAGTACAATGGCAAGAAAATAGAGAATGAAGAACGAAATATTATATAGCAGGTTTCGGGATAACAAATTGTGTGGAAAATAACGTCGCATTTTTGTAGGTAATATAAAATCTTGTTTCAATGTTACAAGCATTAAATACATTTGCAAATACATACTTATCATTGTTAATAATAACAAAAGCCCAGTGTATAGCTAATTCTTTTATTTCTTGTTAAAAGATTATGTCAACATAACCTTTATAAGTTAAAAAGAGATCAGTTTAAGGCCATATGAAACCTTTACCCGTAACTCACATAAAACATAATCCCGTTAAGCGCGCACACACACACACACACACACACACACACACATATATATATATATATATATATATATATATAGCGATTACCAGTGAATGATAAGCTAAATTGTGAAGAAGAAACAAACAAACAATTCATTGAAGAGGAAGAAGAGAGATTTGAATGTTTCTAGTCTTATTTGGCTAATTACGGATAAACAGATTATTCATATACAAAAATGGTCAGGTCTGGTCTCTAGAAATTCTTTAGCCAGGAGGTTAAAGTCTCGTCGTCTTGTCTGCGATCAGACGCCAACTAGATTGATTAGCTCCCTTTATTGTTTCGAAAACGGAAGTAGAAAGAACACTGCCTAGATTATATAAGAAATAATTGACAAAGACGAAGACATAACAACGTTAGACAAATTTTGAAATTACTTCCGACCTTCTGTAGGAGAAACCTTCCATTTTCTGTTTTTGATTAAAAGCAGACGGTAGGAAGCAGAGTGAAGAACTGAAGAGATAAAAGACTCTTTCTCAATTTCTTTTCATTTCTGCGCGCCTATCAGGGTAATGAAAGTAAATCTCATGGTGTTGTCTAATTCTCTAGTATAATGAGTTTAGTCGCGTGCCTATTCACCAAGTTCTAATATTGGCATTAGTACAGGGTGCAGAAACCAAATTAGGAATATTCTCGTATAAACGACACTATTATACAACAAGACTAATTTTGATTTTAAAAGATAAAAATAAGATAGACACAAAACAATTAAATTTACTCAATAGGGCCGCCATTTTTTTTAAATTATCGTATCGACGTCTTCGAAACCATTTGCATGCCTTCAAAATAAATTCTTGCGATATTTTATTCCATTCTTCCTCGATAGCAGTCTTAAGAAAACCAATATTTGGATGGAAACTTACCCTTGTTTTCTTTAAAATTATTGTTTTCTTACAGCAATATTCAATTAAGATTTACGAATCTGGCTTTATTAAGAATAACCTACGTAACAAACACTTCAGGTCAATCAACTTATTTATTAAGTCCACGAGAAAAAAAAAAACCCTTTAAAATTTACCTCCAATCAAATTGCAGAAACAAAAATGTAAAAAGAAAGAAAGAAAGAAAGAAAGAAAGAAGAGATAAATGAGTAAAATAAAAGAAAAATAAAAGAAAAAAGGAGGAACAAGAAAAAGAAAAAAGAATGAATAAAAGTAAAGAGAAAGAAGTGAAAAGAAAGAAAAAAATGAATAGTATGAAAAAAGAAAGAAAGAAAGGAAGGCAGGAAGGAAGAATGAATGAATGAATGAATGAAAGCAGAGGGAAAGAAGTGGAAAGAAAGAAATCATATGTAAAAAGAAAGAAAGAAAGAAAGAATGGAAAGAAGGAAGAAAGAAAGAACGAATGAATGAAAGCAGACTGAAAGAAGTGAAAAGAAAGAAAAAGGAGAAAGAAATCATATGTTATAAGAAAGAAAGAAAGAAAGAAAGAAAGAAAGAAGGAAAGAAAGAAGGAAAGAAGAAAGAATAAAAGAATGAATAAATGAAAGCAGAGAGAAAGAAGTTGAAAGAAAGACAAAGGAGAAAGAAATCATATGTAAAAAGAAAGAAAGAAAGGAAAGAAAGAAGGAAGGAAGGAAGAAAGAAAGAATGAATGAAAGAATGAATGAACAAAAGCAGAGAGAAAGAAGTGGAAAGAAAGAAAAAGTAGAAAGAAATCTTATGTAAAAAGAACGAAAGAAAGAAAAAAAGAAAAAAAGAAAGAATGAATGAAAGCAAAGAGAAAGAAGTGGAAAGAAAGAAAAAGGAGAAAGAAATCATATGTAAAAAAAAAAGGAAGGAAAGAAGGATGGAAGAAAGAAAGAAAGAATGAATGAATGAATGAATGAAAGCAGAGAGAAAGAAGTGGAAAGAAAGAAAAAGAGGAAAGAAATCATATGTAAAAAGAAAGGAAGGAAGGAAGACAGAAAGAAAGAAAGAAAGAATGAATGAAAGCAGAGAGAAAGAAGTACAAAGAAAGAAAAAGGAGAAAGAAATCATATGTAAAAAGAAAGGAAGAAACAAAGAAACAAAGAAAGAATGAATGAATGAATGACTGAATGAAAGCAGAGAGAAAGAAGTAGAAAGAAAGAAAATGGAGGAAGAAATCATATGTAAAAAAAAAACAGAAAAAAAAGGAAAGAAAGAAGGATGGAAGAAAGAAATAAAGAATTAATGAACGAAAGAAAGCAGAGAGAAAGAAGTGAAAAGAAAGAAAAAGGGGAAACAAATCAAATGTAAAAAGAAAGAAAGAAAGAAAGAAAGAATGAATGAAAGCAGAGAGAAAGAAGTAAAAAGAAAAAAAAAGAGAAAGAAATCATATGTAAAAAGAAAGGAAGAAAGAAAGAAAGAAAGAAAGGAAGAAAGAAAGAAAGAATGAATGAAAGCAGAGAGAAAGAAGTAGAAAGAAAGAAAAAGGAGAAAGAAATCATATGTAAAAAGAAAGGAAGAAAGAAAGAAAGAAAGAGAGAAAGAAAGGAAGAAAGAATGAATGAATGATTGAATGAAAGCAGAGAGAAAGAAGTGGAAAGAAAGAAAAAGGAGAAAGAAATCATATGTAAAAAGAAAGAAAGAAAGAAAGAAGAAAAGAAAGAAGGAAAGAAGTAAGAATGAAAGAATAAATAAATGAAAGCTGAGAGAAAGAAGTTGAAAGAAAGACAAAGGAGAAAGAAATCATATGTAAAAAGAAAGGAAAGAAGGAAGGAAGAAAGGAAGGAAGAAAGGAAGGAAAAATGAATGAATGAAAGCAAAGAGAAAGAAGTAGAAAGAAAGAAAAAGAAGAAAGAAATCATATGAAAAAAGAAAGAAAGAAAGGAAAGAAGGAAGAAAGAAAGAAAGAAAGAAAGAAAGAATAAATGAATCAAAGCAGAGAGAAAGAAGTGGAAAGAAAGAAAAAGGAGAAAGAAATCATATGTAAAAAGAAAAAAAGAAAGTAAAGAAAGAAGAAAGAAAGAAAGAAAGAAAGGAAGAATGAAAGCAGAGAGAAAGAAGTGGAAAGAAAGAAAAAGGAGAAAGAAATCATATGTAAAAAGAAAGAAAGAGTGGAAAGAAAGAAGGAAAGAAGAAAGAAAGAAAGAATGAATGAATGAATGAAAGCAGAGAGAAAGAAGTGGAAAGAAAAAAAAGGTGAAAGAAATCATATGTAAAAAGAACGAAAGAAACAAAGAAAGAAAGGAAGAATGAAAGCAGAGAGAAAGAAGTGGAAAGAAAGAAAAAGGAGAAAGAAATCATACGTAAAAAGAAAGGAAGAAAGAAAGAAAGAAAGAACTGAAGAGAAAAATGACTCTTTCTCAATTTCTTTTCATTTTTGCGCATCTATCAGGAAAATGAAAGTCAATCTCATGATGTAGTTTAATTCCCCTGCTGCAAAAACCAATAAGCTGGAAAGTCAGATTGGCCGTTTTACTTTAGACTAAATACCTACAGAACCAAAATTAAGTCTGTAGCTTGTGTTTTATAGAAATAAGTGAGACACCAGCGTCTTGAAACCCGATCATCAGTCGATAGAAATAGCGGCTCTCCTGATGGTAAAAATGGAGGTACCGCGTTGTTAGAGAGCGGCCTTAGTCGAAAAGACAAATAATCGAATGGACTTCCTTGAGAGAAAGATTTTAGCGAGAAGACTTTAAAGTAATATTTTTATCATTAAGGGTTTTCGGACTGTTGTCTTCATCTTTATTGCTATTTCCACAACGTTTCGACCGATATGTCCTCCGATCCTCTTCAGATGTTTGTCTTTGAATTTTTGAGATGAAGCTCATGCATTTTCTAAGTATGTGATTGTGCAGTATCATTGCTATTAGAAATAGTAATAGTGAAAGCGTATCTCCCAGGAAGATGCCTCTCTGGATTTTCACCTATTATTATTATTTGATTTGTAAGTGATATGGTATTTCTTCTGAATTACTGACAGAAATTCCTTGCATTGTACTACAGTTGCACAAAAGTCAATGACCAGTACACAGTTGCACACCAGTTGCACAACTGCAGTGTACTGGTCAATGACCAGTACACAGTTGTACTACAGTTGCACAACAGTCAATGACCAGTACACAGTTGTACTAAAGTTGCACAACAGTCAATGACCAGTACACAGTTGCACACCAGTTGCACAACTGCAGTGTACTGGTCAATGACCAGTACACAGTTGTACTACAGTTGTACAACAGTCAATGACCAGTACACAGTTGTACTAAAGTTGCACAACAGTCAATGACCAGTACACAGTTGCACAACAGTTGCACAACTAAAGTTTCACAACAGTCAATGACCAGTACACAGTTGCACAACAGTTGCACAACTAAGTTTCACAACAGTCAATGACCTGTACACAGTTGTACTAAAGTTGCACAACGGTTAATGACCAGTACGAAGTTGCACAACTGCAGTGTACTGGTCAATGACCAGTACACATTTGCACAACAGTTGCACAACTAAAGTTTCACAACAGTCAATGACCTGTACACAGTTGTACTAAAGTTGCACAACGGTTAATGACCAGTACACAGTTGCACAACAGTTGCACAACTAAAGTTTCACAACAGTCAATGACCAGTACACAGTTGCACAACAGTTGCACAACTAAAGTTTCATAACAGTCAATGACCAGTACACAGTTGCACAACAGTTGCACAAGTAAAGTTTCACAACAGTCAATGACCAGTACACAGTTGCACAACAGTTGCACAACTAAAGTTTCATAACAGTCAATGACCAGTACACAGTTGCACAACAGTTGCACAACTAAAGTTTCACAACAGTCAATGACCTGAACACAGTTGTACTAAAGTTGCACAACGGTTAATGACCAGTACACAGTTGCACAACAGTTGCACAACTAAAGTTTCACAACAGTCAATGACCAGTACACAGTTGTACTAAAGTTGCACAACGGTTAATGACCAGTACACAGTTGCACAACAGTTGCACAACTAAAGTTTCACAACAGTCAATGACCAGTACACAGTTGTACTAAAGTTGCACAACAGTCAATGACCTGTACACAGTTGTACTAAAGTTGCACAACAGTCAATGAACAGTACACAGTTACACAACGGTTGTACAATTGCAGTGTACTGGTCAATGACCAGTACACAGTTGTACTACAGTTGCACAACAGTCATTGACGATGTGTGCATGGAAATCTTGAATAACTTTTTCATTTCATCGACGATGGTAATACATCTTTTGTCACGGATCTGATAAAAGGCTTTTTTTTTTAGGAAAGGCATTTAAAAATCAATGATATGGCCAAATCAATGATATGGCCAAACTAAATACAAGTGAACATTTTTTTAGGAAAGGCATTTAAAAATCAAAATTTTTTTAGGAAAGGCATTTAAAAATCAAAATTTTTTTAGGAAAGGCATTTAAAAATCAAAATTTTTTTAGGAAAGGCATTTAAAAATCAAAATTTTTTTAGGAAAGGCATTTAAAAATCAATGATATGGCCAAATCAATGATATGGCCAAACTAAATACAAGTGAAAATTTTTTTAGGAAAGGCATTTAAAAATCAAAATTTTTTTAGGAAAGGCATTTAAAAATCAAAATTTTTTTAGGAAAGGCATTTAAAAATCAAAATTTTTTTAGGAAAGGCATTTAAAAATCAATGATATGGTCAAATCAATGATATGGCCAAACTAAATACAAGTGAAAATTCGTGGTGGAAATCTAAAAAGAAGAAAGAAAAAAGTCCATGAGAAGGCACATCGACTAAAGAAGATCTTTGGTAAAGATGGAACCATTTTGATAAAGAATATTGCTTTAAATTAGTGAAATTCATGTCTAAAAGAATTAAGTGCCATTTGGTAAAGATGGAACCATTTTGATAAAGAATATTGCTTTAAATTAGCGAAATCCATGTCTGAAAGAATTAAGTGCCATTTGGTAAAGATGGAACCATTTTGATAAAGAATATTGCTTTAAATTAGCGAAATCCATGTCTGAAAGAATTAAGTGCCATTTGGTAAAGATGGAACCATTTTGATAAAGAATATTGCTTTAAATTAGTGAAATTCATGTCTAAAAGAATTAACTGCCATTTGGTAAAGATGGAACCATTTTGATAAAGAATATTGCTTTAAATTAGTGAAATTCATGTCTGAAAGAATTAAGTGCCATTTGGTAAAGATGGAACCATTTTGATAAAGAATATTGCTTTAAATTAGTGAAATCCATGTCTGAAAGAATTAAGTGCCATTTGGTAAAGATGGAACCATTTTGATAAAGAATATTGCTTGAAATTAGTGAAATTCATGTCTGAAAGAATTAAGTGCCATTTGGTAAAGATGGAACCATTTTGATAAAGAATATTGCTTGAAATTAGTGAAATCCATGTCTGAAAGAATTAAGTGCCATTTGGTAAAGATGGAACCATTTTGATAAAGAATATTGCTTTAAATTAGTGAAATTCATGTCTAAAAGAATTAAGTGCCATTTGGTAAAGATGGAACCATTTTGATAAAGAATATTGCTTTAAATTAGCGAAATCCATGTCTGAAAGAATTAAGTGCCATTTGGTAAAGATGGAACCATTTTGATAAAGAATATTGCTTTAAATTAGCGAAATCCATGTCTGAAAGAATTAAGTGCCATTTGGTAAAGATGGAACCATTTTGATAAAGAATATTGCTTTAAATTAGTGAAATTCATGTCTAAAAGAATTAACTGCCATTTGGTAAAGATGGAACCATTTTGATAAAGAATATTGCTTTAAATTAGTGAAATTCATGTCTGAAAGAATTAAGTGCCATTTGGTAAAGATGGAACCATTTTGATAAAGAATATTGCTTTAAATTAGTGAAATCCATGTCTGAAAGAATTAAGTGCCATTTGGTAAAGATGGAACCATTTTGATAAAGAATATTGCTTTAAATTAGTGAAATCCATGTCTGAAAGAATTAAGTGCCATTTGGTAAAGATGGAACCATTTTGATAAAGAATATTGCTTGAAATTAGTGAAATCCATGTCTGAAAGAATTAAGTGCCATTTGGTAAAGATGGAACCATTTTGATAAAGAATATTGCTTTAAATTAGTGAAATCCATGTCTGAAAGAATTAAGTGCCATTTGGTAAAGATGGAACCATTTTGATAAAGAATATTGCTTGAAATTAGTGAAATTCATGTCTGAAAGAATTAAGTGCCATTTGGTAAAGATGGAACCATTTTGATAAAGAATATTGCTTTAAATTAGTGAAATCTATGCCTGAAAGAATTAATGCGGTCATAAAAGCTGTAGGAGGGGCAGCTAAGCATTAATTCTAATTTTTATGTCTTTGAATTTTATAATTTTTCCTTCAATATTGGGTTATACCCCAAATCTTTTTATCTCCAAGAGTTGGGCAAAAATATACCAATAACCTAAATAATTCAATCTAGTTTGTTTGACATATCGTTTATGAAGCCAAAATGATCAGGTATTAAAGTAAAAAATATTTTGCATCTTATTTGTTTGGCTCATTGGTCTAGTGAGTAGAGTGTTCGCCAACGGTCCGAGAGACCTCGGTTCAATTCCAGGTCACGTCATACCAAAGACTTTAAAAATGGTACTTGATACCTCCTTGCTTAAAACTCAGCAATGTAAGGTACGTATCAAGGGTAAATCGGAGCAACCCAAGGAAAGGAGTAGTGCCTTCCCCTACACCTCGGTGTAGTAGCTATTAAAAAGGGAGCCTTCGTAAATCTGGCGACTTTAGTCGAGGGTCACCCTCGACTAAAGTCGCCAGATATACTTTACTTATACTGCTAAAAAAGCAACAACAAAAAAGTCCCCACAGACAATCCTGCAAGTGCAAATTCCATTCCCCACCCCTGAGGTAGCAATATTGTAATCTTTTCTTTTATCTTTTAATTTTTTAGTAGATTTTTGATCACATGACTTCCCTGTATAAAATGCAACCATAAGATCGTCTGTACCCTAAACAAAAATAACTATTGTTTAGAGTCCACACGATCTTATAGTGTTGTATTTTGACCTTCGACCCGGCCAAACTTGCCATTACAAAGTGATGCACCGGAAGGAAGTGACACATTCCGATGGCTCCTATGAGGAGAAATCGCGTAGGTGGACTTGGCTAACAAAATGGGACAAACTAAAATTCTCATGGTACACTCATAGACTGATGCACCGGAAGAGAGTGACCTGTGAACTGCATGACAGTTATTTCCGCTTGATGACGATCAAACATGCCATTCCAAAGATCGAGTAGGCGATTGAGTGGGTGTTGAACTATTATATAACTCAGTCAAGACAGAAGTCAGACAGTTACAGTTGGAGTTATAGAGACAAGAGGTGGTAGGGAAAGCCACGCCAGGCCGAAGGGGCCCTTGGAGCCCCTGATGAGTTGGGGTCCAGAGAAGTTGCTGATAAGATGTAGTAGAGAAAGCCAGCAGAGAGATGGGTCCCTGGGCCTCCAGTTGAGCAGCCCTGGAGAACGAGAAAGACACAACGTTGACGGCCATAAGAGCGGGGGTCAATCTATTGCAGTTATGTTCGGTCTCCAACTCCCTCTCACCATAAAACCTTGAATAACCTTTTCGGACCCTTACAATAAAGTGAGAGGTAAATATCTTTATAAAGAAGTCTTTGCTCGTCGTTTATTATTACGTCGGTATGTATCCAGCATATATATGTGGATGTGAATCTATATATGAGGATGCAACTATAGTTTCATTTTATACTGGGAGATTATGTGACCAAATAATCATCGTTTGGTCTCATCTGACCGTTAAAAAGTCTTCTTAGAACCCTTTCCATGTTTTGGCTGGTTCCTAGCAGAAACTCACCAGCGTTTTCGGTGGTTAGGTTCAAGCAGGGGCGTTTCCATTTAACGAAAGCCTCAAAGACCACCTCGATAAAAAAAATATCAAGTAACTGTATCCGTCGATACATTCAACCTTGCAATCTTTACATTGTGCCAATGTCTTTTGCTCAAAAGTAAGAATTCTTCGAGACATCACAAAGAATTTTCCTTTCCATTCTTTAGGAAAAAAAGTCTTTTTTCTGGCAGACTTTAACTTATTTTCAACACGATGGGTCTCGTTGTGTGTGTGTTTTTTTTTTGTTTTGATAATGCTCCTCTTAACCCAATAGGAACATTAAGACAATTGGAAAAAGGCCTGTACTTAATAAGGCCTGTACATTAATCACTTTGCTTTTGTCTATCAATTTTTTTCATTCATAACATTCTTTCTTTATTTTCTGTTTTTTTTTTTTGGATATTTTTCTTTTTTTCTTTTTCATTTCGTCCTTAGAATTTTGACAGGATACTTTTCTTTTTATATCCTCCTCATTT
Organism: Sepioteuthis lessoniana; assembly: GCA_963585895.1. Lineage (NCBI taxonomy): Eukaryota > Metazoa > Mollusca > Cephalopoda > Myopsida > Loliginidae > Sepioteuthis > Sepioteuthis lessoniana. The sequence goes on along the minus strand of OY757947.1, from coordinate 8,816,469 downwards.
TAACTTCTTCTTCTTCTTCTTCTTCTTCTTCTTCTTCTTCTTCTTCTTCTTCTTCTTCTTCTTCTTCTTCTTCTTCTTCTTCTTCTTCTTCTTCTTCGTATGCTCTCTTTCTTTCTTTCTTTTGATTCGTATGCTCTCTCTCTCTATTTTTTCTTTCTTTCTTTCTTTCTTTCTTTTGATTCTTGTTCTTTCTTTCTTTCTTTCTTTCTTTCTTTCTTTTGATTCTTGTTCTTTCTTTCTTACTTTCGTTTGATTCTTGTTCTTTCTTTCTTTCTTTCTTTCTTTCTTTCTTGTTCTTTCTTTCTTTATTTTGCTTTCTTTCTTTCTTTCTTTCTTTCTTTCTTTCTTTCTTTTGATTCTTCTTCTTTCTTTCTTTCTTTCTTTCTTACTTTCTTGACGTTTTAGCATTGTTACTAAAAAGGTACCCTTGTTCTTTCTTTCTTTCTTTTGCTTTCTTTCTTTCTTTCTTTCTTTCTTTCTTTCTTTCTTTCTTGTTCTTTCTTTCTTTCTTTCTTTCTTTCTTTCTTTCTTTTGATTCTTCTTTCTTTCTTACTTTCTTGACGTTTTAGCATTGTTACTAAAAAGGTACCCTTGTTCCTTCTTTCTTTCTTTTGCTTTCTTTCTTTCTTTCTTTCTTTCTTTCTTTCTTTCTTTCTTTCTTGTTCTTTCTTTCTTTCTTTCTTTCTTTCTTTCTCTTGATTCTTCTTCTTTCTTTCTTACTTTCTTGACGTTTTAGCATTGTTACTAAAAAGGTACCCTAAAGCATAAAACCAAATAAACCAAATAAAGCCCCCCATTCCCTGCCCGTCAAAAAAGAGGTCCCGTTATCATGCGATCGTGTTTGCAGTCTTAACATTTATGAGAGATAAATATCTGTACTGATATTTCTTTTTCGCTGTTGTCTCGGCATTTGGGACAGTTGTGATAGGGGAGGGCGTTGCAGACTGACCGGCACCACCAGAGGGTCCTTTTGTAGAGATAGGGTTGTTATTATTGGAGATAAGTGTCGAGGTAGGCAAACATTGACCCAGAAAGCTAAGAGATGACATTTATCAGTCAGTCACCATAATATTGATTTTGTCAATTCAACCCTCGTTATATATATATCACCATCATCATCATGTCGTGCCGCTAGCATGGATATATCCCTGACTCTCTCTCGCCACTTCTCCCTATCGTTCATCGCTTCTGGCAGGTCTTCCGAACAACATCCCGTATCCTCACATAGCTGCTGTATGTATGTTCGAGCTGGTCGTCCTGCCTTTGCCCGGCTATATGTGGGGGTCCATAGGAGTACATCACTTATGAGCTCATCCCAGCTTTTCCAGCAGTGTCCTGCATGTCTGGTTCGTCTAGCTTAGATAGCTTTTGTGATGGGAGGCAGGTGGCCGTATAGTTAGTGCCTTGTGGGGTGTTGCCGCCAGGACATGTTCAATATTGCTCGCAACATTCTTGTGTAATTGCCGTCTAGCGTCTTCTCCAGCCGTTTTGTTAGCGTCCAAGTAGTGCATCCATACAGCAGTATCGATACGACCGCTGCCTGGAAGAAACTGCGTTTCATTTTATTGGTCAGATCTGGTTTCCCTATGATCGATAGCTTATAGATAGCTGTCCATGCCTTCGGTAGCCGCGTATCGATGTCCTTTTCGGTTGATGAGACGCTGCTTCCTAGGTAGGTGAATTTGTCTACTAGTTTCAGAAAGGTTCCATCTAGTGTGGAGATGTCGCCTGTTTGATTATAGCACATATATTCCGTTTTGTGTGCATTGACATGGAGGCCAATGCCTGCGGCGGCTCGTTCCAAACAATGCAGTAGTGTTTCGGCTTGGTTGAGTGTATTTGCCAGTATCGCTATATATATATATATATATATATGAACCTTTGTAAAATTCTTACGAAAGGACACCATTTGAAATATTATTCTGATTGTATTTTTTGATTATTCACTTCAACATGACCACCATCTTTGTTGATATATTTTAAAACTGTGACGAAACTTTATGAACTCTGTATTAGACCAACAGGCAATCCTTAGCTAAATAAGAACCGAGTTGTAAGATGGTCATTATTAAAAATAAAGGATGTTGAGTCACTTTTATTAAAGTTTAAGATGATTAAACATATCAAAGGTGTCAAACTAGCACTCTTTCCCTATATTAGATACTTTCTTTGGTTAATAATGTACCAACCTTTGTGGGTTATTTAATGCCACAGCCATCCTTCTAGAATAGCAGCTGTTCATGCCTTTCCCAAGGCCATTTGTCTGAAAGTGAACGCAATAGCGGGACTTGAGTTCGACCTCGCTCAAGACAATTCCACAGTTCATCGCTTTAACCATGAGACCCCAACGTATTAGAAACGGGCTATAAGATGGTTGATATTAAAAACGAAGGATATTGAGTCACTTTTATTAAATTTCAAGATAATCATATCTTGTTGGAATTATTTTATTGTAATGGAAGAGACTTTTATGGTTGTCATCGCCGGAAGGAAGTGACGGGATTTTTTGGAATTGACACAGGCTACTGAGAGAATAGACCTTTTGGGTTGAAGCCACGGAGCAGAGAAGACGTCATTTTTGTAGTCGTGTATATTTTTGCCGGATGTGCCGGTTTTAAAACCTTGCTGTTCCCTACAACTAAGGGAAAATAGAGAATAGGGAGTAAATCCCTAAAAGAATTTTGCTGCTGAGCAGGACCTCCCCTGAAGAAATATGCAGTTACCTATATCTGTGAATTTTTGCTGTTTGATCACGAGGTGTCCCAGAACTACCTTGCTGAGCTGTATTCTTCTTTGAGAAACATGCTGTTACCAATATCAGAGAATTTGTGCTGTCTCGACTCAGACCATGAGGTGTACAATTGAATTTGCTGTGCAATACAAGTGCTGAAAGAATTGCTGAATGAACACCCATGAGTCTGCATTATTCGCTGTATTTTTGACGGAAAAGTGAATAAGTATTCCCAAGAGATATTTTTCGCCTAAGAGACTCTTCCAAATCTTCTTTTCCATTCATACCACACCCCCTTTTTTGTGTAGTAAGTACCAGCACGTTTATCTGTTTAAGATATATCAGTTCCTTGTAATTCATTAGTGACCCTGTGTTTTCTTCGAAACAATTTGTATCATTGTTACTTGATTCAGTTTTTTGACTGGTCGCTAAAATATCAATTAATTTTAGCAACTAGTGTTTTTCTTCAAAACTTTGTAACTCCTTTTTATTAATTTTTATTTACTTGGTAAGAAATAGTCCTTAGTTGTACGCACGAGGTACGTTTGTCTTTTTATTTTTCCCATTTTTTTTCAAGTGCTGTTTTATTTTTCGTGAAGCGATTGTTTTTTTTTTATATAGAAATTAATCCTTTTAATCTAAAAATTTAAGACTGGCAGTTCTTACCCATATTTAGATACGTGTGGTAAGATGTTCATCATTTAGAATAAAGAATGTAAAGTCACTTTTATTAAAGTTTAGTCACCGTCGAAGAATTAAAATATAAGATCATATTTATATATATACTTGTTCCATGTTGTTTGTTTGCCCAGTCGGCTGGGGCTGTAGAATACACCGACTGCACCTCTGCTGAGGGGTAAGACTCCTCTAATGAGTGTCCTGGATATGACACTAAACAATCTGATAGTGAAGTTCCAGTGATACTGGGGCTTTGGGGAATGCGGAGTACCCCTTCATTGTCATCGCTCCCAGGTCCACTTTGGCCCGGAGTGTTAGCATCTGATAGGGTCATGGGTTAAATAGAACTATGGGTTAAATAGAACTAACGATATACTTATGCTAAACTGAATTGTTTGACTAAACTGAATAGCTTGAAATAGAAATGTTTTTGACAATTAAACCGTACTCACATTTAAACAGTGTGCTTATGCTAAACTGAATTATATGAAATGGAACTGCTTTTTGACATTGAAACTCTACTTACACTAAACTGATTTGTTTAATATAGAACTATTTTGACATTTAACAGTCAGTAAACAAAATCTGTACTTATACTAAACTGAATCAGCTGAATTAGAACTGTTTCACTAAACTGAATAGCTTGAAATAGAAATGTTTTTGACAATTAAATTGTGTACTAATGCTAAACTGAATTGTTTGAAATAGACCTATTTGCATAAAAATGGACTTGGCATTAAATAACCTAGAAAGGTTGATATGCTATAAAACCCAACCGACCAACCGACTGACTTGTTGTTTGTCAAGATCCAGCAGTAGTATACAACAGTGTATCCTATAAGGCAATGGATCTTATAAACTCTCTGTTGGAATTCGGGTAGTCATTTTGTCCTTCAGTTGTGGAATTCTTAATAAAAAAGATATGTCTTCTCAAAAGAAGGCTGCAAGACAGTGAGATCCTGAGGATAATTTGCCCCTCCTGTTAATTGTCGCTATACATCGATGATTGACCAATATGCTCCTGCTGCTGCTGCTGACTGGCGAATCTATTAATAGGATGAATCAAACTGAGGACTGATTCCTCGAGCTTCAGTGGGGGGCGTCCCCAAGCTCTATCCTTCTCCAGGATGGGGGGCTGGGTTTATCGCCTGGAACCTAAGACGCCATTTTTTTAGGGGAATGCCGACGGGGCCTGAGGCATTTTTGTGCTCGCCAGGCGTGTCTGAGCTACGGCCCTGCGTCTGGACCCACGTAAATCTCTGCCTTGCGCCATACTAACCCGCTTGTTGAGGCGTATAATAAATATCTATACCCTCTGAACCCTCCCAAACAGTCCCATACTGTCAAATATGCTAATTTATATTCTTATCTCTTTGCGTTCTCTGTAGAATTAATTGGATGTTGTGAGGCACAGTTCGGCCGTTTTGGATGCTCTTGTCAAGATCATGAAAGGGACAAACCACACAGGACTGTAAGATACTGAGGTCGCCTGATACTCTCCTGATGCTACCACACCAGATTTGCCTCTATGGCTTGGAACACGGCCTCGGAATCTACCATTTTAGACCTACCTAACTTTACCTGATCGTCGAAGTTCTTGCAGCCCGAGCAAACATTTTTTTAACCCACTGGTTACTCAATTGTGATCAGCTGCGCCTTCGCCTTTCGCACAACGAATTTATTTTTGGATTCTTCCGCGATGTTATAGTCCAGTTCGAACTCGTAACGCGTAGGTTCCCAAATCTGATTATACTGCACGTTCATCTGTGCAACTCTGAAATCGCACACAGAGTGAAACAATGCACAACATGTCAGTGCACTGGTGATATACCCGCAGTCACGTGATTTTCGCCGGTTATCCAAATATTTCAAAATATTTGATTCACCTTAGTCATTGAAGAAGACGGAACACGAATACCTGCTTCGATGTATTTTACAACATTGAGACTACACCTGTTCTTAAATATCTAACGAATTTTGATAGAATTATCTTATCGTCTGCTTGATCAAAGAAGCGATGTATACGCAATAGTCTCGGGAAAAAAGCTTCAGTAATGGTTGATTTCCGCCTGTCATGAATTATGTTATTGACCATCACGTGACTCAGATGCTCTTGTCTTACCCCCCCCCCCAAAAAAAAACAAACCCAAATACAAGAACGAAATGATAAAGCATCATTTCGTTTAGATATCTTCCAACAGTTGCAGGCAGCCATGTGTAGAATTCGTGACAGGTTGGCTGCTGATAGTCTATGGAAACAGTAGAATTTAATGACTGATATATTTTGATTTTGCTCGCTGAAGTTCCGAAAATTCAACGGCTGGTGGAATCAATGTAGAAGAATAAATATTATTCATTTACTATATAAGAATATATATTTATTAAACAAAATGATATTTAAAGAAAAAATGGATTAGAAATAATTGTTACAATAAAAATAGGTTTTAAATGATTTTTACTATAAAAATTCATTGGAAATGATTTTTACTATAAAAATGCATTGGAAATGATTTTTACTATAAAAATGCATTGAAATGATTTTTACTATAAAAATGCATTGGAAATGATTTTTACTATAAAAATGCATTGGAAATGATTCTTACAATAAAAATACATTAGAAATGATTTTTACAGTAAAAATGTATTGGAAATTATTTTTACTATAAAAATAGATTGGAAAGGATTTTCGCAATATAAATACATTGGTTGTCTAAACTTCTGAGACGAAGCTTGATGATTTTTATCATTAAGGGTTTCAGCTGATATGTCTTCCGGCCTTCTTCAGGTGTTTGTCGATCTCGAAAACTTCACGGAACTCCGAACTACGTCCTTTATTGAATTCACGAGGGGTCACCTGTTCTGATTCCGTTAGCCATAACCGGGTGCAATTCTTAAGTATTCCTCTATTGTTACTCGCCTGCAGTCAGGAATGAACCTGCAACCTCCAGATGATTGTCTCCTTAGAAGCTTAGGGAACCAACGCCTATAAACGTTACGTTGTGTCCTGCAGGACAATTCAGAGTGAATTTTTGGAACTTATAAACTTAATGTTCTTACTTGACTAGGATTATTACAATTATGTATAATTTTTTACCTGTGCTCATATTCAGATTTTTTTTCATCCCTCCTGGCCAGAGTGGGCCTGGGTGCGATAAAAATGAAGGGGTACTCTGCATTCCCCAAAGCTCCAGCATTACTGGAGCCGCACCATCAAGCTGTTTAGTGTCATTATCCAAGACACTCGCTTGTGGAAATTTACCCTTCTGCAGAGATACAGTGGGTGTATTATGGAGCCCCAGCCAACTGGCCAAAAAATAATACAAGAATAAGACGATATCCTGCAGAATCTATGAGACTCATACTACACGGATGATCTAACACTTCTTGCAAATATACCAGCTCAAGCCTAATCCCTACTGCATAGCCTGGAGTAAGGAGCAGGCCTCTACACGAACGCAAAGAAAACAGAGTCCCTTTTTTTTAAAAAAAAAGAAGGACCCGTTTTCATTTTAAGAGGCAATCTTCTAAAATTTGTAGACCAGTTCATATACCTCGGTAGCAATATCTCATCTACTAAAAGGATATACACATAGGAAAGCACGGAGTGCTACTGACTTGTCAATCATATAGAAATCTGATATCTGTTAAAACAAAACGCAGTTTCTTTCCCATTGTGACTGTGTCAGTACTTCTGTATGGATGCATATAGACTCTAGTGAAACACATGAAGAAAAGCTAAATGGGAACGAGACAAGAATACTACATGTTATTTTGAACGCATCCAGGAAGCAACACTCCACAAACAGCAGCTGTACGACCACTTACCTCCTATCTCACAAACCATTTAAGTAAGACGAATAAGATATGCGAGGCGCTGCTGAGGAAGTAAGGAAGAATGTGGACTCCTACACATGGTCTTACATATATCAGTTCTGTGCGGACACTGGATGTAGTAGAGAACTGTTGTATATTGACCTACGACCAGGCCGGGCTGTCAAAATAGGAAATGCGCCTGTGTAAATAACAGGTGCATCCGGACAAGAAATATCAGAATTATAACCTTGTCCGTGGATAGGTTGAATGAGTGCGAAATTGTGACGCCCACAAGAAGAAGGTGGGTGTTGAACTATTATATAACTCAGTGCACAGGAAATTCAATCAGTTTGGAGACAAGACCAGTTGGAGTCAATATGCGGTAGAGAAAGCCAGCACCCAGCAGAGGGAGCCCTCAGGCCCCCGATTGAGAGTTGCGGATCAGACAAGTCGGAGATAAGATGCGGTAGAAAAAACCAGCACCCAGAGAGGCTGGGCCCCCAGGCCCACGGTTGAGCAGCCCAGGAGAACGGGAAAGAAACGCGGGTATGGCCAATAGAGTGGGGGTTAATATGTTGCAGTTCTGTTCGGTTTCCAACTCCCTCTCACACACAACCCTTTCAATAAAGGGAGAGGTATATTTTTCTAAAAGACTGTGTCGCTCGTCTTTATTATTGTGTCATCGTTATGATTCTGCATGCATCGGCATATGTGTTTGTATAGTTGGTCATGGCTATACATCAGAAGTATTCAACACGTCTAGAAGTTACGAGGCTTTAATTAACTACATGAGACAAATGGGCGAACTACAAGGGAGATGCGACAACCAAATAAGTGCAATAAAGACGGCGGAAGTTCTATATTTCGTTGGCGTGGCGAGCTTGGCTAACAATATGGGACAGGGTTAAAATCCCACGGTATAGTCACAAAGTGATGCACCGGAAGAGAGTGACCTGTGAACTGCATGACAGTTATTTCCGCTCGATGACGATCAAACATGCCATTCCAAAAACGGCGGAAGTGCATAAGAGATTGAGTGGACGTTGAACTATTATATAACTCAGTGAACAGGAAATTCAAGGAGCAGTTTGGGGATCAGACGAGTTGGAGAGAAGATGCGGTAGAGAAAACTAGCACCCAGAGAGGCTGGGCCCCAGGCCCCCGGTTGAGCCACCCAGAAGAACGGGAAAGAAACGCTGATGGCCATAAGAGTAGGGGTCAATATGTTGTAGTTCTGTTCGGTCTCCAACTCCCTCTCACACACAACCCTTTCAATAAAGGGAGAGGTATATTTTTCTAAAAAGACTGTGTCGCTCGTCTTTATTATTCTGTCATTATGATTCTGCATGAATGCATATGTGGCTATACAACAGAGCCTGTCGGAAGCGATAAATGATAGGGACGAATGGCGAGAGAGTCTCGGGGAAATCTGTGCAATTAAGACGATCTGATGATAAATGATGACTAGCAAACCTACATGGGTGAGTTCGAGTCTCATTGGGTTCATTCATTCAGACTTTTGCCACACCGAAACAAAGAGCCCCATTCATTCAGCCTTTTGCCACACCGAAGCACAGAGCTTCGTAAATTACTACTATTAATGATTTGGAATGATTTTCACCTTCCGACAGCGTGGAACATTTCCTTCGGAAGAAGACGAATTGATAAACTTCCGGTGAGATTCGAACTCTTGTTTATTTCTTCATGGCTGCTTCTCTAGGATCATTTAGATTTCTTTCTTTCTTTCTTTCTTTCTTTCTTTCTTTCTTTTCTATCTATCTATCTTTTTTCTCCAATCTTTCTTTCTTTCTTTCTTTCTTTCTTTCTTTCTTTCTTTCTTTCTTAAGTCGTTTTCCTTTCTATTTATCTATCTCTCTATCCTTTTTTCTTCACTCACTTTTTCTATTTTTTTCATGTTCTTTCTTTCTTTCTTTCTTTCTTTCTTTCTTTCTTTCTTTCTTTCTTTCGTTTCTATCTATCTATCTATCTTTGTTTTCCACTCTCTTTTCCAATCTTTTTTCTTCGCGCCCTTTCTTTCTTTCTTTCTTTCTTTCTTTCTTTCTTTCTTTCTTTGCTTTCCTTTTTATCTATCTCTCTATCTCTTTCTTTCTCAACTCTCTTTTTCCATCTACTTTCTTCATGAACTTTCTTTCTTTCTTTCTTTTGTCGCTTTCCTGTCAATCTATCTTTCCCCCCCACTCTCTTTCTTTCTTTCTTTCTTTCTTTCTTTCTTTCTTTCTTTCTTTCTTTCAACTAATTGTTAACCATTTCCTTCTTTGCGTTCCACCCCACCTCATCCTACTTTTCCTCCTTCCGCTTCATCCTCCTCACTTACGCAAGCACACACGCGCATGCGCACAGGCACACACTTTTCTTCCCTTAATTTTTCGCTCGAATGACGATCAAGCGAACTGTCATAGTCATCAGAGCGTGTCGGTATCAGGACAAAAGAACAGGCCATAAAAACAGCGACAAATTCACCGAATTACAACAACCTGAGTCTTGAGCCGGGACTAAAAAAAAAAAAAAAATCCCCTCATCTCACTACCCTGATTAAATCGGGTGATATTCAAGACTCAAATTTCAATCTTTTCATTGTGAGTCAAGACAGTACACAACGGGCGCCTACCATAGCGCACTTGCGAACAAGCCAATCTCATAGACCAACTAGCTTGTGCCGTAAATTCAATCGTTTGCCGAACCTCATTATCTCGGCCTTGCCCCAGAATAGACGATATCTTTTCTTTCGATGGCACATCAAGCATCGTGGGTTATTTAATGCCAAAGTCATCCTTGTAAAAGAACAGTACTGATGCTATTTGACCAATAGCTGAGGGAATAAGTGGGTTCATGCCTTTCTCACAAGTATTAGTCTGATAATGAATGTAATAGCCTGGCTGGAGTTTGAACTCGCTTACTTCGTTTCGGCAGTCCAGCATTTTAGTCATTACGTCAGAGGGATTTACCCGCCATTTACTTTAATGGCAGCCATTATTTCACCCTTGCTTAGGTCTGTTATCAGGTCATCCAAAACTGGGCCTCATTCTAAACAACTTGATTTCTTTGTTTAATGGCATAACAACGTTAGTGGGTTATTCAATGCCAAAACCATCCTTGTAGAAGAACAGCAGCGATGCTATTTGATGATATATATATTTACCCAACCCCTCCGCTCGGGCAGGATATAACACAAGGTCAATTTTTAAGCGGAGTTTAACAGGTTTGAATTTAGAGTTTTTCCTTCTCCTAGACGAGTTGCTTCACCAAGGCTGAAGAACCTACTCTGCCCAACTATTTACCCATAGCTGGAGGGGGAATAATTGGATTCATACCTTTCCCAAGGGTATTAGTGCTATGTTAAATGCAATCAGTCTCATCCAGGATTTGAACTCGTGTTGCCGTGTCCATTTCCTACGACGATAACCATTACACCACGGGCACCTCCAATTTGATGCTATATAGAAGGTGATAAAAGGGTTCATGCCTTCCCCAAGGGTATTAGTCTGAAAGTGAACGTAATTGCGCGACTGGAGTTCGTACTCGTTTACCTTAATTTTTTCAGCACTTTAACCATAACGCCACGAAGATCCCCACCCAGAAAAGTGCAGCGATAATAGATTCTCCAGACTTAAAAATAAATAAATAAATAAAATGGAACAAGTCGGAAAAAATCTATATTGGGTCTGGTTTCAATTATTCAATGGCAAATCAACTTTTATGGGTTTTTTAATGCCAAAACCATCCTTGTAGAAGAACAGTAGTGGTACTATTTAAGGTTTCTTTGTTCAATGGCATATCAACTTTCATGGATTATTTAATGCCAAAGCCATCGTTGTAGAAAGCCAGCTGTGGTGCTACTTAACCATTAGCTGGGGTGGGGGATAAAATAATTCATACCTACCCCAAGGATATTATGCAAACGAAGTAGTCACGTGGCATGCAATTGTCACTTTGGCCCTTACTGGGCCAGACGAGTGTCGGAAAGGTCGCGACAAAATCGAGGCTGAATGGCTTCCGGTTTCGGCTATGCCATCTGCAGGTGGGCAATGCCATCAATGACAAGCATTGCAGATTCACGGGACTAGTTCAAGTATTCTTATCTAACACTAATAATTCTATTTCAAGTATTCCTATCAAACACTAATAATTCTATTTCAAGTATTCCTATCTAACACTAATAATTCTATTTCAAGTATTCCTATCTAACACTAATAATTCTATTTCAAATATTCCTATCTAACACTAATAATTTTATTTCAAGTATTCTTATCTAACACTAGGACTAGTTCAAGCTATGAGCAGGCATACGTACTAGACTTACGTAATATATCGAGTGAGTCCAGTAGTTGGCTCATCTGGCTCAAATTGCACTAAGTGAACCAATGACCTGCATATGTTCAACAGGGCTCGAGCCGCGGTTCGTGTTTGACCTTCTCTCTAAACCCAAACCATAAGAAAGATGCGTGTCAAGTCCTGTCTAGTGGGAGAGTGACAAACCGCTGGAGAGACTTTTCAATCTTTACCACCTATACAATTGGGGGTGTCCTCGTGGTGTAATGGTTAAAGCGATGAACTGCGGAATCGTAGTACGCGAGTTCGTACTCCAGTCGCGCTATTACGTTCACTTTCGGGCAAATACCCTTGGGAAAGGTATGAACCCCCTTATTCTCCCTCCAGCTATGGGTAAATAGTAGGACGGACTAGGTTCTTCAGCCTTGGTGAGGCAACTAGTCTAGGAGAAGGAAAACTCTGAATTCAAACCTGTTAAACTCCGCTTACAAATTGACTTTGTGTCATATCCTGCCCGAGCGGAGGGGTTGGTAAATAGTACCACCTATACAATTGTTCGATAGCGTTCTTCAAATTGCTCTTTAGGAAAACAAACACCAACCCATATTATCTTAAAGGTGCAAGAAGCCGGTGGTTGAGGGTCTGTATAGAATTATTAGTGTTAGATAGGAATACTTGAAATAGAATTATTAGTGTTAGATAGGAATACTTGAAATAGAATTATTAGTGTTAGATAAGAATACTTGAAATAGAATTATTAGTGTTAGATAGGAATATTTGAAATAGAATTATTAGTGTTAGATAAGAATACTTGAAATAGAATTATTAGTGTTAGATAGGAATATTTTAAATGGAATTATTAGTGTTAGATAGGAATACTTGAAATAGAATTATTAGTGTTAGATAGGAATACTTGAAACCATTTATCTGTGTGCAAACAAATGATTAATATTAAACAGAATTATTAATATTAGATAGAAATACTTGAAACAATTTAACTGTGTGCAAACAAATGATTGATATTAAATAAAATTATTGATATTAGATAGAAATACTTGAAACAATTTAACTGTGTGCAAACAAATGACTAATACTAAATGAAACTATTGATATTAGATAGCAATACTTGAAACCATTTATCTGTGTGCAAACGAATGATTAATATTAAATCATAGAATGATTAAAATTATTGATATTAGAGAGAAATACTTGAAACCACTTAACTGTGTGCAAACAAATGATTAATATTAAATAAAATTATTGATATTAGATAGCAATACTTGAAACCATTTAACTGTGTGCAAACAAATGATTAATATTAGATTGAATTATTATTGTTAAATTGGCTTAATGTGTAGAGTGTTCGCCAATGGTCCGGGAAACCGGGGTTCAATTCCAGATCGAGTCACACCAAAGACTCAAAAATGATACGATGTCACCTTGCTAAACACTCAGCATTATTAGGTAAGGATCAATGGTAAAGTATTACAATTCGGGAAAGGGAGTAATGCCCTCCCCAACACCTCGGCGTAGTAGATATTGAAAAGAAAGCTTTTGGGTCACCCTGGACTACGGTCGCCAACTTTACTTATGTTAAATAGAAATACTTGAAACCATTTAACTATGTGCAAGTAAATGAGCTCAACCCCGTTGGAAAATAAAGTTACCTTTCATATTATTATCTGAAAATCACACACACACACACACACACATATATATATATATATATCATCATCATCATCATCTCGTGCTGGTAGCACGGATATCCCTGACCCTCTCTCGCCACTTTTCCCTATCGTTCATCGCCTCTGGCAGGTCTTTTGGACAACATCCCGTATCCTCACATAGTTGCTGAAAGGGTCCATAAGAGTACATCACTTATGAGTTCGTCCCTGCTTCTCCAGCAGTGTCCTGCATGTCTGGTTCGTCTAACGTGAATAGTTTTCGTTATAGGAGGCAGGTGGCCGTACAGTTGGTGTCTTCTGGGGTGTTGCTTCCAGGACCTGTTCAAGATTGCTCGCAGCATTCTTGTGTAATTGCCGTCTAGCTTCTTCTCCAGCCGTTTTGTTAGAGTCCATGTAGTGCATATATATATATATATATATACAAGAACAGGATTTGGCATTAAAAAACCATTCATATACCATTAAATCAAATAATCTAACCTAGCCAAGAATATTAATCTTAAATAGAACGTAATAGTGCGATTTGAGGTGCCCGTGGTGTAATGGTTATCGTCGTAGGAAATGGACACGGCGACACGAGTTCAAACCCTGGACAAGACTGATTGCATTTCACATAGCACTAATATCCTTGGGAAAGGTATGAATCCAATTATTCTCCCTCCAGCTATGGGTAGATAGTAGGGCAGAGTAGGTTCTTCAACCTTGGTGAGGCAACTAGTATAGGAGAAGGAAAACTCTAAATTCAAACCTGTTAAACTCCGCTTAAAAAGATTGACCTTGTGTCATATCCTGCCCGAGCGGAGGGGTGGGTATATATATATATATATATATATCATCATTTTGTCGTGCCATCTCTCACCCCCCCCCCATCGTTCATTGCATCAGGCAGGTCCTCACGGCTACACCCCGTATCCTCACAGACCTGCTGTATGTAGGTTCGAGCTGATCGCCCTGCTTTTTCTCGGCCACGTGTAAGGGTCCATAGGAGTACATCACTAATGAGCTCGTCCCTACTTCTCCAGCAGTGTCCTGCATGTCTGGTTTGTCTAATTTGGATAGTTTTCGTGATGGGTAGTAGGTGGCCGTACAGCTGCTGCTTTGTGGGGTGCTGCCTCCAGGACCTGTTCAATATTGCCCGCAGCATTCTTGTGTAGTTGCCGCCAAGCCTTTCTTCTAACCTTTTAGTTAGCGTCTACTCACATAGTAAAACCTTTAGTAACCCTTTCGAACCCTTTCAAATAAAGTGAGAGGTATATTTTTCTAAGGAACTGTGTCGCTCGTCTTTATTGTGTGGTTGTTATGATTCTGCATGCATATGTATTATGTGGCTATAACCAGTTGTTCTAGCAACGCCATCTTAAAATCCTGATCAAGGTTCATTAAAACCAAAACGTTTTAACGTTGACTTTCCTTAATAAATTCTTCATTTTTGTTTTATTATTTTCTTTATGCTGGCGGATTCAATTCAACAATTTACTGCCATATATTTATAAGTAAAGTTGGCGACATTAGTCGAGGGTAACCTTTTCAATAGCTACTACACCAAGGTGTAGGGGAGGGCGCTACTCCATTCCCTGGATTGATCCACTTTACTCTTGATCCTTACCTTACAAGGTTGAGTGTTACGCAAGGAGGCATCAAGTACCATTTTTTTAGTCTTTAGTATGACTCGACCTGGTCTCGCGGGCCACTGGTGAACACTCTAACCATCATGCCAATGTCCGGTTTGAATTATCCGGAAAACACCTACATGCAGAACACTGAAAAGCTGTTTCTAATCAACAGCGCATACCGTGACCTCCATCACTGGAGATCGAACCAACAACTACAGAATGCAGAAGCCGAAACTCTACCACTGGGCCATCGGTTCATATAACGCCTAAGCGATGCCGAATTAACTGGTCATAGTGACAATGCGCGACCACTCAGCCTAATTTATCTTAAAGGTACGTTTTTCCTACA
>OY757947.1:8791310-8796310 GCA_963585895.1 Sepioteuthis lessoniana | reverse complement strand
AGTATTCTGGCTGATCTCAATACTGCAGTAGTTTGGATGGTCTCTACTTGTCGTCTTATTTTCCAAGTCTTCCAGTCCTTGTACTAATCCTTTGGTGACTGTACTAAGAGCACCAATTACGATTGGTATAATCGTCACTTTCATGTTCCACGACTTTTTCAATTCCCTATCAAGATCGAAGTACTTATTCCTCTTTTTACAGTCTTTTAATTTCACTATGTGGTCCGCCGGGACAGCATAGTCTACGATTCTGCAAGTTCTCTTTTTTGTTTTGTTGATTACTATATGATTTGGTCGTATGGTCGAGATTTGGTGATCTGTTTGTATCTCGAAATCCCAAAGGAGTTTTTGCGTCTCATTCTCTTGGACAGAATCTGGCTTTGCAAATACCGTTTGGTTGTATGGTCATTATTATTATTATTATTATTATTATTATTATTACTATTATTATTATTATTATTTGTTTTCTAGCCAATTTCAACAATGCTGTCGTGTGGATAGTCCCCACTCGTCCTCTTATTTCCAATTCCTCCAGTCTCTGGTACAGAGCACCGATTACTATTGGTATTACCGTCACTTTCATGTTCCAGGTACTTATCTCTTTTTTTCGCTTTCTTTCGGTTTGACCCAGCGGTCAGCTGGGACAGTAAAGTTCATAATTCGGCAAGTTCTCTTTATGTTGTTGTTGTTGTTGACTATCACAAGGTCTGGTCGTCTGGCCGAGATTAAATGATCTATTTGTATCTCAAAATCCCAAAGAACTTTGTGCGTCTCTTTTTTTAGGACGGATTCTGGTGTGGTTTGTTTTGGTTGGGTTTTATGGCATATCAACCATTGTAGGTTATTTAATGTCAAATCCTCTTTATACATATATATCAAATATATATGATTTGGTTTGGTTGGGTTTTATGGCATATCAACCTTTATAGGTTATTTCACACCAAATCCATTTTTATGTAAATAATCAGTTCTATTTCAAACAATTCAGTTTAGCATAAGCATGCAGTTTAAATGTAAGTACAGTTTGATTGTCAAAAACATTTCTATTTCAAGCTATTCAGTTTAGTCACTCTGTTCTAATTCAGCTGATTCAGTTTTGTATAAGTACAGATTTTGTATACACACAGTTAAATGTCAAAACAGTTCTATATCAAACAATTCAGTTTAGTGCAAGTAGAGTTTCAATGTCAAAAACAGTCCCATTTCAAATAATTCAGGTTAGCATAAGCATACTGTTTAAATGAAAGTACGGTTAATTGTAAAAAACATTTCTATTTCAAGCTATTCAGTTTAGTGAAACAATCCAGTTAAGCATAAGTATGCCGTTAGTTCTATTTAACCCATAGATAGGGCCCTATCAGGTGCTACCACGTTGGGCCAGAGTGGACCTGGGAGCAATGGCAATGAAGGGGTTCTCCGCGTTCCCCAAAGCCCCAGTATCAATGGAACCTCACCATCAGATTGTTTAGTGTCATATCCAGGACACTCATTGTGAGAGTTATTGTGAGTCAGTGTATTATACAGCTGATTGGGCAAACGGATTCAGGATTGTGCATTCTATTTGGTAGTGGGGCCAAATTTAAACCTCTTACACAATTCTCAGTGGATCACCTTGCCCAACCAGTCATGTCTAGTCTTAATCTCCTTTTGCACTGATTTATTGCATTCGTTTATTATGTGAGTGATCGTTTCGTTTCTATCACCATAATCTACATCTGTAATATTACGGACGGGCGCTGTCGTCAATCAGTGAAAGTGTCATGAGACTAGCGAGTGCGGGCAGAATGACCAGCAAAGTTAGACGTGATTTTAAAATAATCACAGATGTATTATCACGTGTTTCACTGGTGACATCGAACATTCGCAGATCTTCGATTTGTTCTCCAAAATCTCTATATAAGAAAACAAGTAAGGAGATTTTGGCAGAGTTGAAGGGAGTTGTCAAAACGGGTACGTTAAAGGTTCCGGAGACCCCGACCCGTCCTACCCCAGTCTACTACGACCTATCTGTCAGGCGTGTGTCAAACTGCCAGCTCTCACCACACCCCGTCACCACCGAGAGGAAGGGAGAAGAAGGACGCAACTAAAATGAACTTTTCGAGTTGCAGCGAGCATAGCTGAATAATAAACGACTGCTATATTCTCTTCCCTTACCTTCGTTTTTGAGTATTTCTTTTTTTGCGGACTTCTTTCTTTACAGCACAAAACGTTGGTCCTAGGGTACACATCTGCTATTTTGTTATGTCTTGTCTATTTTTGTTTTAACATAGATTGTCCTTATGGCGTTGTTTTGTGCTGCTATTAGAAGAGATTCAGCTTCTCTCTTAAGGTTTCCCTTTCTGACTGATGTCCAAGTCTTCTCGTGTGAGATTTCGCTTGTTTTTCTCTTGAAATATCCATATAGTCGTTTTTCTTCTCATTTTTGTTTCGTAGTTATTGTTTTTCAGTTGATCCTCGTGTTGTTCGTGTTGTTTCTGGTTGCTGTTATCTTTCTTTCATTAATCTTATATAATCTTCGAGAAAAAACACTCACACATGTGTTACACCATAGTGTTTTTATAAGCAGATGTATCTTTGTTTTTTATTTATAGAAGTATTGTTCCCCAGTATCCGTTTTGACTTGTTTAACATAATTTGCTCTGTTGGTCAATCTTTGGCGACGCGGGGAAAAACACTTGGTGAGACTCAAATTTCCGTCCTCTTTCATTACAAAGAAGCTGGTTGATCAAACTAGCTGCTTTACTCCCTAAGCTACGAGATCCATCGAGCTGTCTCTTGAACTTTCAATGCCATTGTGGCTCGAGTTTAATTAAACAAATACGTCTAAACTTTTATTCAGTCTAATGATTTCATACACAGTGACATAGCAAATTATAGAAGCATATATAGAAATTAATTAGAAAATATTTTACTCTAGAAAAGCAGTGGAAATTATTTTACTATAGAAATGAATTGCAAATACAAATTATTTTTACTATTGAAATTAGGTGGAAATAATTTTACAATAGAAAAGATTTACAAATTATTTTACTATAGAAATTAATTGCAAATCATTTTACTACGGAAATGCAATACAAATTATTTTACTATAAAAAATAATTGCAAATGATTTTACTTTTGAAAAAGCAATCCAAATTAATTTATTATTGAAATTAATTAGAAATGATTTTACTCCAAAAATGCATTACAAAATTCGCGTCGTGCTAAAGACTTTAAAAATAGTACTTGATGCTTCCTTGCTTAACTCTCAGCAATATAAGGTACGGATCAAGGGTAAAGTGGAGCAATCCAGGGAAAGGAGTAGCGCCCTCCCCAACACCACAGTGTAGTAGCTATTGAAAAAGGAGCCTTCTGGTCGCCCTCGACCAAGGTCACTAACTTACTAGATTTTTATGTAACTTCTAATATTTAAGATTTATCAAACAAATGCATTTAGCCACTGAAATGATTACCTATATTGTAAGTAAAGTTGTCTGCCTTTAGTCGAGGGCGGCCCGAAGGCTCCCTTTTCAATAGCTACTACACCAAGGTGTAGAGGAGGGCGCTACTCCTTTCCCTGGATTGCTCCACTTTACCCCCGATGCGTACCTTATATTGCTGAGTGTTAAGCAAGGAGGCATCAAGTACCATTTTTAAAGTCCTTCGTATGACGCGACCTACGATTGAACCCAGGTCTCCCGGATCATTGGCGAACACTCTACCCACTGGGCCAATGAGAAAAAATACTAAAACCATACATATAAATTAATCATATTATTTTTTCTATTGACAAATATTAGATGTTATCCTATTATAGAAATTCAATGGAAATGATTTTATTATAGAAAGCATTACAATTATTTTTCTATAGACATTCTATAGACATATGGAAATTTTTATCATTAAGGGTTTTCGGATTATTGTCTTCATTTTTATTGTTATTTCCACAACGTTTCAGCCGATATGTCCTCTGGCCATCATCAGGTGTTTGTCGAACTCAGGAACCTACACGGAACTTCAAACTACGTCCTTTATTGAATCCACGGGGGGTCTCCTGTTCTGATTCCGTTAGACATAACCCTGTACAAGTTTTATAAGTATTCCGGATATGCCAAAAACCAACCAACCAACCAACCAACCACCGAATAAACAAACAAACAAACAAATCATTTTAGTAGTAGCTCCTTATGTAAGTCGTTATATCTATCTATCTATCTATCTATCTATCTATCTATCAGAGTCATTCAATGAACTAGAGGAATCTATCTATCTATCTATCTATCTATCTATCAGAGTCATTCAATGAACTAGAGGAATCTATCTATCTATCTATCTATCTATCTATCTATCTATCTATCTATCAGAGTCATTCAATGAACTAGAGGAATCTATCTATCTATCTATCTATCTATCTATCTATCTATCTATCTATCTATCAGAGTCATTCAATGAACTAGAGGAATCTATCTATCTATCTATCTATCAGAGTCATTCAATGAACTAGAGGAATCTATCTATCTATCTATCTATCTATCTATCAGAGTCATTCAATGAACTAGAGGAATCTATCTATCTATCTATCTATCTATCAGAGTCATTCAATGAACTAGAGGAATCTATCTATCTATCTATCTATCTATCTATCTATCTATCTATCTATCTATCTATCAGAGTCATTCAATGAACTAGAGGAATCTATCTATCTATCTATCTATCTATCTATCTATCTATCAGAGTCATTCAATGAACTAGAGGAATCTATCTATCTATCTATCTATCTATCTATCTATCTATCTATCTATCTATCAGAGTCATTCAATGAACTAGAGGAATCTATCTATCTATCTATCTATCTATCTATCTATCTATCTATCAGAGTCATTCAATGAACTAGAGGAATCTATCTATCTATCTATCTATCTATCAGAGTCATTCAATGAACTAGAGGAATCTATCTATCTATCTATCTATCTATCTATCTATCTATCTATCAGAGTCATTCAATGAACTAGAGGAATCTA
>OY757947.1:8731310-8786310 GCA_963585895.1 Sepioteuthis lessoniana | reverse complement strand
GGACCGTAGAATACACCGACTACACCAGTGCAATGGCGTAAGACCCCTCCCAACAAGTGTCCTGGATATAACATTAAACAATCTGATGGTAAGGTTCCAGTAATGTTGGAGATTTTAGAGAATGCGGAGTTCCCCTTCACTGCCATCGCTCCACGGTCTACACTGGCCCAGAATGGTAGCACCTGATAGGGTCATATCTATGGGTCAAATAGAACTGTTTGACATTTAAACTGTATGCAAACAAATAACTTATGCTAAATTGAATTGTTTGAAATAGAACTGTTTGATCATTTAACAGTGTATAAACAAATGACTGGTGTTTAATTGAATTGTTAGTGATACATAGCAACACTTGGAAACATTTAACTTTGTTGACTAATGCTAAATTGAATTGTTAGAAATAGAACTGTTTGATCATTTAACTGTGCGTATCTACAAAACGTGTTTACAAATCATAAATTTGATATAATAGAATATAGAATAGATATTTGTCGCTGCCTCCCACCAAACAGGACTTGATACAAGGTCAATGACACGAAGTCAGCTTATTGTGGGTATTAAGGTTGGGTACGAGCCGAGGCTCGAGCCTTGCCGGACTATGCTTGTCATCGGCCCACTTAATGCAATGTGAGCCAGATGAGCCTGCTGTTGAACATGGGCTCACTCTATATATCATGTGAGCCTGGCACGGGTGCCTGATTATACTTTGAACTGGACCAAGGAGTCCAGAGATATACATTGTTATCAGTGCAGCTCGCCCTCCCGAGGATGACTCAGCCAAAATCAGGGGCCTTTCGGCCTCGAGTCTCGCATTGGTCATTGATACTCCATCCGGTACTTACCCAGTTGGCTGGGGCTGTAGAATACACCAACTGCATCTCTACAGAGGGGTAAGACCCCCACCCCAATGAATGTCCTGTATATGACACTAAACAATCCGATGGTGAGGTTTCAGTGATGTTGGGGCTTTGGGGAATGCGGAGTACTCCTTCATTGCTATTGCTCCCAGGTCCACTCTGGCCCGGCGTGGTAGCACCTGATAGGGCCCCATCTATGGGTTAAATAGAACTAAAGGCATACTTATGCTAAACTGAATTGTTTCACTAAACTGAATAGTTTGAAATAGAAATGTTTTTGACAATTAAACCGTACATACATTTAAACTGCGTGTTTATGCGAAACTGAATTATTTAAAATGGAGATGTTTTTTGACATTGAAACTGTACTCACATTAAACTGAATTGTTTAATATAGAACTGTTTTGAAATTTAACTGTGTGTAAACAAAATCTGTACTTATACTCAACTGAATTAGCTGAATTAGAACTGTTTCACTAAACTGAATAGCTTGAAATAGACATGTTTTTCACAATTAAACTGTACTTACATTTAAACTGCGTACTTATACTAAACCGAATTGTTTGAAATAGAACAATTTTCATAAAAATGTATTTAGCGTTAAATAACCTACAAAGGTTGATATGCCATAAAAACCCATCCAACCAACCAACCAACCAACAATTATCCGATACAAATGCTAGACAGCCCAGCTAAAAAGCCAGGTAAGTATTTGATATATATATAAAAACAGGATTTGGCGTTAAATAACCAACAATGGTTGATATGCCATAAAATAAAATCTAACCAAACCAAACAGAAGTAATACAAATAATTTCGTTAAATGGTGTTCAGTATTCTTATCAAAAACAAATAATTTTCAAACTCATATATTTTATTCAAAGATGAGACTCTATCGGGTACTACCTCTCTGAGCCAGAGTAATGTAATACAGTGGCCGAGGGATTTCGTTTTATATATCTTGCCTTTGGGTTTAGTTAGGCTGAGAACCTTTCGGCTCAGTGCATAGGTTAGTTAGGTACAAACTTGAGCGCAGGTGTTGACGCGCGCACGGGGAGGATGTGTCGTTCACAGATGTCAAAATAAAAATCCCAGATAGAAAGGTTGACTAGTGGATGTGAATGACGTCATGCACCGGACGCGTGCGCGGTGGATTTTGGGGATTTTGAAAAAGTTAGTTGAGTTGAGTCTTGCGGTCCGAAGAAGAAGGGTGACTTTCGCTCGCTCGCAGTGGCCTTGTGACGGGCGCCACACGTGATGCGGGGGGGGGGGGTAGATGAAAAAGTCATCATAGAAAGATTGTGCATCTCTCTTCCTTATGTCGATACCTTTAACTCAAAGGTAATAAAAGGTTTTGTACCTGAACTAAGAAGTCGTTACGTGTTTTTCGTGTTTCGGGATTCCTATGTTCTATGTTATGAACATTCTATGTACGTTTCGCATATCCGTATCATGGCTAGGGTACAGTGAACCTGGGTGTAATGGCAATAAAAGGGTACACCTCAGATCTCCAGAACCGGAGCCTCACTATCACGTAAGTGTCATACTAGAACGTTTGGAGTGGAGCCTCACCCCTCTTTTAGGTATACAATCAACCCGGAGGGTTGTTGTAATATGACTGATAGTGCCAAAATAGAGACAATAATGATACCTGTCTGACCCACTCAGCTCCGGGGGTGGCAGTAGAATACACCGATTGCTTCTCTGCGGAAGGGTAAGGTCCCTCCCCCAATGAGTGTCCTGGATATGACACTAAACAATCTGATGGTGAGGTTCCAGTAATGCTAGAGCTTTAGGTACTGCAGAGTACCCCTTCATTGCCATCGCTCCCAGGTCAACTCTGGTCCGGAGTGGTAGCACCTGATAGGGTCCTATCTATAGATCAAATAGAACTAAACTGTCTATTTATGCTAAACTGAATTGCTTGAAATAGTACTGTTTGAACATTTAAACTGCATACTTGTGCTAAAATGAATTATTTGAAATGGAACTGTTTTTGAATACTAAACTGAATTGTTTGAAATATAACTGTTTTTGACATTGAAACTGTACTTACGCAAAACTGAATTGTTTGAAATAGAACTGATTAGCGTATAAAACTGGATTTGGCATTAAACAACCTACAAAGGTCGATATACCATAAAACCCAAACAAACTTACAAACATACTTTTTTTTATCAAATTTTGATTTTCAAATCTAGCAACCACTCCCCAGGGAAAACATTGACGCAAAACAATCTTTTAATCTTGTGTCATACTTACCTGAGCTGGAGAAATATAGTATATGTTAGTATTACTTATTTTGATTTTTTTTTACAACTTCTTTTCTTTATTTAAAAACTTTTTTTCTTCTTCTGGTTTGAGAGTCCTTTCCAATTTTCTTACCTTCCTCTATTAGTCGACCCCTTCCTAGACTTTTTTTCAGTCTTTTGGGCCTTTTTCTCCATCGTGGAATCTTTTTCCCTATCTCGATTTTCGTTGTTTCTTTTATCCAATCTCAGTCGGACGACGGTAACCTTTCAACCTCCCATTTTCCCTGCCCCTGGGAACCTTTTCCCGTTGCTCGATTTAACTCGTTAACTCCTTGAGTTACCTTTAGTTTTCGTACTTACCAACCTTAGTTTAGTTTTTCTTGGCCCTGGGATATTTTTTCTTTTTTTTTTTTGTTTGGATCTTTCATTCCTTCAGTGGCTGCATTGTTTTTTTTCTTTTTTACTTTTTATCAAGGGTTCGTTGTGTTTTTATGAATTCATTTTCCTGGTAATCTTGATGTTCTTTCTTTCTAGAAACATTTTTTTTTGCTTTTCTCACAAGTTCTTTCTTTCTTTCTTTCTTTTCCAAAAAATTTTTTTTCGCTTTTCTCATAAGTTCTTTCTTTCTTTCTTTCTTTCTTTCTTTTCCAAAACAGTTTTCTTTCGCTTTTCTTACAAGTTCTTTCTTTCTTTCTTTCTTTCTTTCTTTCTTTCTTTCTTTCTTTCTTTTCCAAAAGATTTTTCTTTCGCTTTTCTCACAAGTTCTTTCTTTCTTTCTTTCTTTCTTTCTCCAAAAGATTTTTCTTTCGTTTTTCTCACAAGTTCTTTCTTTCTTTCTTTCTTTCTTTCTTTCTTTCTTTCATTTCCAAAAGATTTTTCTTTCGTTTTTCTCGAAAAGTTCTTTCTTTCTTTCTTTCTTTCTTTCTTTCTTTTCCAAAAGATTTTTCTTTCGCTTTTCTCAAAAAGTTCTTTCTTTCTTTCTTTCTTTACCAAAAGGTTTTTCTTTCGCTTTTCTCACAAGTTCTTTCTTTCTTTCTTTCTTTCTTTCTCAAAATATTTTTCTGTCTTTCTTTGTTTAAATCGTTTTCTTTCTTTCTTTCTTTCTTTCTTTCTTAAAATATTTTAATATATATATTTTAATATAATATCTTATAATATTTTTCTTTCGTTTTTCTCAAATGTTCTTTCTTCCTTTCTTTCATAAAACAATTTTCTTTTGTTTTTATATTTTCTTTCTTTCCTTTTTTTGTTTCTTTCTTGCCCTATCAGCTGGGGGTGTAGAATGTGGTGACTACGCCGCCTCCTTAACGAAACCACCTGTTGGCCGTGGGTGGTGACCAATAATGCATTAGGACAGGATGCTGGTAGTTGAGTATTTCTTGACCCTGTAACCCAAGTGGTCACATGAACCCCAACGCTTCACTTTGGGCCTTACTGGGCTGGACGGGCGATCAATTGTTAAGCCCAAGCATCTATATAATTCTTCTGACTGTATTCTTCAAATTGCTCTTGTGGCAACCCCTCAACCCAATTTCGTCTTAAAGGTGCAAAAAGTCAGTGGGTGAGGGTAAGTTGCGATGTGTGCAAAGAAATGATTGATATTAAATAGAATTATTAACGCGTGATAAGAATACCTGAAATCATTTAACAGTGTGCAAACAAATGATTAAGATTAAATAGAATTATTAGGGTGAGATAGCAATACTTGAAACCATTTAACTATGTGCAAACAAATAATCTCTGGCTTGTTTAAAAACAATATAATCAAGAAACCATTGGCTTATAAATCGCACACACGCACGCACGCGTATATATATATATATATACTTTCTTTAAAGAAAAAACCAAAGACCGATTACTTTAGGATTATAAATTTATTTCCATCCTGTTTTGTGTTTCTGATGTAAACCAAAAACACGAAGAAAAATATATAACAGGACTTCTTCAGATCTGATGGATAAAATAAATCAGAATAGATACGGGGCGGGGGGAGAGGGGTGAAGAGTTATCTCCTCGTTTTTTTAAACTTCCGTTTTTTTTTTTTGCTGATTCATTTTATCCATAAGATCTGAAGAAGTCCTGTTATATATTTTTCTTCGTGTTTTTGGTTTACATCAGAAACACAAAACAGGATGGAAATAAATTTATAATCCTAAAGTAACCGGTCTTTGGTTTTTTTTCTTTAAAGAAAGTATTGCTCTGTAATATTAGTTACATTGAGCTCTCTACCAGGAAAATTTAAATGTTCAGTTTTTGAATGATTTTCTTGTCCTGAAGGAATTACTCCCAACCCTGGTTTAAGTGGACCGAATAATACCAATACCTATATATATATATATATTCATATATAAACATGGTTTGGCATTAAATAACCCACAATGATTGATATGCTATAAAACACAACGAATTTCTTAGACTTTTTGTCCTCATCTTGGTAGTTTTTGTGTTGTTTCTTCTTTCACTACGTTTCGGCCAAATTTCACCTCTGGCCTTCTTCAGGTGATTTACCGCGACCTCGGATAGGAATGCTGAGTCTTGTAAACGTATCCCCAGTAATTACTGCCTTCCATTGTTGTTGTCTATCGCACCACGTTTTTGACCAAGTAAACCTCTGGCCGGCTTCGGTAGGATTTGAAATCGCTATCTTCTGACAATGCTCACCTGGAACTGTAGAGACTCAACGCCTCTATCCGCTGCACCACGGGCCCCGAAGTCCGCAATAAATAAAAAAAATAATTCTCAGATTAAGAAACCTC
Source organism: Sepioteuthis lessoniana (assembly GCA_963585895.1). Taxonomy (NCBI): domain Eukaryota; kingdom Metazoa; phylum Mollusca; class Cephalopoda; order Myopsida; family Loliginidae; genus Sepioteuthis; species Sepioteuthis lessoniana. The sequence goes on along the minus strand of OY757947.1, from coordinate 8,780,445 downwards.
ATCTCAAAATGATTCCAATTAAAGACAACGAATTTCTTTCTCAAAATTATTTTTCTTCTTTTTTTTCTCAAATGTGTTTTCTTTCTTTTTGGTTTGTTTTTTTTTTTTTTTTTTTTTTCTTATTCCGAGGGAGATTATTATTTCACGATGATTCATTTTTTTCCCAAATAACTATAAATAGCTCCACAAGACTGTGAGATCCTCTCTGCCCGGATGAATAAAGGCAACACAACCGATCCTCGCCATAAACAACGTTCCGGACTCAGATCAGTATTTCACTATATCTTTTTTTTTTTTTTGCTATTTCTTATTAACTCCCTTCTGTCTCACCTCTTCAATCCTGGAGATTAAAGAAAATGTTTCCTATTATATATAACCATGATAACTTTACACTGTCTTTATCGGTCAAGTTTTTAGATTTTCACCGGGAGGAATAAAAATGGAGATTTTTATATCAGCTCAGATATTTTTCTTTTTGTTTTGTTTTGAAGACGACTTAATTGGAAAAGAAAAGGGATAAAAAAAAATTCAGGAAATAAAGGCCAGAGGGTGAACATGTAAGAAACGGGTGCAGAAATATTATAGTTATGATTTTTATCGTTAATAATAGTCACAAAATTAGAATATTCACTTCAGCCCAGAAAGAAATCCGAGAGACTCTTCTCTTAATATAAAAAACAAACAAACTTTATTTGCGTTACTTAATAGGAATGAAAGTATAAAAAAGGCAAAATATGTCTGTGTGAAGATGTGTTTGCGTGTGTGTGTGTTAGAAATAAAACCAGCCCCGTTTTACTCACTGCCTCTAGCAAAATTTAGTGAATATTCGCTTGATTTGGCTGTGTTTTATCATATTTACCAATCTCTCCATTCGGTTATTTAATGCCAAATACTGTTTACCCTATTTACCAACCCCTCCGCTTGGGCAGGATATGACACAGTCATTTTCTAAGCGGAGTTTAACAGGTTTCAATTCAGAGTTTTCATTCTCCTAGACTAGTTGCCTCACCAAGGCTGAAGAACTCAGTCTGCCCTACTATTTACCCATAGCTGGAGGGAGAATAATTGGATTCATACCTTTCCCAAGGGTATTAGTGCTATGTGAAATGCAATCAGTCTCGTCCAGGATTTGAACTCGTGTCGCCGTGTCCATTTCCTACGACGATAACCATTACACTACGTTTGGCTGTGTTTTATAACATATCAACCGTCATAGGTTATTTAATGCCAAATACTGTTTACCCTATTTACCAACCCCTCTGCTCGGACAGGATATGACACAGTCATTTTTTAAGCGGAGTTTAACAGGTTTTAATTCAGAGTTTTCCTTCTCTTAGACTAGTTGCCTCATCAAGGCTGAAGAACCTACACTGCTCCACTATTTACCCATAGCTGGAGGGAGAATAATTGAATTCATACCTTTCCCAAGGGTATTAGTGCTATGTGAAATGCAATCAGTCTCGTCCAGGATTTGAACTCGTGTCGCCGTGTCCATTTCCTACGACGATAACCATTACACTACGTTTGGCTGTGTTTTATAACATATCAACCGTCATAGGTTATTTAATGCCAAATACTGTTTACCCTATTTACCAACCCCTCTGCTCGGACAGGATATGACACAGTCATTTTTTAAGCGGAGTTTAACAGGTTTTAATTCAGAGTTTTCCTTCTCTTAGACTAGTTGCCTCATCAAGGCTGAAGAACCTACACTGCTCCACTATTTACCCATAGCTGGAGGGAGAATAATTGAATTCATACCTTTCCCAAGGGTATTAGTGCTATGTGAAATGCAATCAGTCTCGTCCAGGATTTGAACTCGTGTCGCCGTGTCCATTTCCTACGACGATAACCATTACACTACGTTTGGCTGTGTTTTATAACATATCAACCGTCATAGGTTATTTAATGCCAAATACTGTTTACCCTATTTACCAACCCCTCTGCTCGGACAGGATATGACACAGTCATTTTTTAAGCGGAGTTTAACAGGTTTTAATTCAGAGTTTTCCTTCTCTTAGATTAGTTGCCTCATCAAGGCTGAGAAACCTACTTTGCTCCACTATTTACCCATAGCTGAAGGGAGAATAATTGGATTCATACCTTTCTCTAGGGTATTAGTGCTATGTGAAATGCAATCAGTATCGTCCAGGATTTGAACTCGTGTCGCCGTGTCCATTTCCTACGACGATAACCATTACACCACGGGCGCCTCCACAAATACTATTTACACATACACACATACACACACACATGATTTGTAAATTAATTAGTATTAAGTAACACTATTTTAAAATAAGTCAGAGCTCATTTGCGTACACGTCGTTAAGTAGTTTTAAGTATTGTTGTTCAACACTAATAATTGTTGTTCAACACTAATAATTGTTGTTCAACACTAATAATTCTATTTAATATCAAACTTGTGCGCTTTGCCGTCTAGCTTCTTCTCCAGCCGTTTTGTTTGTGTCCAAGTGGTGCATACTACACAAGAATGTTGCGAGCAATATTAAACAAGTCCTGGCGGCAACACGCCACAAAGCACCAACTATACGGCCACCTGCCTCCCATCACGAAAACTATCCAAGTTAGACAAACCAGGCACGCGGGACACTGCTGGAGGAGCAGGGACGAGCTCATAAGTACTGTACTCCTATGGACCCCCACATATGGCCGAGCTAAAGCAGGACGACCAGCTAAAACATACATATAGCAGCTATGTGAGGATACGGGATGTTGCCCAGAAGACCTGCCAGAGGCGATGAACGATAGGGAAAAGTGGCGAGAGAGGGTCAGGAATATCCGTGTTAGCGGTACGACATGATCATTTAAATGGTTACAACTTAATGTTAAAGAAAAAAATAATGAAATTATCTTGTAACTTTCATTAAAAAATAAATACCAGCCAAAGACTTGATATATACAAATCAGTTTATAGTTTAAAAAACAGTCCTTGCAGGCCCCCCAAAACGGTTGGGCATTCCTAATTGAAAGAAAAACAAAAAATGGTTCCAACGAAAGAATGGTCGGTACTTATGCATCTATGCTACCGCAAAAAAGCCGAACTTTTCCGAGCGTTTCCGGACCGATAACGGACAGAATCGGAATATTCCGGAAGGAAATTTAAGCAAGCAGACGATAAAATAAGTCAACCAAATTATTGACAAAACGCATGAAGACCAAAAAAAAAAATAAATAAATAAATAAATAAAGACAATTTTTAATGGATAAGGTTACCAACCTTTTTAGGAGAAAAAGAATAAATCAAGAATGGCAATTTTAAATATGAAAAAATAGCTTGAATTTTTATTTTATCTATTTTTTGCGGGCGGGGGTGGGGGTGGTTGTGTATCATTTTTTGTCTTTTTAAATAATTTTTTACATACTTATGCACTTATTGTACCGTGCAGAAGTAACAACGTGTTAATTTAGAAATCCATTCTTACCATGGGGAGGGGGTGTTTTGTAACTATTCTCTACTTTCACCTAACAATTTGATAATAATCCAGGTCCTGCATTTGGTTTTACGGCATCTCCGTGCATAAATTTTCCTCATTTTTTTTTAGGTGGCAAGGATGCTCACATGCCCGGCAAGTTTTAATTTTGCCAATAAGTTTTTTTCTTGGCAGAATTGGATCACCATTTCTGCACATTGTAGATTTTCGCTTAACTGCGATAAATTCATGTTAACACTTGTTTGTAACTTAGTAAACAAATTGATTGAATTATTTTATCTTAAATTTGATTAGCTAGGCGTTTCGGTATATTCCGATTCTTTCCGGAAACGCTCGGGAAAGTTCGGCTTTTTTGCGGTAACATAGATGCATAAGTACCGAATTGTCCATTGAAACTAATGGAAAGAATCATAAAACTCATTCAAGAAGCCAAACTACACCAGAGAGTGGCGAAATACTTTGGTTGTTCCTTGTCAGCAGTATATAAAAGTAATGGGGTGGTTAAAAAAGTAAAAAACCCGGGTAGACCACCAAAGACATCAAAGCAATATGCCTTGGAAATAGAAAATGTAGAACAGAACAAATAGATCGAAGCTGGAGTTAATATTAGTGACAGAACTGCCAGGAATCGGTTAAATAAAATAGGATTGACACAGACCCCCTCCCAGAACAAACAAACAAACAGAGAGAAGAAAATAAGGTAAGGTTAAAAAGAAATAACAGTGGTATGTGAATAATTGGATGAAAGTTATATTCAGCAATACATTGCCAGGGTGATGATACAGTACCTTTTGTATGGTATATTTCAAAGGAAATACGAGGATCATTAAATAAGTTTCTAGACTGTTTTCGTATGGGCACTTTTACTGAGAGTACACACACGAAACTCTAGTCCCTTTCGAAGTAATCTCATCCAGCTGCAATGCACATGTTCTACCGTTCCAACAACTTCTGGAAGGCCCCATGGGAGTCCGCTTGTGTGAGCGTGTCAATGACCTTCGTCACAGCCTCTTTCATCTCCTCAATTGTCTCATAACGATAGCCTCTGAGCTTAGGGAATAAGCAAAAGTCACAGGGAGCTAGGTCTGGACTATAGGGAGGGTGAGGAACTGTCTTGATACCCATCTTGGTCAAATAGTCTGTGACAAGGATGGAGTTGTGGACTGGTGTATTGTCCTGATGGAAATGCCACTGATCTGATTTGAAGAGTGCTGGCCTCTTCCCTAGGAATCTCTTCCTGACCTCCCTTAAAACCTCAACATAGTAACCCTAACCCTAACCCTTTGGCCAATCAACTCTGGTGTATTGACTTCCTTACTCCTCCCACACCTCTCATCATCCCTCACAGACTCCGTGCCTTCCTTGAATCTCTTACACCTCTCAAACACTGACGCTCGATTCATACAAGATACTCAAAAAGCAGTCTGAAGCATTCCATACGTTTCTGTGGCATCATTTTTTCCAAGTTTAAAACAGAATTTTATCGCATATCGTTCTTGTAAAGTGTCCTCCTCGCGTCCAGATTGCATTTTTGAAATTGACCAGCTGTGACAATCAGGCTTTAGTAGGGTGTATTACAATTCCTGCAGTCGCTGTTCATTTGAACTTGAAATCATAAGAAATGGTCAGTCATTTCATAAGATGTATAGCAATAAGATACTGAATTTTGAAGAGTCTACGACAATTTTAAATGCCTGTGTAAAAAAGTCTGGAAATTATTGAATGCACCATGCATATCCAAATGAAAATCTGAAGAAAACAAATATATATCCCCAAGTCATTATGGGATTGCAAGTCATTTAAGAACAAAGGCAATCTTTACATTAACAATTAGTGTTCTGCGTTAGACCTTTACCTCATGCATAAGTCGACCTCCGAAGCATACAGTAAGTGAAGATATTTGTCATTATAAGTGACGTCACTTGAATTATGGTACACTCACTAACTTCGAGAACGAAGCATTTCAACGTTTATGAGTATAAAAACGGATTTGGCATTAAATAACCCACAATGGTTGATATGCCATAAAACCAACCAAACCAAATCATATATATTTTGATATATATGTATATGGAGGATTTGGCATTAAATAACCTACAATGGTCGATATGCCATAAAACCCAACCAAACCAAATCATGTATATTTAATATATATGTATAAAGAGGATATGACATTAAATAACCTACAATGTTTGATATGCCAAAAAACCCAACCAAACCAATTCCTATATATATATATATATATATATATATAAAGAGGATTTGGCATTAAATAACCTACAATGGTTGATATGCCATAAAATCAAACCAAACTAAATCCTATATATTTAATATATATATATATATAAAGAGGATTTGGCATTAAATAACCTACAATGGTTGATATGCCATAAAACCAAATCAAACCAAATCCTATATATATATATATATATATATATATAAAGAGGATTTGGCATTAAATAATCTACAATGGTTGATATGCCATAAAACCAAACCAAACCAAATCCTATATATTTGATATATATATATATATATATATATATATATGAAGAGGATTTGGCATTAAATAACCTACAATGGTTGATATGCCATAAAACCAAACCAAACCAAACCAAATCCTATATATTTAATATATATATATATATAAAGAGGATTTGGCATTAAATAACCTACAATGGTTGACATGCCATAAAACCAAACCAAACCAAATCCTATATATTTAATATATATATATATATATATATATATATATATAAAGAGGATTTGACATTAAATAACCTACAATGGTTGATATGCCATAAAACCAAACCAAACCAAATCCTATATATTTAATATATATATATATATATATAAAGAGGATTTGGCATTAAATAACCTAAAAATGGTTGATATGCCATAAAACCAAACCAAACCAAATCATATATATTTAATATATATGTATGAAGAGGATTTGGCATTAAATAACCTACAATGGTTGATATGCCATGAAACTCAACCAAACCAAATCATAAAAATTTGATATATATGTATAAAGAGGATTTGGCGTAAATAACCTACAATGGTTGATATGCCATAAAACTCAACCAACTCAAATCATATATATTTTGATATATATGTATAAGGAGGATTTGGCATTAAATAACCTAAAATGATTGATGTGCCATAAAACCCAACCAAACCAAATCATATATATTTAATATATATGTATAAAGAGGATTTGGTATTAAATAACGTACAATGGTTGATATGCCATAAAACTCAACCAAACTAAATCATATATATTTAATATATATGTATAAAGAGGATTTGGCATTAAATAACCTACAATGGTTGATATGCCATAAAACTCAACCAAATCAAATTATATATATTTAATATATATGTATAAAGAGGATTTGACATTAAATGACCTATAATGGTTGATATGCCATAAAACCCAACCCAACCAAATCATATATATTTAATATATATGTATAAAGAGGATTTGGTATTAAATAACCTATAATGGTTGATATGCCATAAAACCCAACCCAACCAAATCAAATATATTTAATATATATGTATAAAGAGGATTTGGTATTAAATAACCTATAATGGTTGATATGCCATAAAACCCAACCCAACCAAATCACATATATTTAATATATATGTATAAAGAGGATTTGGCATTAGATAACCTACAATGGTTGATATGCCATAAAACTAAACCAAACCAAATATAAAACGCTATGTAAATTACTAAAATCCAAACCTTTCCCTCACAATGGTGACCCTGTTGAACAGTACTTCGAACAACCAATATACACCACTGACCAGGGCGCCTCCAGTAGTGTAATGGTTAGCAAGCTTAACTAGCAAACCTGCAAGAGTGAGTTCGAGTCTCATTGGGTGCCCCATTCATTCGGCATTGTGCCACATCTAAGCAAAAAGCTTAGTAAATTACAATATACACAACTAACCAGCAGACTGCAACAAACAGTTTCAACATAAACTCGTGTTTGGGGAATATATTTAAAAAAAATTAACAATAAAATTAACAATAAAATAATAAAAATTTATTCCAAATTACCAATTATATCGACGTTATATCACATGCCATTTCCAACAGCTGATGCACTTACTATAAACACTAACCGGAACATCACAGTACCCTACTGTATGTTTCGGGGGTCGACCTATGCAGTTGGTAGAGGTCTAACCTAGAATTTTCAGTTAAAAATGTTTAGGTTGACTTCTATGCTCGGCCGACTTGTACCCCACAATTTCCGGTATGTCTTCTGGCAACATTAAATAACTCTCCTTTTTTTCGCAATTCCTGTTGGGCTGGCAGTTTTTCCAAACTGAAACGAATGAAACGTCCTCCTTTCTGGGATCAGACTCCAGGTACGCGTAGACAACTTAAGGATACAAAGATTTAGCGCTTGTAAGTTATCCACTTCTGATCCAATCTGCGGATCTAATAAAGGGATCCCAGAAGAGTAAAACAGACGAAGATTTTTCCTTCGGTAGCTGTGGAAGAACGAGCTCTCCAAGCCAGCAATTCCAGCTTCCGGCCTTCTATTAGCGAAAACCGGAAACACAACCCGCGCAGGCGTATGCCAAGTGAAGAGGCAGGTGCCGCCATATTAGCAGAGAGAAGGTTTTTTTTAGTCAAATTACTTTTGCTGCTGTGACAGGTGCTTCCGCCGAAAGGAAAGAGAGAGAGGGAGAAAGAGAAAGAGAGTGCAGGGATATCCGCTGGCACAGCCCTTCAATGTCCGGGCGTTGCAGTGGGTGAAACAGCAGAACAAGCACACACACATACACACACACACAAGAAAGTAATCGAGACTGTTCCCAAATAAACAGATAAAAAAAAGAAAAAGAAAAAGACTGACGAGCTTAGTGGTTGTAAGGTTGGTGTGAACTGAAATGGAATAGACATGAGCACACAAAGGTTTTAGTAAATAGTAAGTTTCTCACTTGGTGACACAGTGTAAATATAAATAATTATCCTCATCTTTAATAAAACTGACTCTAATTACTACTTTTTAAATAAGAACCATCTTCAACCCTTGGGTAATATGTGTAAGTACTGCCAGTTTGACTCGTTTGAATATGAATAATTATCCTAAACTTTCATAAAAGTGACTCTACGTCCTTTTCTTTCAATAATAACCATCTTACAACCCCTGGGTAATATGTGTAAGTACTGCCAGTTTGACTCGTTTAAATATGAATAATTATCTTAGACTAAAATAAAAGTGACTACATTTTTTTTTATAATGACCATCTAACAACCCGTATGTAATATGATTTGGTTTGGTTTGGTTTGTTTAATGGCATTTCAACATTCATGGGTTATTTAATACCAAATTCATCATTTTAGAAGAACAGTAGTGGTACAGCTGGAGGGATAAGAGAGCTCATGCCTTTCCCAGAAGTATCATTCCAAAAGTGAAAGTAATAGCACGACTGGAGTTCGACCTCGCTTACAATGATTTCGCAGTCCAGCACGTTAGCGACCACATCATGAGATCCCTCCCTCCAGTATGTAATATGGGTAAGTACAGCGAATTATTTACAAATAAGAGGTGTCAAAAGTATACTTTAAGTCTGTCAACCCGAGACTGTATCAACTACAGAGGGATACCCCCCCCCAGAAAATAGGTGAGTGTCCTAGTTATGATGCTCACCAGCATCTGCTGGTGAGGCTACAGTTCTCAAGCACTTCGTAGAAATAGAGCTATTTAGAAATTATTAGTTCGTTTCTTTTGACTTACCATGACCAGAAAATCCAGCAAACACTTGCGCGCGACATATAGAAACACTGGACAGTTGTTTCGACCTTATTAAGTCTCATCAGCAGTATACCGTGATCACTCCTATTGGAGATCGAACCAGCGACCACAGAGTGCAGATCCGAAACTCTACCACTGACCACCAATCCACATCGCACACAAGTGACCCCAAATCAACAAGTCATGGTAATTGCGCGACCAATTAACCTGAATGTGTTTTGCAAGTGACATCCATACACTTTACAGAGGACACGGTCACCTCCAGGGCCACGTCTTCCCAAAAGGGTTGGAAATACGCATCGGCGTAATTATTATAACCTCAAGAGCAAGGATATAGATGTACATTTTTCTTTTTAAGTAGAGAAATTATATTGTAAAACTTGGTCTGATTTGTCTTTATGGCATATTAACCATTGTAGGTTATTTAATGCTAAATCCATTTTTATACATATAAACAGTTCTATTTCAAACGATTCGGTTTAGCGTAAGTACAAAGGTTAATTGTCAAAATCATTTCTATTTCAAGCTATTCAGTTTATTCAAACGGTTATAATCCAAACAATTTAGTTTAGTATTAGTATAGTTTTAGCTTACACACTGTTAAATATCAAAACAGTTCTATTTCAAACAATTCAGTTTAGCAGAAGTACAGTTTCAATGTCAAAAACAGTTATATTTTAAACAACTCACTTTAGCATTCGTACACAATTTAGTTCTATTTTACCCATAGATAGGACTCTATTAGGTGCTACTATTCCGAACCAGAGCGGACCTGGGAGCGATACCAATGAAGGGGTACTCCGCATTCCCCAAAGCTCCAGTATTACAGCAACCTCACCATCAAATTGTTTAGTGTCATATCTAGGACACTTGTTGGGTGAGAGTCTTACCCCTTTGCAGAGAAGCTGTCGGTGTATTCTACAGCCCCAGCTGACTGGGCTACAAGTCTCTCAGAGATATTTTTTCACTGCTGCAAGGAGTTAGGTTCTCACTTGGTGACATAGTGTGCTGGCCTTGTTCCACACTAAGCTGAGTTGTTTACTAACCGTTGTCAGTGTTGAGAGATTTTCATTTACATCCCACCGGGGATGAGTAGAATGTATCAGGAAGGAAGGAAGCACCCCCCCACAAAAAAAACTCTCGGTCGTGATACTAGACTGTATCCGGTGGCGATACTCTCTTTCTAAAAGTTCGGAGAATGTGGACTTCCCCACTTTGTTGCCATTACTCCCAGGTCCACTCTGATATGGAATGTTTGTCAGGGTTCCATCTATGGATCAAAAAGATTAGTATGCTAAGATTAGCTAAAACCATATGTAATGTATTTGCATTAAGAATAGTTATTTTGAACGATAGCCTGTTTTATTTTTTTTGTTTAATAGCACCTCAACCTTAGTGGGACATTTAAAGCCAAAACCATCCATGAAGAACAGCACTAATACTAATTAGCCCATACTGCAAGAGATAAGGGGGTTCATACCTTTCCCAAGGGTATTAGTCCAAAAGTGAACGTCAAACAGTTACTGGAGTTCAAACACGCTTACTTCGTGGACGCAGTCCAGCACGTTAACCATTACACCACTGAGATTCCCCCCTTTGAACTTATAATTATAAACAAAATAAAGAAAAAAAATATACTACTCGTTTGTTGTTTGTTTCCTGGCCTCTGGGGCGCCCCCTTTGGGGGGTGCCGACGGGACCGAAGGTATTTTTGGATTTTACCTGACGCGTGTGGGCTGCGGCCCTGCGTCCGGACCCACTTTTAAAAAAGGGCCTTGTGCCATACTTGTCCGGTGGTGGGACGGAGAATAAATAAAGAATTAACAAATGATTCTTATTAGTAACTTGAAACCATATAATCACTTAAAATGATTTGAATTATGGGCAAATTATTAGTATTTGATAAGAATACTTGAAATCCGAAGCTTCTGAGAGAGGGGGAGTGTGACAAAAAGTCAATATTTAAGCGGAGTAGAGTTGGTTTTCCTTCTCCTAGATCGATTGCCTTACCAAGGCTAAAAGAGCTAAATCTGTCTGTTTATTTGTTAGTCGGTGGGAGGAGATAAGTTTTTACCTTCCTCGAGAGCATTAAGGTGAAGGGAAATTCGAACGTCATCATCCAGGATTTGAACTCGGGTCTCCCTAGTCTATTTCTTGCGACGATACACATTACACCACGTGAGCCTGAAAGTTCGAGTCTCATTGGGTGCCCAGTTCGAGTCTCATTGGGTTCCCCTTTCATATGGCCTTGTGCCACATCTAAGCAAAAAGCTTAGTAAATTTCCATCACGCGAGCCTGAAATACTTAAAATTTGTGTTGCCGATTCTCACGACTAATATTACTAATATTACTACTACTTGAAAAGATGCAATAGAAATAAGATGAAAGATAAACTAGTCGGAAATGAATAATAATGAGAACGCATCATCTACAAAATTAACACACTACTACTCCTACAACTACTACTTTTTTCTTTTTTGTTTGGGTTTTATGGCATAGCAACTATTGTAGGTTATTTAATTCCAAAACCATTGTTATACAATAAACTGTTTTATTTCAAACAATTCAGTTTAACAAAACACTTCTATTTCAAGCAATTCAGTTTAGTCAAACAGCTCTAATTCAAGCAATTCAGTTTAGTATAAGTATTGTTTTTCTTTACACACAGCTATATGTCAAAACAGTTCTATTTCGAACAACTCAGTTTAGCGGAAGTACAGTTTCAATGTCAAAAACTTTTTTATTTCAAACAATTCACTTTAGCATACATAACAGTTCTATTTCAAATAATTCAGTTGAGCATAAGTACACAGTTTAGTTCTATTTGACCCATAGATAGGACCCTATCAGGTGCTACCACTCAGACCCACAGTGGACTGGGGAACGATGGCAATGTAGGGGAACTCCGCATTCTCGAAAGTTCCTGTATTACAGCAACCTCACCATCAAATTGTTTAGTGTCATATCTAGGCTACTCGTTGGGAGGGGGTGTCTTACCCCCTCTTCAGAGAAACAGTGGGTGTATTCTACAGCTCCAGCCGACTGGGCAAACTACTACTACTATTACTAGGTGAGATTATTTGGTTTAACAGCATATCAACATTTGTGGGTTATTTAAAGTAAAATCTTGTTTATATAAATGATTGGCAAGAGAATAATTTGTAGGGAAATTTCATTATTTAAAGTGAGAGCTTATTTGTTTGCATACAGTTACATCGTTTCAAGTATTCCTATCAAACACTAATAATTCTATTTAATATTAATCATTTCTTAACACAGTTAAATGGTTTATTCACACCACCACCACCACCACCACCACTACTACTATTACTAATACTACTACTGCTACCATTATTACTACCACTACTACCACTACTACTACTACTACCACTACTACTACCACCACCACCACTACTACTACCAACACTACCATCACTCCTACCATCATTACTACTACTACCACCACTACTACTACTACTACCACCACCACCACCACTACCACCACCACCACTACTACTATTACTAATACTACTACTGCTACCACTATTACTACTACTACTACCACCACCACTACTACTACCACTACTACCACTACTACTATCACCACCACTACTACTACTACCACTACTACTACCACCCCTACTACTACTACCACGACCACTACTACCACCACCACTACTACCACCACTACTACTACCACCACTACTGCTACTACTACCTCTTAGTGTAAAGAAGGAAGAGAAAATGAAAGAAATACCAGTCAAAAATGAGTCGTAACTATTACTTAAATGTGTTCTGTTATTCTGTGTTCAAATACAAACACTCACACACACACACACACACACACTGACTAAATTGTTTGTTTTTTGGTCTCAAGTAGCATTCTACCCGCCCCAAGAAAAGAATAAATTATTGAGTTCACTCTTAAGGGTGAGTCATAGGAGGTGAGAAATCTGGGTTTGTCTACTCACGTCAATAAGTCACAATGTGAATGACGGTGAATGACATAAAGTGGTTCGAATCATCCAGACAACAATTTACTAAATAGAAATTATGGAAAACGAAAGTGACAGTGATACCAATTGTAATTGACGCACTCGGTACAGTCACCAAAGGATTGATAAAGGAACTTGGAAATAAGAGGACGAGTGGCGACCATCCAAACTACAGCTTTATCAAGATCGGCCATTATACTGAGAAGAGTCTCGGAGACTTGAAGAGACTTGCTGTCGCCCAAACTTCAGTGGAGAATCATCTGCTAACGCTGGTATTGCTGTCCCGGCTGACCACAGAGTAAAACTGAAAGAAATCGAAAAGAAGGATAAGTACCTGGACCTTGCTAAGGAATTGAAAAACTGTGGAACATGAAACTGATGGTGATACCGATTGTAATTGTTGCTCTTTGTACAGTCACCTAAGGGTGATAAAGGGACTGAAGGACCTGGCAATAAGGGGACGAGTGGAAACGAAAACATTGTTGAGATCGGCCAGAATACTAAGAAGAGTCCTGGTAACATGAGGAGACTTGCTGTTACTCAAATTCCAGTGAAAAACCATCAGTTGGTAAGAAAAAAACTTTCAAAAGAGTAAAAAAAAATAATCGATAAGATAGGCAAATACTTGGACCTTGTAAATGAGTTAAAAATCTGTGGAACTTTTGGGTGACAGTGATATCAATCGTAATTGGTACACTTGGAACGATCTCGAAAGGCTGGAAGAACTAGAACTGTTAAGATCGGCTCGAATACTCTGAAGTGTCCTGGAGACCAGAGGAGACTTGCTGTCATTTAGACTCCAATCCAGTAAACGATTTATCGTCGTTGTATGTTCAGTTTCGGACAAAGAACCTTGGGAAAGGTATGAACCCCCTCAAGTAAGTAAAGTTGGTGACCGTAGTCAAGAGCGACCTGAAGGCTCTTTTTTCAATAGCTACTACACCGAGGTGTAGGGTTGGGCGCTACTCCTTTTCCTGGTTTGCTCCACTTTACCCTTGACCAATACCTTTTAATGCTGAGTGTTTAGCAAGGAGGCATCAAGTGCTATTTTTGAGTCTTTGGAATGACTCGACCTGGGATTGAACCCCGGTCTCTCACACCATTAATGAACACTCCACTCATTAGGCCAATAGCCCAGTAACCTCGACTTTACTATGGAATTGAAAAAACTGTGGGAAATGAAAGTGACGATTATACCAATTGTAATTGGTGCTCTTAGTACAGTCACCGAAGGATTGGTACAAGGACTGTAGTACTTGGAAATAAGAGGACAGCTTGATATTGTCCAAACTACAGCATTGTTGAGATGGGCCAGAATATCGAGAAGAGTCTGGAAACTTGAGGAGACTTGCTGTCACTTAAACTCAAGTGAAAAACTCTCAAGGAGTAAAATAATAATATCATCATCATTATTATTCAACATTGTTTTGCTTATCAAAAGTTCATCAATGAATTGATTAAGATAAATTTGTTTATGCTTTTTTATCATCTTTCTCCCGGGCCATTGGTGAACATTTTACCCACTCGGCAAATAGACCAGTAGCGCTCTCCCTTACACCTCAGTTTAGTTGCTAACGAAAAGGAGGCCTTCGGGTCGCCCTCGACTATAATCAGCCAACTTGATTTTATATGCTAACCAAGCATTTTGGAGATGGGTTACATACTATTCGTAATATTCTTCTCCAAGTAGAGCTTTGGCATTAAATAACCCTCGATGTTTGATAAGCCATTTAAACATATGAGAGAATGGGACATTTTGTTTCTTAATGTTACGTTACTGAAGAGTTCTAAAGAGTACAAGGGAGATAATGTTTTTCTAACAATTACACTGACCAAACTAAATTATTTCTATCGTTCAGTCGGCTAGAGCTGTAGAATACACTGACTGCATCTCTGCAGAGGGGTAAGACACCCTCTAACGAGTGTCCTCTATATGACACTAAACAATCTGATGCTAAGGCTCCAGTTATGCTAGAATTTCGGGGAATGCGGAGGACCCCTTCATTGCCATCGCTCCCAGATCCACTTTGGCTCAGAGTGGTAGCGTCTGATGGAATCCTATCTATGGATTAAATAGAACTAATCTGCGTACTTCTGTTAAACTGAATTGCTTGGGATAGAACTGTTTTGGCATTTCAACTGCGTACTTATGCCAAACTGAATTGTTTGAAATAGAACTGTTTTTGACATTGAAACTATACTTACGCTAAACTGAATTGTTTGAATTAGAACAGTTTGACTAAACTGAATAGATTGAAATAGGAATTTTTTACAATTGAATTGTGTACTTATACTGAACTGAACTGTTTGAAATAGAACTGTTTATTAGTATAGAAATGGGTTTGGTATTAAATAACCTACAAAGGTTGACATGCTATAAAACCCAAACAAACAAAGAAACAAATTATTTCGAAATATATATATATATACCCTTCTTATAAGCATATATGATTAACTAAGGACGTTCGTGGTGTTTTGGTTATCGTTGTAGGAAATGGATACATTGACTCGAGTCAAAAATACCAGGACGAGACAGTTTGAATTTCATATAACGCAAATACCCTTGGGAAAAGTATGAATCCAACGATTATTTTTACAGTTACGAGTAAATAGTAGGGCAGACAGGCTCTTTAACCTTGGTATGGCAACCGGTCTAGGAGAAGGAAAACTCTGAATTCAAAATAGTTGGACTCTGTTTAAAAACTGACATTGTGTCGTAAAGTGGTTAGATTTTCCCCTAATTAAAAAAATTTGGGTGTCCTGGGTATAAAACAAAACTCTACCCGATGGTGAGGTTCCAGTTCTGGATATCTGGGGAGTGGAGAGTATCCCTTAATAGCCAGTGCTCCCAATTCCACTCAGACCTATGCTGAAAAAATGGGATATTCTCGAAACAGGATCTGGTGGTGAGGTTCAACCACCATATGATTTTATCTTAATTATCGTCGGTTCAGTATATACCTTCATCCCTCGTAGTAACAGTTAGGGTCCCACGAAGGGGTCAAACAGATCTGTTTAAGAATTATTAGTATTACATAGGAATACTTGATACCATAGTACTGTAAATTATTCTTATTGAGGATGAATATTTATAATTGTAAGCATTAAACACTTAAGAAAGGACCACACAGCAAATAAAATAAAAAAAATCTGCCATGAATATAATTCCCTAACCTTTAGGCATAAAATAACCCAAGAGAGGTTGAAATGCCGTTAATGAATCAGTTATTGTTAACAGACATTACAGACGATTAGTTATTCATTTTAAATCATTTAACATGTCTCTCGCTAAATATTCTTCACGATAACTGTAGGTTTATAGTACGGATCCGCCTCCAGTCTAACATTCTAGTTGCATGGCTGCCAAGTCTTTACTGGGTATAGTATTAATTTTAGTTGATCTATTAAAAAAAAAAAAATGGTGCAGTTATTTGCGACATTCGGCGGGAAAGAAAGAAGCAAAGTAAAGGGTGAGAAAAATCCCACAAGAATTAGAATCAACGAAAATCCGGGAACCCGGAAAAGAATTCGGCTATCCATGTTTATTTTATTTGAATACGATTAGATTAAAATGTTGATTTATTTCACACGCACTTGACAAACCAGGTTTTTTTCTTTTCGCAATGAAGTGACGACCACGCGTGGGGGGTCATCGTTAGCAAGCTATGCTGGCAGACAATTTTTAGTGCGTTCGATTTTCACTGGGTGTCACATAGAAGACCTCAAGTTAGCATATCGTTCTGTCGGAGAGGTTTGGAGTATCCTGACGGTATCCCCTGTAGAGGAGTAAAACCCCCACCCTTCCAAAGAAGGTCTTGAATTATGGCATAACTGCATCTAGTGGTGAGGCTCTAGTTCTGGAGATTTAGAGAATGTAACGTACTCCTCCATCGCCATTACTCCCAGATCCACTCTGACCCCCCAAATAAATAACTAAATAAATAAACAAAATTTCTTAAGAAACAATAACACAAAAAATGTAAACAGAAACATCCAAAGAACGCGATTTCGTGACCTCTCTACATAAAATAACCCTAGACAGTTTGATATGCCTTTAGAATCAAGCAACCGAATGGGGAATTGGTTGCAAGCTAGGTTAGCAGACCATTCTTAGTGAATATGATTCTTACTGGGTGTCCTATACTTCTAGCCTTGTGTCAGACTAATCTGATTAAAGGATAACAACAAGGTCTCGTTAATTGTTAAGGAATTCGATTCTCACTGAGTACCTCATACTTCTGGCTTTATGCTAAATTAAAGTAAGCTTGCCTAGTCGGCTGAGGCTGCAGAATACACCAACTGCTTCTCTGCAGAGGAGTAAGACCCCCCCACCCCAACGAGTGTCCTGATTATATGACACTTAACAATCTGATAGTGAGATTCCAGTAATGCTGGAGCTTTGGGGAAAGCGGAGTACCCCTTCATTGCCATCAGTCCCTGGTCCACACTGGTCCGGAGTAGTAGCAGCTGATAATGGTCCTATCTATCGGCTAAATAGAACTAAACCGTAGTTTCTTGAGTTTACTGCTTTTGGCATTTAAACTGCATATTTATGCTAAACTGAATTGTTTAGAATAGAACTGTTTTGCCAATCTGATGGTGAGGTTCCTGTGATGCTGGGGCTTTGGGGAGCGTGGGACGCCCCTTCATTGCCATTGCTTCCAGGTCCACTCTAGCCCAGAATAGTAGCACCTGATATTGCCCTATCTATGGGTAAAATCGAACTAAACTGCATACTTATGCTAAACTGAATTGTTTGAATTAGAACTGTTTTGCCAATCTGATGGTGAGGTTCCTGTGATGCTGGGGCTTTGGGTAGTGTGGAACGCCCCTTCATTGCCATTGCTTCCAGGTCCACTCTAGCCCAGAATAGTAGCACCTGAGATTGCCCTATCTATGGGTAAAATCGAACTAAACTGCATACTTATGCTAAACTGAATTGTTTGAATTAGAACTGTTTGTCTAACTGAATAGCTTGAAATAGAAATGTTTTTGACAATGAAACTATGTATTCATGCTAAACTGCATTGTTTGAAATGGAACTGTTTTGCCATTGAAACTGTACTTACGCTTAACTAATTTTTTAAATATAGAACAGTTTTGACAAAATCTATATTTGTCCTATATATGACACTAAACAATCTGATGGTGAGGTTCCGGTAATACTGGAGCTTTGGGGAATGCGGAGTACCCCTTTATTGCCATCGCTTACAGTTTCACTCGGGCCCAGAGTGGTAGCACCTGATAGGGCGCAATATATAGGTCAAATAGAACTAAACTGTGTACTGATGCTAAACTGAATTGCTTGAAATTGAAATGTTTTTGTATGCTAAACTAAATTGTTTGAAATAGAACTGTTTTTGACATGGAAACTGTGTACTTAGGCTAAACTGAATTGTTTGAAATGGTACTGTTGATATGTATAGATGGATGGTCGTTTGGGTTTTATGGCATACCAACATTTGTAGGTTATTTGATGCCAAATCTATTTTTATACAAATAAACAGTTCTATTTCAAACAATTCCGCTCAGCATAAGTACACTGTTTAATTGCCAAAACATTTCTATTTCAAGCAATTCAGTTTAGGATAAAGACACAGTTTAGATTTATTCGACCCATAGATAGGGCCCAATGAGTTGCTACCACTCCAGTCTAGAGTGGAACAAGGAGCGATGACAATGAAGGGGTACTCTGCATTCCCCAAAGCTCCAGCATTACTGGAAACTCAGCATCAGATGGCGTAGCGTCATATGCAGGACACTCGTTGGGGGTGGAGTCTTACCCCTCTGCAGAGAAGCAGTCGGTGTATTCTACAGCCCAACCCAACTGGGCAATATCTTGTATAAAAATGGATTTGGCATTAAATAACCTACAATGGTTGATATGGCTTAAAATCAAACCAAACCAAACCAAACTAAATAATATATTTAATTTATATGTATAAAGATGATTTGGCATTAAATAACCTACAAAGGTTGATATACCATAAAACCAAACCAAACTAAATCATATATATTTAATATATATGTCTAAAGAGGATTTGGCATTGAATAATCTACAATGGTTGATGTGCCATTAAAACCCAACCAAACAAAGTATTCATTTAAAAATCTTAGGTAAAATATATATATATATATATAGCCCTGAAGACATGCCAGAGGCGATGAACGATTGGGAAAAGTGGCGAAAGAGGGTCAGGGATATCCGTGCAAGTGCACGACATGATGATATATATATATATATATATATATATATATATATATATATATATATATATATATATATATATGTGTGTGTGTGTGTGTGTGTGTGTGTGTGTGTGTGGTTAGGCTGTAGTTGTTCATTTAAACATGTTTCATTAAATAATAAAGACAAATTTTGTCTGTATAATTTATTTAAGATCCTTTCAAGTTTACTGATAAGTGCCTAAGTTTCAGGTTGGAATTGGTATATGAATTTCCCAAAATTGTCCCGTGCGCTTTCGTACCCTTCATAGGCCATCATCAGGGGTTGTTTGCTTGCGTAAGATATGGTGTTTGTAAAATGGATTTTGATAACTTTTGAAAGTTTTTTATAACAACAAAAATATGCGAACTCAGAGTTGGATAAAACAGGGTAGCTGATGTATTTAAAAGGGGAGGCTATTAACGGAATACTATCAAGTAATACAGGGAAGATATATATATATATATATATATATATATATATATATATATATATATATATATATATATATAATCAGAATTTGGCATTAAATAACCTATGAATGTTGATAAACGATAAAACCCAACCAACCAACAACCAACCAACCAACCTGTATTTTCAATAATGACCATCTTACAAACCGTATTTAATATGGGTAAGTACTGCCAGTTTGACTTCTTTAAATATGAATAATTATCCTCAAATTTGATAGTTTTTTAATCTTTTATTAAGTGCTATCTTATAACCTGTATATAATGTGGGTAAGTACTGCGTTTAATCAAACGTATTGTGGTCTCAAAGAAATTTAGAATACGGTGACCGCATACTCTACAATGAGGTAAGACCCTCACCCAATTAAAAAAATCCTCTTTATACATATATATTAAATATATATGATTTGGTTCGGTTGGGTTTTATGGCATATCAACCGTTGTAGGTTATTTAATGCCAAATCCCCTTTATACATATATATTAAATATATATGATTTGGTTTGGTTGGGTTTTATGGCATATCAACCGTTGTAGGTTATTTAATGCTAAATCTTCTTTATACATATATATTAGATATATATGATTTGGTTTGGTTGGGTTTGATGACACATCAACCATTGTAGTTTATTTAATGCCAAATTCGATTTATACATATACGAGGTGCATACGATAAGTTTCCAGACTTTTTTCGTATGGGCATTTAAAATTATCGTAGACTCTTGAAAATTCACTATGTTATTGCTATACATCGTATTGGATGACTGGCCAATTTTTATGATTTCAGGTTCAAATGAACAGCTACAGCAGCAATTGGAATACACCCTACTAAAGCCTGATTGTCACAGCTGGTCATTTTCAAAAATGCAATCTGGACGTGAGGACACTTTAGAAGAACGATATGCAATAAAATTCTGTTTAAAACTTGGAAAAAATGCCACAGAAACGTATGGAATGCTTCAGACTGCTTTTGGAGCATCTTGTATGAATTGAGCATCAGTTTTTGAGTGGCATAAGAGATTCAAGGAAGGCATAGAGTCTGTGAGTGATGATGAGAGGTGTGGGAGGGGTAAGGAAGTCAATACATCAGAGTTGATTGACCAAAGGCTTAGGGTTAGGGTTAGAGTTACTATGTTGAGGTTTTAAGGGAGTTCAGCAAGAGATTCCTTGGGAAGAGGCCAGCACTCTTCAAATCGGGTCAGTGGCTTTTCCAGCAGGACAATGCGCCAGTCCACAACTCCATCCTTGTCACAGACTATTTGACCAAGATGGGCATCAAGACAGTTCCTCGCCCTCCCTATAGTCCAGACCTTGCTCCCTGTGACTTTTGGTTATTCCCTAAGCTCAGAGGCTGTCGTTTTGAGACAATTGAGGAGATAAAAGAGGCTGTGACGAAGGTCATTGACACGCTCACACAAGAGGGCTTCTATGGGGCCTTGCAGAAGTTGTTGGAACGGTAGAACAAGTGCATTGCAGCTGGAGGAGATTACTTTGAAGGGGACTAGAGTTTCATGTGTGTACTATCAATAAAAGTGCCCATACGAAAAAAGTCTGGAAAATTATCGTATGCACTTCGTATATTAGATATATATGGTTTGTAAACATATGTCAACAAAGTCAAATAGTTCCAAGAAATGTTATGTGTAACTAAAAACTTATGTTTAATCAAACATAAATTATTTGTTTACTCACAGTTAGAGTATTCGCCAATGTTCCAGAAGACCGGGGTTCAAATCAAGGTCGATTCATACCAAAGATTAAAAAAAATGGTACTTGATGCCGCTTTGCTTAACACTCAGCACTATAAGGTACGGATCAGGGGTAAAGTGGGGTAATTTTGGGAATAGAGCAGTGCCCTCCCCTACAGTTCGTTGTTGCAGCTATTGAAAAAGGAGCCTTCGGGTCGCCCTCGACTACGGTCGCCAACTTTACTAAATACTTACAGTTAAATGATCAAACAATTCTGATTCAACTTAGCATGTCTTTGTTTGCACACAGTTTAAATATCAAAAAGTTTTATTTGACTCATTGGACCCTATCAGGTGCTACCACTCTTGGTCAGAGTGAACCTGGGAGTGATGAAGAAGTACTTTGCATTCCCTAAAGCTCCAGCATTACAGAGTTTCACCATCAAATTGTTTAATGTTATATCCAGGACACTCGTTGGACCACAGGGGTATGTATCTTATCCGTCTGCAGAGATGCTGTCGGTGTATTCTACAGCCCTAACCGACTGGGCTGTGGGTCAAATAGAGCTGTTTAAAAATTATCCATGTTTGATAGGTGCGTGCAAGCAAAACGTCATTAAGAGAGATTTCTTGCACAAAAGACGTAAGTATGAGCGGAAAATGAACACGATTCCCTAACCTCTAGGTATAAAATAATCCTTTAAAGATTCTGGTTTGTGCATATACCATTCGCAAGCATGTTCAATTGAACTCACAACCAGTGGCTTTCAAGAAGCGTACGCTAACCGCCATATAGACTTAGGCGCCCAATTTTGTTTTTTGCTTTGTTTTTGTTGCTTTGATTATGGCCTAGAGGGTAGAGTGTTCGCCAAGGGTCTGGGAGACCGGCGTTCAATCCCAGGTCGCGTCATACCAAAGACTTCAAAAATGGTACTTGATACCTCCTAGTTTAACACTCAGCAATATAAGATACGTATCAAGGGTAAAGTTGAACAATCCAGGGAAAGGAGTAACGCCCTCCCCTACACCTCGGTGTAGTAGCTATTGAAAAGGGAGCCTTGTGGTCGCCCTCGACTACGGTCACCAACTTTACTTTACTTTTATATTCGATTGATTTCTAGGCATATAATCCTTTGTAGGTTATCTAATGGCAAAGCCATTCTTTCTGAAGAACAGCAGTGGTATTGTTATATACTGACCCTCGACCGAGCCGTCAATCAAGAGATGCACCTGTGTAAATTAGTGGAAGAACAGTGGAAGCAGGTGGACGCGAGACAATTATATAGCCAGGTGCCCGCGGTGGTTCGAGCCAGTTGGAGAGAAGATACCAAAGTGAGGGCCAGCGGCAGACAGAGGGCTTTGGGCCCTCAGTGACCCACGGTTGTGCAATCCCATACAAGATGAGGAAGAAGTGCTGCTATTGTTAGAAGAACTTGGGGTCACTATAGCAGTCTGTCTCCGTCTCCTGCTCATCTCTCACACACGACCAACATCAACCCTTTCGAGAATAAAGTGTGAGGGATTATATTTTGATAAAGAAGCGTGTTCGTTCGTTCATTGAAGATCGTCATTATATTTGTATTATATATATGTGTGAGTATGTGGCTATGTAACTATTATTTAATCAAAAACTGGGGGGATAAGAGGGTTTATAACTTCCTTGAGTGTATTTGTCTGAAAGTGAACATAGTAGCCTGACTGCAGTTTGAACTCTCTCATTTTGATTCCCCAGTCCAACGCCTTTACCAATACACCACGAGAGTCTAGATATAAATAGTATAATATATAAAAAAAGTAAAGTTGGCGACCTGAGTCGAAGGTGGCCCGAAGGCTCCCTTTTCAATAGCTACTCCACCGATGTGTTGGGGAGGGCGCCACTCCTTTCCCTAGATTGCTCCATTTGGCCGTTAATTTTTACCTTATAATGCTGAGTGTTTAGCAAGACAGCATAAAGTACCATTTTTCTAAGTCTTTGGTATGATTCGACCTAGGATTGAACAACGGTCTCCAAGATCTTTAGCGAACACTCGACTCATTAGGTTAATGACCATATTTGAGATCATATATATATATATATATATATATAAAGTTGGCGACCATAGTCGAGGGTAACCCGAAGGCTCCCTTTTCGATAGCTACTACACCAAGATGTAGGGGAGGGCGCTACTCCTTCCCTGGATGGCTCTACTTTACCCTTGATCCGCACCTTATAATGCTGAGTGTTAAGCAAGGAGGCATTAAGTACCATTTTTTGAATCTTTGGTATGACTCGACCTGGGATTGAACCCAGGTCTCCCGGGCCATTGGCGAACTCAAAAAATGGTACTTGATGCCTCCTTACTTAACACTCAGCAATATAAGGTACGTATCAAGGGTAAAGTGGAGCAATCCAGAGAAAGGAGTAGCGCCCTCCCCTACACTTTGGTGTAGTAAGCTATCGAAAAGGGAGCCTTCGGGTCACCCTCGACTATGGTCGCCTACTTTACTTACTTTACATATATATATATATATATATATATATATATGTATATATATATATATACATATATATATATATACATATATATATGTACATACATATATATATATATATATATATATATATATATAAACTGATAACAACGATCCAAGTGGAAGGAATGATTTATTAACGGGTCGACACTATAGCGTTTCGGTTCTACTGAACCATCATCAGGGCCACGAGGGGTGATATTAATAATTTTAAGTTAACGATGAGTGATTAGAAATGTGAAATACAAATATATATATATATATATATATATACAAATATATATATATATATATATATATGACCATATTTGAGATTATATATATGTATATATATGTATATATATCAAGTCAGCATTTTCTCTTTTATATATATATATATATACATCATATATATATATATATATATATATATATATATAAATGCTCATTTCATTTTATTTTATTTCATTACACACTTACCACCTATAAGACCCACAATATATAATATTTACGCAACATTTCATTCGTTTATTATTAGCATTGCAACAATTTTTTACGCACATATTTATCATTTAACCCCCTTAATATTATTTACCCCTAATCCATAGTATACAATTCTTGCGCTATATCCCATTTAGTTATTATTATTATTATTATTATTATAATACATCCCCCCACCCCGGTATATATTACCCCAACATATTTACGACACAATATAGCCTTACTTATACCCATTGTTACTCTTATCCACCCTACACCTTTACAAATCAGATTCTCTCTCATTCCCCACAACTTGCAGCGATGATAATTTTGTCCCACTGTCAACGAAACAAATATATACACATTCGCTACCCATTTCCGCTATAACCAACGCTTTAAGTTCCTGGCCTGACTTAACTTAAAAACACGCATCCACACGCTCACACATACACCCACACCCATATACACACACACACATACTTACAACCACACACAAACGAAATCTTAACGGCTTTTTGTCTGTATTTTGTCGCATTTTCGATTTTCAATTTCATTCTGGTGGTGTAATGGTTAGCAAGCTCGACTAGCAAACCTACACGAGTGAGTTCGAGTCTCATTGGGTGCCCCTTTCATATGGCCTTGTGCCACATCTAAGCAAAATGATTAGTAAATTTCCATCTTAACTGTCTGACGAATGTTGTAATAAACTTCAAGAAACCTGAGGTTGCAGAACAATATTTTCCATGAATTAAATATATACATATATAATATATATTTATTTATTATCATTATTATATATATATATATATATATATATCAAGTCAGCATTTTCTCTTTTAAACTTATATATAAACTCTTATCGTTCCACCCAGTATATTAAATAATATATGCAATAAAATAGTATATCTAATAGTATAATGAATAATATTATAGATTCCTATATCAGAAATTATAGATATCATATTTCCCAACCCCTCCGCTCGGGCAGGATATGACACAAAGTCATTTTTTAAGCGGAGTTTAACAGGTTTGAATTCAGAGTTTTCTTTCTCCTAGACTAGTTGCCTCACCAAGGCTAAAGAACCCAGTCTGCCCTACTATTTACTATAGCTGGAGGGAGTATAATTGGATTCATTGGCCCAGCGGTTAGAGTGTTCGCCAATGGCCCGGGAGACATGGGTTCAATCCCAGGTCGAGTCATACCAAAGACTTTAAAAATGGTACTTGATACCACCTTGCTTAACACTCAGCATTATAAGGTACGGTTCAAGGGTAAAGTGGAGCAATCCTGGGAATGGAGCAGCGTCCTCCCCTACACCTTGGTGTAGTAGCTATCGAAAAGGGAGCCTTCGGGTCACCCTCGACTATGGTCGCTAACTTTACTTACCTTTCCCAAGGGTATTAGTGTTATGTGAAACACAATCAGTCTAATCCAGGATTTGAAATCGTGTCGCCGTGTCCATTTCCTTCGACGATAACCATTACACCACGGGCACCTCCGCATATTATAGATATAGATTGTATTATACTAACCACAAAAACAAAGAAGTTTTGATTGTTTGAGCGGTTCTAGAAGAATGTTTTGTAAACATTTCCGCAATATTTACAGCACGATCTTTAAGTGCTGACGTAATTTAAACTTTAACAAGTTTTTATTTGGGCATCGACCTTTGGGTGCCAGATGTTGGGAGCCCGAGACATTTGAGCTCTAAGTCATTTTTATCGATGGATTGTTAAGGCGTCGGACATTTTAGGCAGTAGATATTAGGGGCACTTGACATGGTAGGTACCGAAAATTTTGAGTGCTGGATGCTTGGGGCATTTTATACGACGGTGAGTCAAAAGTTTTGCAATATTTTGTTAATGTAATGTATACTTCGCTAAGGCCGTGGAAGTGACGAACTGCGCTGAATTGTGAGATACCGAGCTCATCAGTGATTACTGACCGGATTTGCTTTTATAGCTTTGAGCACGGCCTCGGAGTCCGCAGTTTTCGGCCTATCTGTGATCAACTGTGCCTTCATCTTTCGCTCATCAAATATTTGTAGTTGCTTCCTCAGCGTTATGGCGAGGTTCGAACTCTGAAAGCCTAATTTCCCGAATTAGACTATGTTGCACATTCCTCTATGCCTATTTCAAATCACATACAGAGTAAAGGAATGCATAACATGTCAGCACACCAACTACCACAATACTATCAACCAAAGCAGGTACCTTCAACCGTGGCTTGAATTGATCCGATCACGTGATAAACATACCACAAACAAACCAAATGTTGCAAAACATTCGACTCAATCGTCATGACTTCGATAGTCTAGAAAGAGATTTAACGGTCGAATCACGCATATTGTAACTAAAATATTGCAAAACTTTTGATTCAATAGTCTAGAATTGCACCACTGCATAGGGGTTAGATCCCCCCAACAAGTGTCCTGATTATATGACACTAAACAATCTGATGGTGAGGTTCCAGTGATACCAGAGCTTTGGGGAATGTGGAGTACCCCTTCATTGCCATTGCTCCCAGGTCCACTCTGGCTCGGAGTGGTAGCACCTGATAGGGTCCTATCTATGGGTTAAATAGAACTAACAGCATGCTTATGCAAAACTAAATTGTTTGAATTAGAACTGTTTGACTAAACTGAACAGCTTGAAATAGAAATGTTTTTGACTATTAAACTGTACTTACATTTAAACTGCGTGCTTATGCTAAACTGAATTGTTTGAAATAGAACTGTTTTGACATTTAACTGTATAAGGGCGGAATCTGTACTTGTACTAAGCTGAATTAGAACTGTTTGATTAAACTGAATAGCTTGAAATAGAAGTGTTTCAGACAATTAGACTGTGTATTCATGCTAAACTGAATTGTTTGAAATAGAACCGACTATTTGCATAAAAAATGTATTTGGCGTTAAATAACCTCAAAGGTTGATATGCCATAAAACCCAAACCATCAATCAATAGCCAAGAAAGAGATTTAACGGTCGAATCGTGCGAAACGTAACCAAAATATGACAAAACCTTTTAGTCAGACAGGAAATAACGTTAATCAAGTCTACTGAATTCATTATTCAGGAAATGAAAATTATGATTTGATCAATGTCTATTGCACGATTGAATTCTGGGGCAACAAAATCATTTTTCTCCAAATCACACGTTGTTGGAGCAGGCAGCTATAGGTTTCTTTTTGTTTAACGGTACATCAACCTTCAGAAAGGCCTGAAATACCAGCTGTGGGCTAAATAGAATCACTACTATTATTCTATAAGGATGGCTATGGCATTAACTAACCCACGAAGTTTGATATACCTTTAAATAAACAAACCAAAGATAGAACCGCTACTGTTCTTTCACAAGGATGTCTTTGACACTAAATGATTCTCGAAGATTGATATGCCTTTAAACAGATAAACCAAACCATAAAGTCCGGCATCCTAAATACGCGGAGTTAAAAGGGTGAGTCACAAGTTTTGCAATGTTTGGTCAAGTGCGAGTTTTCGGTTGGTCTATCACGTGACCGAAGCAATTCGAACCGTTGTTGATAGGACCTTGGCAAAAGTAATCGGAGTTGCTAAATTGTACCTCACGTTCACAGAATATTGCAAAACTCACCGCAGGAAAAATTAAATAGGAAGAAGTATTTTGCTTAAATATCAGTATTTTTTTATTATCAAAAAATAAGAATAAGTGTTTACGGTTTACAGTTAGCGTCGTTATTAGTTTCAAACACACCGAACTTAAATTGAATCGGGTCTGAACGTTTTCGAATGTCGCGAAATAATTTACAAGGATTTACAAATAATAAGGGATATATTCTCAAACGTCCTGTTGAGAGCTGAAATCATTGTATTTTGGGGGCGTGCTTATAGTAACGGTTATTTTAATAATGTTCGAAACTATTTCTTCGTCACCACTTTTGTAATGTTCCGCGACGGGGGGAGGTGTAATTTTGGTGTACTAGTTATCGTCGTAGGAAATGGACACGGCGACACGATTTCAAATCCTGGACGATACTGATTGCATTTCACATAGCACTAATACCCTTGGGAAAGGTATGTATCCAATTATGTATGTATCCAATTATGGGTTAAATAGTAGGGCAGACTGGGTTCTTCTGCCTTGGTGTGGCAACAATGTTACATTTCAATATCTAATATGCATACGCACGTGTCTCTCTACTCGTCTCGTCGGTATTAGATGTACGTTCCACCGACCAGACGAGTATGGCACAAGGCCCTTTTATTAAGTGGGTCCAGGCGCGGGGTTGTAGTCCAGACACGCCTGGCATTCCAAGAAATGCTTCGGGAACCTTAAAAAGGGGGCCTCAGGCACCAGGCGATGAACCTAGCCTCTCCAAGGAGGGTTAGAGCCTGGAGTGACGGCCCCTGAGGCTCGAGGATACCGGTCAAGGCGAACCTCAACCGACTATCAGCTGAGCCAGAAAACACCCGACCAGATCCGTGTGCCGACGAACACGACCGACCGAGGCGTATCCCAGCCCTACGACTGTGCATACCCAAGTGTCTCTCAACTCATAACACTTTATTTCCTTATAATACAATAAGGGGAGCATAAAGCCTCAAGAATTTTGTTGGGGAGGAGAAATGCTGTAACTATATAGACTAAGGGGCCCTAGCTAGCCACATTCACTGACCCATTCAACAGTACAATATATAATCAGCCATTCTTCACTAAGCACGCTGCAAACACTAAAATACTACACTTGCTCTGCGAGAAGGCCTACTTAAAACCTCGAATGGAATGTAGAATTTTATTTACAAAAAATGATTTTATTTACAAAAAAATTATCTCTCTACGCATTACACTGTCAGACCTCAGACTGACCTATTTATATATCTACCACTTCTTGTCACGTGAACTTCAGTTGCACATACATTTCAGCACCTGTATTTGTTGACTAGATATCCGTGTTCAAATCCCACGGGTCGCTATCGGTACATTCTTCTACAAAACAATTATCATCAAAGGAAATTAAATCAGCGAATTGAACTTGTGTTAAAAAAAAAACAACAAAAAAAAAAACATCAAAACTTTATCCTTAATATATTTTTCCAAACTTTTGCCTTTGTGATACCAAATGGGGTTGGC
The DNA here is from genome assembly GCA_963585895.1 of Sepioteuthis lessoniana. NCBI lineage: Eukaryota > Metazoa > Mollusca > Cephalopoda > Myopsida > Loliginidae > Sepioteuthis > Sepioteuthis lessoniana. The sequence continues at coordinate 8,750,753 of OY757947.1, read as the reverse complement.
CCAGTCGGCTGGGGCTGCAGAATACATCGATTGCTTCTCTGTCGAGGAGTAAGTCTCTTCCAACGAGTGTCCTGGATATGACACTCAACAATCTTATCGTGAGGCACCAGTAATGCCGGAGCTTTGGGGAATACGGAGTACCCCTTCATTGCTTTCGCTCCAAGGTCCACTCTAACCCGAAGTGGAAGCACCTGATAGAGTCCTATCTATGGGTCAAATAAAACTAAACTGTGTACTTATTCTAAAGTGAATTGGTTGGAATAGAACTGTTTTGACATTTAATTATGTGTAAATAAAAAAATGTACTTGTGCTAAACTGAATTATTTGAAATAGAACTGTGTATTTGTATAAAAATGGATTCGACATTGAATAGCCTAAAATGGTTGATGTGCCATAAAACCCAACTAAACCAAATCATATATATCTAATATATATGTTTAAAGAGGATTTGGAATTAAATAACCTACAATGGTTGAAGTGCCATAAAACCCAACCAAACCAAATCATATATATTTGATATATATGTATAAAGAGGATTTGGCATTAAATAACCTACAATGGTTGATATGCCATAAAACCCAACCAAACCAAATCATATATATTTAATATATATGTATAAAGAGGATTTGGCATTAAATAACCTAAAATGGTTGATATGCCATAAAACCCAACCAAACCAAATCATATATATTTAATAAATATGTATAAAGAGGATTTGGAATTAAATGACCTACAATGGTTGCTATGCCATAAATGCCAACCAAACCAAATCATATATATTTAATATATATGTATAAATAGGATTTGGCATTAAATAACCTACAATGGTTGATATGCCATAAAACCCAACCAAACCAAAGAAAATGGTGTCGTTTGGAGCAACTCTGTTCATATCTATCTATCTATCTATCAACGCAGATGATACTAGGTTGAAAAAAAAACCCCGTAATTTATCGTTTTTTCTCGTGTAAATCTCGAAAAACATTTGAAGATTTATGAACGTAAAAAATGAATACTCTAAATTTCGTACAAAATTGAACGCCCTCAAAACAAATTTAGATAAGCTGTCATGAATTGACAAAAAAAAAAAATAAATAAATGGAGAAAATGAAAACCAAACAAAACAAAACAAAACAAAATAATTGAAAGAAAAAAAAAAAAGAAGCAAAAGAAACTATTTAAAAAAATTAGCGCAAAACAAGAAAAACACTCAATTCAAGAAAGAAAGAGAGAGGGGGGAGCGGGGAGAGAGGGAGAGAGAGAGAGAGAGGGAGGGAGAGAGAGAGTGAGAGGGAGAGAGAGCGGGGAGAGAGAGCGAGTGGGGAGAGAGGGAGGGAGAGAGAGCGGAGAGAGAGAGAGAGAGAGACCGGGGAGAGAGGGAGAGAGAGAGAGCGGATAGAGAGAGAGAGAGCGGGGAGAGAGGGAGAGAGAGGGAGGGAGGGAGAGAGAGAGAGAGAGAAAGAGCGGGGAGAGAGAGAGAGAGCGGGCAGAGAGGGAGAGAGAGAGAGCGGGGAGAGAGAGAGAGAGAGAGAGAGAGCGGGGAGAAAAACATCAAATGTTTTTCCGTTCTTTCATTTTTTTCATACTCTCTCTCTCTCTCCCTTCGCACGCACGCACGCACGTATATATATATATATATGTGTGTGTGTGTGTGTGTGTGTGTGTATTAAATATATACGAGGATCATTAAATAAGTGTCCAGTTTTTTTTCGTATGGGCACTTTTATTGATAGTACACACTTGAAACTCTAGTCCCCTTCGAAGTAATCTCCTCCGGCTGCAATGCACGTGTTGTACAGTTCCAACAGCTTCTGGGAGGCCCCATGGAAGTCCTCTTGTGTGAGCGTGTCAATGACCTTCGTCACAGCCTCTTTCATCTCCTCAATTGTCTCATAACGACAGCCTCTGAGCTTAGGGAATAAGCAAAAGTCACAGGGAGCAAGGTCTGGACTATAGGGTGGACGAGGAAGTGTCTTGATGCCCATCTTGGTCAAATAGTCTGTGACAAGGATGGAGTTGTGGACTGGTGCATTGTCCTGATGGAAACACCACTGACCCGATTTGAAGAGTGTTGGCCTCTTCCGACCGAATCTCTTGCTGAAATCCTTTAAAACCTCAACATATTAACGCTAACCCTAAGCCTTTGGCGAATCAACTCTGGTGTATTGACTTCCTTACTCCTCCCACACCTCTCATCATTCCTCACAGACTCTGTGCCTACCTTGAATCTCTTATGTCTCTCAAAAACTAATGCTCGATTCATACAAGATGCTCCAAAAGCAGTCTGAAGCATTCCATACGTTTCTGTGGTATTTTTTCCAAGTTTAAAACAGAATTTTGTTGCATATCATTTTTCTAATGTGTCCTCACATCCAGATTGCATTTCTGAAATTGACCAGCTGTGACAATCAGGCTTTAGTAGGGTGTATTCCAATTGCTGCTGTAGCTGTTCATTTGAACCTGAAATCATAAAAATTGGCCAGTCATCTTATAAGATGTATAGCAATAATTCTAAATGCCTGTACAAAAAAGTCTGGAAACTTATTGAATTCTTTACGTATACATATATATATTTATATATATATATGTAACATAATGTTTGTAAACATAAGAAGAGTTGGTTGTTTGGTAGATTTGCCTTTGTTTATATATGACCAAACCGGCTCATTAGTCTAGTGGGTAGAGTGTTCGCCAATGGTCCGGGAGACCCGGGTTCAATTCCAGGTCGCGTCATACCAAAAACTTTTAAAATGGTACTTGATACCTCCTTGCTTAACATTCAGCAATATAAGGTACTTATCAAGGGTAAAGTAGAGCAATTCAGGGAAAGAAGTAGCGCCCTCTTCTACACCTTGGTTTAGTAGCTATTGAAAAGGGAGCCTTCGGGTCGCCCTCAACTACATTCCCCAACCAAAAATGGCTGATATGCCATAAAACCCAACCAAATCAAATATATATTTGATATATATGTATAAACAGAATTTGGATTTAAATAACCTACGATGGATGATATGCCACAAAACCTAAACAAACGGGATTGCTTTGACATTCATGACGGAAGCTCCAATATTCGAATATTTCAGAAGGTTTGGGTGATTGATATTAATTTCTATAAAAACCAAATGTCCAATCCACATCACGGTGTTTAGGGTGCTCACTAGCGATGGTGACATTATGCCTTTATTCATCTTCCCACTCGGCCTCAGACACAATACGGTGACCTACGTTAAGTGCCTGAAAGAAGTAGTGCCCACCTGGATCGATAGGGTTACCGCTGGAGGACCTTTCGTTTGATAACAAGACTTTGCACTATGTCACACTAGCAGAAGAACCCAGTGTTGGCTGTGAAAAAATTTCTACGACCACATCACGCCGAATATCTGGCCACTTAAGTTCCCAGATTGCAGTGCATCGTTACACATTAAGTTGACGGCTGTAACATTACACAGCACAAATAAAAGTTATAACCTCGCCGTTCTAACTGTGCTTGTTCGTTGGTTTTGTCTTCACATTTTTGCGTTTGGTGCGAGACCTTATTTTGGAGCTCACCCCAAAATGAGGGCCGCGAATTTCGGCTGTCTTCACATCGTCATGTCTGGTGTCTAACTCCCTGTCTTCACCTCGTCGTGTCCGGCCGCCAAATCTTTTTCTGTTTACTATCCCGCGCCCACTCTTAACGGCTTTCCCGTTTGAGTCTCTTTCAGGCAATCAGAACTCATTGCCGATTTGCCGCTGCCACGTTTTTATTCTTAACCCGGACGTCCCTAATTATTTTACAACAATCCTCTTGATTATTTTGTGTTAGGCACAGTTGAGCGAGGGACCAACAAAACTCTCGGCAACACCAAAGATGAACTGAAAGCAATGATAACGACAGCATTTAACAGTTTTAACAGGGAGACCATCAGAAAAGCTTGCAGGAGATTTCGAAGTCGTCTGGAGGCCGAGACGATTTCTTTGAATATATTCAATCTATAATATTTTGATATATTTTCATCTAATTTAGGTAAATAAATCTGGTAAAGTGAGTTGACAGTGTTATTTTTACTTTTCGCAATATAGACAACTGATCCATTACACCTTATATATATATATATATATATATATGTACAGAATACGATTGGTTGGTTGGTTGGTTGTTTTTATGGCATATCAACCTTTGCTGGTTATTTAACGCCAAATACATTTTTTTAATACAAATAATCAGTTCTATTTTAAACAATTCAGTTTAGCATGGGTACACAGTTTAATTGTCAGAACCATTTCTATTTCAAGCTATTCAGTTTATTCAAACAATTCTAATTCAGATAATTCAGCTTTGTATAAGTACAGATTCCGCCCGCACACAGGTAAATGTCAACGCAGTTCTATATTAAACAATCCAGTATAGTGTAACTCGAGTTTCAATGTAAAAAAAACAGTTCCATTTCAAACAATTCAGTTTAGCAGAAGCACACAGTTTAAATGTAAGTACAGTTTAATACGTATGGGAAGCAGCATGATGGACGTAAAGGTATGCGAATTAACCCTCTGACGGCCATACGTAAAGCCTAACCTGGTCCTGGATGTATGAGTCTCGCGGCTCAACGCTCAGGATCGTCAGTTCGATCGGGGAAAAACTGCTGCTCGTCTATAAGAGTGGCTTCTATAGATGAGAATAAAAACAGCCATGGAAAGATAACCATGACCCACACTCAAACCACATATATAAATCGCATCGCTCTTCGCACGGGTAAAAAAGGGACGCGTCCTGCTGTGGTTGGAGCCCTGGCCTCCGAGTTCGAAAAATCAGCTACAGAACTCAAACAACAAAAACTACTAAAATGCAAACAAACAATACAAATAACAACATTTAACGTTAGAACCCTAAATAGAATAGGTCAACTACCGGAGCTGACTACATCGGCTGTAGAACATGACATAGACATAATATGCATACAAGAACACAGATAATCTCACAACGAGGATATTAAATATCACGATACTGGCAAGGGATGGACGCAAGCCACTGTATCAGCATGGAAAAACTCTGTCAATGCCACGATAGGAGGTGTAGGCATATTTATAGGACCAAGAGTGTTAAAATCACTTAATACCATTGAGAGAATACAACCGAGGATGATGGTAGCTACTTTTAATGGCAATCCCAGAGCCACAATCATCTCCTGCTACAGCTTTACCAATGTTAGTGAAAAAACTGAACTAGTCGCCTTCTATAATGAGCTATCCTCTTTAGTGCGTAGCATTCCGAAACACAACCTGCTAGTCATTGGCGGAGATATGAATGCCCAAATTGGGAAAAACCGAAACAACAAATACAGCCTACACAACACGTCAAATAGGAATGGAAAACATCTAACAGATTTCATGACAGAAAATAGATTAACATACCTCAATACAAACTATCAAAAAAGGGAGGGACAATTATGGACCTACACATACGCGGACAATAATAAAGTACAGATAGACTACGTCTTTATAAACAAGAAATGGAAAAATAGTGCAATGAGTTGTAAGGCATACACCTCTTTTGAGGGCGTGTCCTCCGATCATCGAATAGTCACGGCAAACGAAAGCCTACGAAAAAACGCCACACGAACAGCGACCACTAAACACTATGACTGGGCCCTTCTTAACAACAGAGATATTAGAGATGAATATGTATTAGAATTGAGAAACAGATTCGAGACACTACAGGAGAAGACAGAAAAAGGTACCCCAAATGACGAATATGAGAATTTCGTCAACGCACACTTCCAAGCAGCAGCGAATTGTATTCCAACAAAACCTAGAACTAAATATAGAGTCCCATGGGAAACGTTAGCGGTTAGAGAAAAACGTGCAGACGTGAAAACTGCCTCCAAATGCTATTGGAAGAACCCAACAAACACAAACGCCCTAAAACTAAAAAAGGCACAAAATGAATTAGCAAGCATATATCTAAAAGAACTGACAGAATACACCCAAAATCAGATAGATAAGATTAGAGACTCTGTGGAAGATAGGCAATCTAGGATAGCCTGGTAAACGATAAACGAAGTGAGTAGAAGGAAGAGCACAACCAAAGCTAAATTGAAAGCTACAAACCAACAAGAAAGAATGAAACTGTGGAAACAGCATTTCGAAAATTTACTAGGAAACCCACCGAAAGTTACACATGAACCAATCACCAGAATTATTAGTATGCAATTGGACATTAAACTAGGACCGTTCTCTCAAGAAGAACTCGACTCTGTTCTTAGAAAAAATAAAAATAGGAAAGCCGAAAGGCTTGACGAGATTCCGCCAGAAGTATGGAAGACCAGACAATTCGACGACATACTGCTACGACACTGCAACGCAGTCTATAATCAAAATCCGATAGAGGGTGATCTCGGATTAGCCAAGAACTACTGAGGTATAACACTAACATCCATAGCAGGCAAAACTTACAATGCCTTACTACGAAACCGCATAGAACACAAAATTGACAACATTTTTAGGAAAAACCAAAATGGCTTCCGAAGAAATAGATCCACGACCTCACAAATCTTAACCATACGTAGAATCCTTGAAGGCGTACGGGCCAAAAACCCACAGGCGACAATACTATTTGTTGACTTTACCAAGGGCTTTGATTCCAGAGGGAAGATCGAACAAACCCTACTAGCATACGGCCTACCAAAAGAGACCATAGCAGCAATAACGATTCTCTATAGAAACACCAAAGTGAAAGTACGTTCACCGGATGGAGACACAGAATACTTCGACATTGTAGCAGGAGTACTACAAGGGGACACACTAGCCCCATACCTCTTTATCATCTGTCTAGACTACGTGCTTAGAACATCGATTGATAAAATCAAAGAAAACGGCTTCGAGCTGACAAAGAAAAGAAGCAGAAGGTACCCCGCAAAAACAATAACCGACGCCGACTACGCCGATGACATAGCGATTCTGGCAAATACACCCAACCAAGCGGAAACACTACTGCATAGTTTGGAACAAGCCGCCGCTGGTATTGGCCTCCATGTCAATTCACACAAAACGGAATACATGTACTTTAATCAAACAGGCGACATTTCCACACTTGACGGAACCTCTCTGAAACTGGTAGACAAGTTCACCTACCGAGGAAGCACTATCTCATCAACCGAAAAAAAGACATCGACACGCAGCTAACGAAGGCATGGACAGCTATCGATAAGCTATCGATCATATGGAAGTCAGACCTGACCGATAAAATGAAACGCAGTTTCTTCTAAGCAGCGGTCGTATCGATACAGCTATATGGATGCACTACATGGACGCTAACAAAACGACTGGAGAAGAAGCTAGATGGCAATTACACAAGAATGCTGGGAGCAATATTGAACATGTCCTGGAGGCAACACCCCACAAAGCACCAACTATACGGCCACCTACCTCCCATCACGAAAACTATACAAGTTAGACGAACCAGACATACAGGACACTGCTGGAGAAGCAGGGACGAGCTCATAGGTGATGTACTCCTATGGACCCCCATATATGGCCGAGCAAAAGCAGAACGACCAGCTTGAACATATACAGTAGCTCTGTGAAGATACGGAATATAGCCCTGAAGACTTGCTAGAGGCGTTGAACGATAGGGAGAAGTGGTGAGAGAGGATCAGAGATATCCGTGCTGGTGGTACGACATGATGATGATGATGATGATGACAGTTTAATTGTTAAAAATATTTCTGTTTCAAGTTACTCAGTTTAGTCGAACAGTTCTACTTCAAACAATTCAGTTTAGCATAAATATCCAGTTTAGTTCTATTTAACCTATAGATAGGGCCCTTATCAGGTGCTACAACTTCGGGCCAGAGAGGACATGGGAGAAATAGCAATGAAGGGGTACTCCTGCATTCCCCAATGCTCCAGCATCACTGGAACCTAACCATCAAACTCTCATTGGGGGGGGGGTCTTACCCCTCTGCAGATGTGCAGTCAGTGTATTCTACAGCCCTAGCCGACTGGGCAAGCAGAATATAGAAGCAAAAGATGGAATAATTTAAAAATATTTTTCAAAAGTCTTATAAGTCCAATTTAAAAAAAAACGCCATAAATCTAAATTTTCATGATTAGCTCTATTATTCAGGCCCTTTTTTTATTATTCAAATTCAGCCTAATATGAGTGAGCAAGAAAAGAAACGATAAAGAATCTATGATTTACTTAACGCCGAAACCAAAGCAAAGTTTCTTTGTCTACCGTATACAAAGCAAAGAAATTTTTCTTGCAGAAAAAGTGTATGTGGGGGATTGAACAAATAACGAAAAGAAGGCTTTTTAACTGTTCTCGCTCCGGTGATTAAGAAGGACCCCTATAACGTCAATAAGAAAGCACGCTTATGAATTGTAAGTCCACAAGAAAACTGTGAGGACAGCAATTAAACAAGATTTAAGCCAAGACCTTAACCCCACCCTTTGATTACGCTATTTGTGGCGTTTTAGAAAACAAATGAAATTTCCTATCCAAATATTGGTTCGCTTAAGACTCTTATTGAGGAGGAATAGAATAAACTGTCTGAATATTTTGAAGGCATCCAAATCGTTTCGAAGACTTGTTGATACAACAATTGAATGCAATTTCCCATCCAAATATTGGTTTGCTTAAGACTCTTATTGAGGAGGAATAGAATAAACTGTCTGAATATTTTGAAGGCATCCAAATCGTTTCGAAGACTTGTTGATACAACAATTGAATGCCATTTCCCATCCAAATATTGGTTTGCTTAAGACTCTTATTGAGGAGGAATAGAATAAACTGTCTGAATATTTTGAAGGCATCCAAATCGTTTCGAAGACTTGTTGATACAACAATTGAATGCCATTTCCCATCCAAATATTGGTTTGCTTAAGACTCTTATTGAGGAGGAATAGAATAAACTGTCTGAATATTTTGAAGGCATCCAAATCGTTTCGAAGACTTGTTGATACAACAATTGAATGCCATTTCCCATCCAAATATTGGTTTGCTTAAGACTCTTATTGAGGAGGAATAGAATAAACTGTCTGAATATTTTGAAGGCATCCAAATCGTTTCGAAGACTTGTTGATACAACAATTGAATGCCATTTCCCATCCAAATATTGGTTTGCTTAAGACTCTTATTGAGGAGGAATAGAATAAACTGTCTGAATATTTTGAAGGCATCCAAATCGTTTCGAAGACTTGTTGATACAACAATTGAATGCCATTTCCCATCCAAATATTGGTTTGCTTAAGACTCTTATTGAGGAGGAATAGAATAAACTGTCTGAATATTTTGAAGGCATCCAAATCGTTTCGAAGACTTGTTGATACAACAATTGAATGCCATTTCCCATCCAAATATTGGTTTGCTTAAGACTCTTATTGAGGAGGAATAGAATAAACTGTCTGAATATTTTGAAGGCATCCAAATCGTTTCGAAGACTTGTTGATACAACAATTGAATGCCATTTCCCATCCAAATATTGGTTTGCTTAAGACTCTTATTGAGGAGGAATAGAATAAACTGTCTGAATATTTTGAAGGCATCCAAATCGTTTCGAAGACTTGTTGATACAACAATTGAATGCCATTTCCCATCCAAATATTGGTTTGCTTAAGACTCTTATTGAGGAGGAATAGAATAAACTGTCTGAATATTTTGAAGGCATCCAAATCGTTTCGAAGACTTGTTGATACAACAATTGAATGCCATTTCCCATCCAAATATTGGTTTGCTTAAGACTCTTATTGAGGAGGAATAGAATAAAATGTCTGAATATTTTGAAGGCATCCAAATCGTTTCGAAGACTTGTTGATACAACAATTGAATGCAATTTCCCATCCAAATATTGGTTTGCTTAAGACTCTTATTGAGGAGGAATAGAATAAAATGTCTGAATATTTTGAAGGCATCCAAATCGTTTCGAAGACTTGTTGATACAACAATTGAATGCCATTTCCCATCCAAATATTGGTTTGCTTAAGACTCTTATTGAGGAGGAATAGAATAAACTGTCTGAATATTTTGAAGGCATCCAAATCGTTTCGAAGACTTGTTGATACAACAATTGAATGCCATTTCCCATCCAAATATTGGTTTGCTTAAGACTCTTATTGAGGAGGAATAGAATAAACTGTCTGAATATTTTGAAGGCATCCAAATCGTTTCGAAGACTTGTTGATACAACAATTGAATGCCATTTCCCATCCAAATATTGGTTTGCTTAAGACTCTTATTGAGGAGGAATAGAATAAAATGTCTGAATATTTTGAAGGCATCCAAATCGTTTCGAAGACTTGTTGATACAACAATTGAATGCAATTTCCCATCCAAATATTGGTTTGCTTAAGACTCTTATTGAGGAGGAATAGAATAAAATGTCTGAATATTTTGAAGGCATCCAAATCGTTTCGAAGACTTGTTGATACAACAATTGAATGCCATTTCCCATCCAAATATTGGTTTGCTTAAGACTCTTATTGAGGAGGAATAGAATAAACTGTCTGAATATTTTGAAGGCATCCAAATCGTTTCGAAGACTTGTTGATACAACAATTGAATGCCATTTCCCATCCAAATATTGGTTTGCTTAAGACTCTTATTGAGGAGGAATAGAATAAAATGTCTGAATATTTTGAAGGCATCCAAATCGTTTCGAAGACTTGTTGATACAACAATTGAATGCAATTTCCCATCCAAATATTGGTTTGCTTAAGACTCTTATTGAGGAGGAATAGAATAAAATGTCTGAATATTTTGAAGGCATCCAAATCGTTTCGAAGACTTGTTGATACAACAATTGAATGCCATTTCCCATCCAAATATTGGTTTGCTTAAGACTCTTATTGAGGAGGAATAGAATAAACTGTCTGAATATTTTGAAGGCATCCAAATCGTTTCGAAGACTTGTTGATACAACAATTGAATGCCATTTCCCATCCAAATATTGGTTTGCTTAAGACTCTTATTGAGGAGGAATAGAATAAACTGTCTGAATATTTTGAAGGCATCCAAATCGTTTCGAAGACTTGTTGATACAACAATTGAATGCCATTTCCCATCCAAATATTGGTTTGCTTAAGACTCTTATTGAGGAGGAATAGAATAAAATGTCTGAATATTTTGAAGGCATCCAAATCGTTTCGAAGACTTGTTGATACAACAATTGAATGCAATTTCCCATCCAAATATTGGTTTGCTTAAGACTCTTATTGAGGAGGAATAGAATAAAATGTCTGAATATTTTGAAGGCATCCAAATCGTTTCGAAGACTTGTTGATACAACAATTGAATGCAATTTCCCATCCAAATATTGGTTTGCTTAAGACTCTTATTGAGGAGGAATAGAATAAACTGTCTGAATATTTTGAAGGCATCCAAATCGTTTCGAAGACTTGTTGATACAACAATTGAATGCAATTTCCCATCCAAATATTGGTTTGCTTAAGACTCTTATTGAGGAGGAATAGAATAAACTGTCTGAATATTTTGAAGGCATCCAAATCGTTTCGAAGACTTGTTGATACAACAATTGAATGCAATTTCCCATCCAAATATTGGTTTGCTTAAGACTCTTATTGAGGAGGAATAGAATAAAATGTCTGAATATTTTGAAGGCATCCAAATCGTTTCGAAGACTTGTTGATACAACAATTGAATGCAATTTCCCATCCAAATATTGGTTTGCTTAAGACTCTTATTGAGGAGGAATAGAATAAAATGTCTGAATATTTTGAAGGCATCCAAATCGTTTCGAAGACTTGTTGATACAACAATTGAATGCAATTTCCCATCCAAATATTGGTTTGCTTAAGACTCTTATTGAGGAGGAATAGAATAAAATGTCTGAATATTTTGAAGGCATCCAAATCGTTTCGAAGACTTGTTGATACAACAATTGAATGCAATTTCCCATCCAAATATTGGTTTGCTTAAGACTCTTATTGAGGAGGAATAGAATAAAATGTCTGAATATTTTGAAGGCATCCAAATCGTTTCGAAGACTTGTTGATACAACAATTGAATGCAATTTCCCATCCAAATATTGGTTTGCTTAAGACTCTTATTGAGGAGGAATAGAATAAACTGTCTGAATATTTTGAAGGCATCCAAATCGTTTCGAAGACTTGTTGATACAACAATTGAATGCCATTTCCCATCCAAATATTGGTTTGCTTAAGACTCTTATTGAGGAGGAATAGAATAAACTGTCTGAATATTTTGAAGGCATCCAAATCGTTTCGAAGACTTGTTGATACAACAATTGAATGCCATTTCCCATCCAAATATTGGTTTGCTTAAGACTCTTATTGAGGAGGAATAGAATAAAATGTCTGAATATTTTGAAGGCATCCAAATCGTTTCGAAGACTTGTTGATACAACAATTGAATGCAATTTCCCATCCAAATATTGGTTTGCTTAAGACTCTTATTGAGGAGGAATAGAATAAAATGTCTGAATATTTTGAAGGCATCCAAATCGTTTCGAAGACTTGTTGATACAACAATTGAATGCCATTTCCCATCCAAATATTGGTTTGCTTAAGACTCTTATTGAGGAGGAATAGAATAAACTGTCTGAATATTTTGAAGGCATCCAAATCGTTTCGAAGACTTGTTGATACAACAATTGAATGCCATTTCCCATCCAAATATTGGTTCGCTTAAGACTCTTATTGAAGAGGAATAGAATAAACTGTCTGAATATTTTGAAGGCATCCAAATCGTTTCGAAGACTTGTTGATACAACAATTGAATGCAATTTCCCATCCAAATATTGGTTTGCTTAAGACTCTTATTGAGGAGGAATAGAATAAAATGTCTGAATATTTTGAAGGCATCCAAATCGTTTCGAAGACTTGTTGATACAACAATTGAATGCCATTTCCCATCCAAATATTGGTTTGCTTAAGACTCTTATTGAGGAGGAATAGAATAAAATGTCTGAATATTTTGAAGGCATCCAAATCGTTTCGAAGACTTGTTGATACAACAATTGAATGCCATTTCCCATCCAAATATTGGTTTGCTTAAGACTCTTATTGAGGAGGAATAGAATAAAATGTCTGAATATTTTGAAGGCATCCAAATCGTTTCGAAGACTTGTTGATACAACAATTGAATGCCATTTCCCATCCAAATATTGGTTCGCTTAAGACTCTTATTGAAGAGGAATAGAATAAACTGTCTGAATATTTTGAAGGCATCCAAATCGTTTCGAAGACTTGTTGATACAACAATTGAATGCAATTTCCCATCCAAATATTGGTTTGCTTAAGACTCTTATTGAGGAGGAATAGAATAAAATGTCTGAATATTTTGAAGGCATCCAAATCGTTTCGAAGACTTGTTGATACAACAATTGAATGCAATTTCCCATCCAAATATTGGTTTGCTTAAGACTCTTATTGAGGAGGAATAGAATAAAATGTCTGAATATTTTGAAGGCATCCAAATCGTTTCGAAGACTTGTTGATACAACAATTGAATGCCATTTCCCATCCAAATATTGGTTTGCTTAAGACTCTTATTGAGGAGGAATAGAATAAAATGTCTGAATATTTTGAAGGCATCCAAATCGTTTCGAAGACTTGTTGATACAACAATTGAATGCAATTTCCCATCCAAATATTGGTTTGCTTAAGACTCTTATTGAGGAGGAATAGAATAAAATGTCTGAATATTTTGAAGGCATCCAAATCGTTTCGAAGACTTGTTGATACAACAATTGAATGCCATTTCCCATCCAAATATTGGTTTGCTTAAGACTCTTATTGAGGAGGAATAGAATAAAATGTCTGAATATTTTGAAGGCATCCAAATCGTTTCGAAGACTTGTTGATACAACAATTGAATGCAATTTCCCATCCAAATATTGGTTTGCTTAAGACTCTTATTGAGGAGGAATAGAATAAAATGTCTGAATATTTTGAAGGCATCCAAATCGTTTCGAAGACTTGTTGATACAACAATTGAATGCCATTTCCCATCCAAATATTGGTTTGCTTAAGACTCTTATTGAGGAGGAATAGAATAAAATGTCTGAATATTTTGAAGGCATCCAAATCGTTTCGAAGACTTGTTGATACAACAATTGAATGCCATTTCCCATCCAAATATTGGTTTGCTTAAGACTCTTATTGAGGAGGAATAGAATAAAATGTCTGAATATTTTGAAGGCATCCAAATCGTTTCGAAGACTTGTTGATACAACAATTGAATGCAATTTCCCATCCAAATATTGGTTCGCTTAAGACTCTTATTGAAGAGGAATAGAATAAAATGTCTGAATATTTTGAAGGCATCCAAATCGTTTCGAAGACTTGTTGATACAACAATTGAATGCCATTTCCCATCCAAATATTGGTTCGCTTAAGACTCTTATTGAAGAGGAATAGAATAAAATGTCTGAATATTTTGAAGGCATCCAAATCGTTTCGAAGACTTGTTGATACAACAATTGAATGCCATTTCCCATCCAAATATTGGTTCGCTTAAGACTCTTATTGAGGAGGAATAGAATAAAATGTCTGAATATTTTGAAGGCATCCAAATCGTTTCGAAGACTTGTTGATACAACAATTGAATGCCATTTCCCATCCAAATATTGGTTTGCTTAAGACTCTTATTGAGGAGGAATAGAATAAAATGTCTGAATATTTTGAAGGCATCCAAATCGTTTCGAAGACTTGTTGATACAACAATTGAATGCCATTTCCCATCCAAATATTGGTTCGCTTAAGACTCTTATTGAAGAGGAATAGAATAAAATGTCTGAATATTTTGAAGGCATCCAAATCGTTTCGAAGACTTGTTGATACAACAATTGAATGCCATTTCCCATCCAAATATTGGTTCGCTTAAGACTCTTATTGAGGAGGAATAGAATAAACTGTCTGAATATTTTGAAGGCATCCAAATCGTTTCGAAGACTTGTTGATACAACAATTGAATGCCATTTCCCATCCAAATATTGGTTCGCTTAAGACTCTTATTGAAGAGGAATAGAATAAAATGTCTGAATATTTTGAAGGCATCCAAATCGTTTCGAAGACTTGTTGATACAACAATTGAATGCCATTTCCCATCCAAATATTGGTTCGCTTAAGACTCTTATTGAGGAGGAATAGAATAAACTGTCTGAATATTTTGAAGGCATCCAAATCGTTTCGAAGACTTGTTGATACAACAATTGAATGCCATTTCCCATCCAAATATTGGTTTGCTTAAGACTCTTATTGAGGAGGAATAGAATAAAATGTCTGAATATTTTGAAGGCATCCAAATCGTTTCGAAGACTTGTTGATACAACAATTGAATGCCATTTCCCATCCAAATATTGGTTTGCTTAAGACTCTTATTGAGGAGGAATAGAATAAACTGTCTGAATATTTTGAAGGCATCCAAATCGTTTCGAAGACTTGTTGATACAACAATTGAATGCCATTTCCCATCCAAATATTGGTTTGCTTAAGACTCTTATTGAGGAGGAATAGAATAAACTGTCTGAATATTTTGAAGGCATCCAAATCGTTTCGAAGACTTGTTGATACAACAATTGAATGCCATTTCCCATCCAAATATTGGTTCGCTTAAGACTCTTATTGAAGAGGAATAGAATAAACTGTCTGAATATTTTGAAGGCATCCAAATCGTTTCGAAGACTTGTTGATACAACAATTGAATGCAATTTCCCATCCAAATATTGGTTTGCTTAAGACTCTTATTGAGGAGGAATAGAATAAAATGTCTGAATATTTTGAAGGCATCCAAATCGTTTCGAAGACTTGTTGATACAACAATTGAATGCCATTTCCCATCCAAATATTGGTTTGCTTAAGACTCTTATTGAGGAGGAATAGAATAAAATGTCTGAATATTTTGAAGGCATCCAAATCGTTTCGAAGACTTGTTGATACAACAATTGAATGCAATTTCCCATCCAAATATTGGTTTGCTTAAGACTCTTATTGAGGAGGAATAGAATAAACTGTCTGAATATTTTGAAGGCATCCAAATCGTTTCGAAGACTTGTTGATACAACAATGGAAAAAAGTGGCGGCCATATTGAGTAAATCTACTGTTTTGAGTCTATCTTATTTTGCTGTTTATTTTTTTTTTTTTAAATCAAAATCAATCTCGTTTATAAAAGAATCGTTTCTTATTATTCTAGAATATTCCTAATTTTGATTCCGCCCTCATATATATATATATATATATATATATATATATTCCAAAATAAACCAAAAGTCGGTCACATTATGATGATAAATTTATTTCCATCCTGTTAAAAGCATTGATATGAATAAATGCTCTAAAAGAATTAAAAGAATACGAAATAGAAAAAAGATAAATTTTTCACATTTACAAACAGACAAAAAGAAAACTTATTTCTCCTATCTATTAAAGCTAGCTTAAACTTCAAATAAATAATAAGTTGCAAGAATTATGACAAGTAAAACTACATCCGGCGTGATCCTACTTCAAATCTGACAGAGACAAAAATAATAGATACAGTAACACATGTCAAATATTGAAACATTTGTAACATTTAATAAACATTTGTCATAATTGTTGTGGCTTATTGTTACTTGAAGGTTTTGGCGAGTTGTAAATGGGTAAAATTTATTTCTATTTCGTATTTGATCCGATGAAATCCTTTTAATTTTTATTAGTAAGAGTTTTCTGACTATTATCTTCGTCTTTATTGTTTTTTTTCACAACGTTTCGGTCGCTGTATCCTCCATTCAACCTGGGGAATCATCTTTAAAGCGTGACTGTTGATCAAACAAGGTGTTCAAGAAACTAAGATCTTTCGTGAATAATGATGTCATTGTCTTTCACGCTTTTCCGAGAAGCATGACAAGTTTTATGCGATGATTTTTATCAGAAAAAGTTTTCGGACTATTGTCTTCGTCTTTATTGTTTTTTCTTTCATGACGTTTCGGTCGCTGCATACCCGGGCCTTCCTCAGGTGCCCCCTGTTTATCTGGGCATAAAAATGATTCAATCTGGGTAATCATTTTTAAAGCGTGACTGTTGATCAAACAAGGCGTTCAAGAAACTATTAAGATCTTTCACGAATAATGACGTCATTGTTTTTCCCGCTTATCCGAGAAGCATTACAAGAAGTTTTATGCGATGATTCTTATCAGAAAGAGTTTTCGGACTATTGTCTTCGTTCTTTCCCAACTTTTCGGTCGCAGTTTCTTCCAGCCTTCCTGTTGTCTTCATCTTTATTTTTATCACACCTTTTTAATTATCGGTTCCTTTAATTTTTTTAAAGAGAATTGATTCATATCAATGCTTTTAACAAGATTTGAAATAAATTTATTATCTTAACGTGACCGATTGTTGTTTTTTTTTTTTGGGGTGGGGGAATTATTTGCTCTGTGGATTTTTGTTACATTGAGCTATTTACCAGGAATATTTGAATTTAATATCCCATTTTTGAATATTTTATTTGTCCTGATTGGAATTATTCCCTATTCCGGATTTACTGGATTGAATTATATATATATATATATATATCAGTGGCGACTCTAGCTTATTTTTGCTACTTGTGCCCCCCCATCGCCCTCTGTCAACTTCAGTTCCCAACCCGTGGTCCGTGGATCCAAAGTAAGTCATCATAGTTGCTATTGCGTGATTCTCCATTGTATAGCACAGATTGACAAACGTACCTTGCATGGTGGTTTTTTTGTAAACAATCAAGATACTATATAATTTGTAGTCTTGTTAATACAGTAGATAAGATAATTTTTTTTCCTTTCAAAAGTATAGAAGAAAAGAGAAGATGTTCATTACTATGACGAGAAAAATATGTTTATTAGAATAAAGAAACTGATGACAATATACACAGACACAGCTAGAAGTTTCAATTTCACTTAAAATAAAGATTATTTGTTGAAAATGTATTCAAATAAACAAATTTTAGTTACAGAATGTAATATATGCAACATTCATTAAAGAAATAGACATCTGTTAGTGAAAAAACGAATTAAAACACGCCGTTTAACCAACATTTACCATAGCGATGATGATGACGTCGACGACGGCTCTAATCTGCTATCCCCTCTCTCTCTCTCACTCTCTCTCTCTCTCTCTCTCTCTCTCTCTCTCTCTCTCTCTCTCTCTCTCGGTCCCTCTCCTTCTTCCCAATACATCTATCAGCAGTCACACGTGCTAAGATTTTTGAGCACAGTGTTAGGGTTGCTCTTGCTATTGGCTACAGCCAAAAGCGTATCTCTCTAACATTACTGTTATTATAAGGGTCTAGTGCCTGGCACGGATCGGGCGTTCAACATTATAGCCGATTTTATGGGATGTTCAATGAATCTGACGGTGGCTGGACAAAGACCATCCGTTCAAAACAGCATCGTTGTATTATTCCCAGATATATTTATGAACTTTTGGCTACTTAGTTATTGAAACTTGAATAGATACGTAATTTAATTGAGATCAGACTAAGTATGTTTGCTTGAAATTAATGGATGATTTTTAATCCATTTTGAATAACATTGACCGAGTTATTGGTCGTGCCGGGCACGAGTAGCACTAGTCCCGTCTCTGCCCCTAATAAATACATATATTTCTCTCTTCTAAATGTATACAACTCAATTCATTATTCGCTTCCCCGAAGATGGCTATCATTGGAACCAAAAATACTTGGGAAACATACGGTGCCTTCCTAAATTCATTCTATCGAAAAGTCAAATCACTTATACAAAGACTTAAATTGATCAACGATAGAAATGACAGACAGGAAGCGTATGTCCAATTTAAAGAAACATGCACACAAACACACACATATACATACACACAGACATACATATATGTATACAAATATGTAAGTATATATATATATATATATATATATATATATATATATATATATATATATATATTTACTTCTGTTTTATTCCTTTATACACAAATATATTAATTTATATTCTAGTTCATTTTTTCGCGTGTATATGTGTATATGTATGTATATGTATACACAATTACGGGAAATTCTCACCGACAACACAACAATATTAGAACATCAAAATAATAAACAAAAACTACAGATTCTCGAAGCAATACATATTAGAAACATGCAACCAGCACTTAATAGAATTAATTTTCAAACCAGTGCTAATGTACTTAAATGTCTTTAGCTACTTATACTAATTATAGAATTCCATTTAAAAGCAAACGCCATAATCTTCAACGGTAAAGACGCTCTTACATAGTGGTAATATGCTAAAACAAAAGTTACATCACTTTTGTAATAGATCCTCCCCTGATGATGGCCCAAAGTCGGGCAGAAAGTACTAAGGATACATACAACTATGGACAATTCCCCCCGAATACGATAAAAGTAATACGGGAATTTGAACGGATCCAGAAGAAAATATGTAGACATAAAATGTCTATTATGTTTAATGAAATTTGTATATGTAAATGTATATGTATGTAT
>OY757947.1:8703810-8728810 GCA_963585895.1 Sepioteuthis lessoniana | reverse complement strand
AAAAAGTGAATGAAAAAGAAAGAAGAATGAAAATGAAAGTGTAAGAAGAAAAAATAAATTTGAATGAAGAAGAAGAAGAAGAAGAAGAAGAAGAATATTCCAAAAAAGAAAAAGAAGAATATTCCAAAGAAGAAGAAAAAGAAAAAGAAGATGATTCCAAAAGAGAAGAAACAGAAGAGGATTATTCCAAAGAAGAAGAAGAAGAAGAAGAGAGAAGAATATTCTAAATAATAATAATAATAATAATAAGAAGAATATTCCAAAGAAGAAGAAGAATTTGAAGAAGAAGAAGAAGAAGAAGAAAGAGAAGAAGAAAAAGATGATCGGTTTACAAAACGAAATTTTAGAAATTCTCTGGGGTGTAAATGAAAACTGATCCTAAAATTAATCGAAGTAACAAAAAAGAAGTTAAAAATATTTAAATAATAAAAGTTAAATAAATAAACACAAATTCACACTCCCAGCAAAAAAAGCAACCCCTCCTCACAAAAAACAAGAACAAAAAAACAAATAAAAAAACAACAAAAAGGAAAATAGTCCTTAAAATGGAAGAAAAGAAAGGGAGAAGTAAAAATTAAAAAAAAGAAATAAGGAAAATATACAAAAAATAAAAAATAATAAAAGACAACAAATAAAAAAGAAAATGACAGAATTCCTCAAGAAAGAACGAGGAGGAAGAAAAGAAAAGTGAATAAAAAAAGAAAAAAGAAAAATTGAAGAAGGAGGAAAGAAAAGAAAAGAAAAGAAAAGAAAAGAAAAGAAAAGAAAGGAAATAGAAACAATTCTACAAGAAAAAAAGGGCGAGAGAAAGAAAAAAGAAGAAGAAAAAAGAATAGAAAAAAAGAAAAAAGAAAAAGAAGTCAACAAGAAAGAAGGGTTAGAAGGAAGAGAGAAGACAAAAAAAAGGAAAGAAAAAACAAGAAGTCTAAAAAAGAAGAAAAAGAAAATAGAATAGAAGAAGAAATGAAGAAAAAAAAATAAACACATTCACAAGAAAGAAAAGGAGAGAAAGAAAAAAAAAAGAAAAGAAAAGAAAGAATAAACGTAAAGGAGAAAAAAGAAAAATGAAAAGAAAAAAGAAAAAGAAAGAGAAAAAAGAAAAACGAAAGAAAAAAAGGACAACGAAAAAGAAAAACAAAAAGAAAAAGAAAAAATGAAAAATAAAAACGAAAAGGAAAGACAAAAAGAAAAAAATAAAAGAAAAAGAAAAAGTAAAAGAAAAAAAACCGAAAATACAAAAGAAAAAACGAAAAGAGGAAAGAAAAACGAAAAGAAAAAAGAAAAAAGAAAAATGAATGGAAAAATAAAAACGAAAATGAAAAACAAAAAAAAAGAAAACGAAAAGAAAAAAGAAAAAGTAAAACGTAAAGGAAAAAAGAAAAAGAAAAAAAGAAAAAGAAAAAAGAAAAAAGAAAATCGAAAAAAAAGGAAAGAAAAAGAAAAACGAAAAGTGGAAAACGAAAAGAAAAAAGAAAAAGAAAAAAGAAAAAGGAAACGTCAAGGAAAAAAAATACAAAAAGAAAGACGTAAAGAAAAAGAAAAAAGAAAAAGAAAAAGAAATGAAAAATGAAAAGAAAAAAGAAAAAGAAAAGAAAATGAAAACGAAAAAAAAGAAAAAAAAGAAAACAGGAAAAAAAAAGAAAAAAGAAAGAAAAGAAAACGAAAAGAAAAAAGAAAACGAAAAACGAAAAGTAAAAAGAAAAAGAAAAGAAAAAAGTAAAGCGTGAAGGAAAAGAAAAAGAAAAAAAAAAGAAAAAAGAAAAACGAAAAGAAAAAGAAAAGAAAAAATGAAAACGAAACGAAAAAAGTAAAAGAAAAAGAAAAAAGGAAAACAAAAAGAAAAAGAAAGAAAAAAAGAAAAACGAAAAGAAAAAGAAAAACGAAAAAAAAAAGAAAAAGAAAAAAAGAAAAAAGTGAAATGTGAAGGAAAAGAAAAAGAAAAAAGAAAAAGAAAAAGGAAAAAGTAAGATGAAATCTAAAAAAAGTAAACAAAAAATTATTTCAATAATAAAGAATCCGGGTTCCATTGAGCGGGAAGAAGAAGAAGAAGAAGAAGAAGAAGAAGAAGAAGAGCAACCCCAATAATAATAATAATAATGACAATTCATCTCATATTTCGATCTAACACCCAGTCCGACCTGTAATAACCTGACATAAAACTCTTAAACCGAATCGCATTAGCGTTTCGTTTTCCTTTTATATATATATATATATATAAACAATTGACGGTCGGATGGATGAACCCAAAAGGAGACATAACACATTTAATACCCTCCATTTATTCGTCTTTTTTTTTTCTTTTAACAAAGGACTCCTTTCATTCTTGAATCCATCTTGGGGTATACACTGTTTACATACATGTAAAAGGTCGATCATTGCTGGGCTTTTATAGTTCGTGTATAGGTCGACAGTTGGTGTTTTTTATTCACTGGTATTATGCTTAATATATAGGTCGACTATTTGGGCCATAGTGTATACCCTAACAGGTACTATCACTTGTTCTTAGTGGATCTGGAAGTAATGGCAATGAAAGGATATTCCACTCTCCCCAGAGCTCATGAACTAGAGCCTTACCAGCAGATGAAGTTAAGAGTCATACCCAAGACGTCACTTTTTTATGGGGGTGGTTATTTTAATCTTCTGGGTTCCATGTATCTAAAGCTCTCCCAACAGTTCAATCACAGCTTGTGTTTTTCGTAAGGTTATTATTCGTGTATAAGTCGAAGATTGGTATTTTTACGTGGTATTATGTTAAATATCAGTACTGATGCAGACTACGCACGTGATCAAACGCTTTTTTCAAATACACCAGCTCAAGCCGAATCTACGCTGCATAGCCTGGAGCAATTAGCAAAATACATGAGTCTTTTCGCTAACTCAGATAAGTAAAAGTTCATGTGTTTTAATCAAGATGGTGCCATTTTTTAAATTAGAGGACCAGTTTTTATACACGGTAGCAATATCTCATCTACTGAAAGGGATATCAACAGCGTTTGGGTTTGGTTTGGCTTAACGGCATATACACCATTGTGGTTTTTCAATGCCAAATCCGGTTTATTCACAAATTAAATATATATATGAATCATAAACATAAGTCAACAAAGTTATTGCCCACTTGGCTGGGGATGGCTGTTGAATACACCGACTGCATCTCTGTAGAGGAGTGTCCTGGATATGACACAATCTGATGGTGCGGCTACATTAATGCAGTAACTTTGGAGATTGCGGAGTATCCCTTTATTGCCATCACTCCCAGGTCTACTCTGGCCCGGAGTGGTGGCACCTGATAGGGTCCTGTCTATAGGTCAAATAGAACGAAACTGAATATTTACGCTTAACCAAATTGTTTGAAATGTAGTATATTGACCTTCGACCCGGCCAAACATGCCATTCCAAAGACGCGGAAGTTACATATTCCATTGGCGTGGGCGAGCTTGGCTGACAATATGGAACAGGGTTAAAATCCCACGGTACAGTCACAGACTGATACACCGGAAGAGAGTTACCTGTGAACTGCATGACAGTTATTTCCGCTTGATGACGATCAAAACATGCCATTCCAAAGGAGTGGGCGATTAAACTATTATATAACTCGGTGAGGACAGGAAGTCAGTTAGTTTGGAGACCAGACCAGTTGGAGAAGGATGCGGTAGAGAAAGCCAGCACCCGGCAGAAGGGGCCTTAGGACCCCCGATTGAGAGTTTGGAGACAATATGCGATAGAGAAAGCCAGCACCCAGCAGTGAGCTGGGCCCCCGGGCCTCCGGTTGAGCAACCCTGGAGAACGGGAAAGAAACGCTGATGGCCATAAAAATGGGGAGGTCAGAATGTTGCACTTTTGTTCGGTCTCCAACTCCCTCTCACACACAACCCTTTCAAATAAAGTGAGAGGTATATTTTTCTAAAAGACTGTGTCGCTCGTCTTTATTGTGTCGTCGTTAGGATTTCGCATGCATATGTGTTTGTATAGTTGGCCATGGTATTGAGTATACAACAGAAATAGAACTGTTTGACATTTAACTGTGTGTAAACAAAAAAACTGTACTAATACTAAACAGAATTGTTTGAAATAGAACTGTTTTAACATTTAACTGTGTGTAAACAAAAAACTGTACTTATACTAAACTGAATTGTTTGAAATAAAACTGTTTATATGTGTAAAAATGGATTTGGCATCAATAACCAACAATGGTTGATGCGCTATATAACCAAACCATTTAATTTTGTTGACATGCTAAGCTGAATTGTTTGAAATAGAACTGTTTTGCCATTTAACTGTGTGTAAACAAAAAACTGTACTAATACTAAACTGAATTGTTTGAAATAGAACTGTTTGTATGTGTAAAAATGGATTTGGCATCAATAACCAACAATGGTTGATGCGCTATAAAACCAAACCATTTAATTTTGTTGACATGCTAAGCTGAATTGTTTGAAATAGAACTGTTTTGCAATTTAACTGTGTGTAAACAAAAAACTGTATTTAAATAAATGACTGTGTATAAACAAATACACTTATTTTTACTCATGCTAAACTGAATTGTTGGAATTAGAACTGTTTGACTTAACTGAATAACTTGAAATTGAAATGATTTTGACAATCAAACTGTACGTACATTTAAACTGCGTTCTTATGCTAAACCGAACTGTTCGAAATGGAACTGTTTTTGACATCTAAATCTACTTACACTAAACTGAATTGTTTAATATAGAAATGTTTTAACATTTAACTGTGTAAAAAAAATCTGTACTTATAGTAAACTGAATTATCTGAATTAGAACTGTTTGAATAAACTGAATAGCTTGGAGTAGAAATGTTTTTGACAATTAAACTGTGTACTCATGCTAAACTTAATTGTTTGAAATAGAACTAACTATTTGCATAAAAATGGTTTTGGCGTTAAATGACCTACAAAGGTTGATATGACATAAAATCACAACCAACCAACCAACCAACCAACTGTACCAAGACTACAGTATCAGAGAAGTGCCGCGTAAGAGAGAGAGAGAGAGAGAGAGAGAGAGAGAGAGAGAGACCCTTAAAAAGTCTATCACTTCCTGTGAAATCGACTACCGACATAGGACAGTCTACGCTGCCAAGAGATTACATTGAGCGAAAATAATCACAGAAAGGCCATAGAGTTGAGGGGGATGGTTATTTGTGTTGGTATTTGTACGTTATTTCAGGTTTTGTTTCTGTTGGTTAAATTGTTACAGTTGTAAGGGTTCGGTGGTTACCAACTAAAGTCAATACCTTTACCAAGGGTTTCGATATACCAGAGGTGAAGTAAATAATGGAAAACAACCTGACAGTATGGAGAAAAAGTGAAAAATAAAAAATTCCAAAGTGACGAATTTATTGTGAAAGAAAGTCGACGTACTAACGTTTAAGTTTTAATAAACCATCATTAGGGCTTTTAAAATGATGATACCAAGGATTGTTTGATCAACGATGGATGTCTAATAAAATACAAAGATAAGGGAGGAATTTATATATTTTTTTCATCATACAACGTGTGAAAGCACGTGCGATACTCTGTCCCCAGCAGCCGCCAACCAGGGGTGATAACACAGTTTCGGTAGCTAAAGGCGGTACTGCCACTCCTGGCGCTACCAAGCAGCTTTTGCCACCGGACAGGGTATTAAAAGAATTATATATATGTATATATATACGCCAGATCAATTAAGAGCAGTTAATCTTCATTTTTAGTGTGCGGTTTGTGATTTAAAAAAAAAACAACAACAACAAAAAAACGCGTTTATTTTCGGCGGTTGATGTTATTACGCGTTTACAGTAACCGTTTCTTACGTAATCACACGGGAAAGGTGGTTCCGCGTGTATTTCCTTCATGCTGAAAACTTCTCGCTTTCGACCAAATCCAAAGAAGGAATATACGATCGTTTAATCCATAAATCAGCGTTCATATTTCAGAAATATACAGTAGTGTAAGTAGGTATCGATTTATAGCCGGAGTTTTGGTTATATATATATATATATTTTTTCTTTTTTTTTTTCTTTAAATTTCGTTGAATATGATAGACATTTTCTGTCTACATATTTTCTTGTTGATCCTTTCAATACGGCAAATGAAAGGATCAACAAGAAAATATGTTGACAAAAATGTTTTTTATGTTCAACGAAATTTGTATTAATGAAGAAATGCTGCCAATATATATAGTCATCCACAGACAGACTGTTTCGTTCAATCAGAACTCTTCAGTGTGGCTAGACATGTAGGACGCTCGAAGCCGGGATCGAAACCCATCCAACTTTACGTTAGACTAAGTCTCAGACGGCTTGGCCAACAAGTGTACCACGTTGGCTAAGGGAATTTTTAAGGTATTATGTAGCAAGATATTATGTATTATGTTTATATATATATATATATATATATATATATATTTCTATGCAAATTTCATTAAACATAATAGACATTTTATGTCTACATATTTTCTTCTGGATCCGTTCGAATTCCCGTATTACTTTTATCGTATTCGGGGGGAATTGATTTATTTATTGTCCATAGCTGTATATATCCCTAGTACTTTCTGTCCGACTTTGGGCCGTCATCAGAAAAAAGTGATGTAACTTTTGTTTTAGCATATTACTACTGTGTAAGGGCGTCTTTGCCGTTGAAGATTATGGCGTTTGCTTTTAAATGTAATTCTATAATTAGTGCCAGTAGCTAAAGACATTTAAGTACATTAGCACTGGTTTGAAAATTAATTCTATTAAGTGCTGGTTGCATGTTTCTAATATGTATTGCTTCGAGAATCTGAAGTTTTTGTTTATTATTGTTCTAGTGTTGTTGTGTTGTCGGTGAGAATTTTTCGTAGTTGTGTTGTTGGGCATGAATGTTTTTTTAAATGCTGAGCTATTGAACTTGTGTCAGAAAGGTGCATTGTAAATATCCTCGACAGGGTAGTTGAGGTTAAACCAACATATATATTATTATTATGGCCCAAAGTCGGGCAGAAAGTACTAGGGATATATACAGCTATGAAGCACTCATGGGATAATGGGTAAAGATGTAGGAAATGGACACGTTGACACGAATTCAAGTCCTGGACGATGCTGTTTGCTTTTCCCATTGCGCTAATACCCGTGGGAAAGGCATGGAATTAATTATTCTCCCTCAATCTAAGCGTGAATAGTAAGTCAGACTAAGTACTTAAATCTTCGAATGGCAACCAGTCTAGGAGAAGAAAAACTCAGAATTTAAAACTGTTAAATTCCGCTCCAAAATTGAACTTGGGTCGCATTCTGTTCTCTCGGTGAGATTCGGTTAATATATATATATATATATATATAGAGAGAGAGAGAGCTTTCTCTGCCTGATGATTGTTGCAATAAGTCAGCATTATCTCTGTGGTCGCAGATAAGAATCCATGCTATTAAATAAATATATATAAAAGCTGATATATATATATATTCATTATTGTCATATAATAATAATAATAATAATAATAATAATATAGGACTTTAACATCGTATGGGACTTTAACATACAAACGGATCACTTAATCCCGGCCAGAAGACCAGACCTGATAATAATCAACAAAAAAAAAAAAAAAAAAAAAAAAAAGAAAATATGTAAAATTGTCGACTTTGCTGTCCCCGAGGACCACAAAATAAATCTGAAGGAAAGTGAAAAGAAAGATAAGTACCTCGACCTTGCTAGAGAATTGAAAAAGCTGTGGAACATGAAAGTAACGATTGTGCCAATTGTGATTGGTGCGTTAGGCACAATAACTAAATGATTATTAAAAGGCCTGGAAGACTTGGAAATTGGCGGACGGGTAGAGACTATCCAAACGACAGCATTGCTAAGAACGGCCAGAATCCCGAGACGAGTCCTGGAGAGTTGCTGTGACTCAAACTCCAGTGTAAAACCATCAGTTAACACTGATGTGAAAAACTCTAAAGGAGTATAATAAATAATAATATCTATTTATTGGGGCGTTTGGAACAATAACTAAAGGATTACTAAAGGGACTGGAGGATTTGGAGGTTGGCGGATGCGTGGAGACCATCCAAACTACTACATTATTGAGAACGGCCAGAATACTGAGAAGAGTCCTGGAGACTTGAGGAGACTTGTTGTCCCTCAAACTCCAGTGAAAGACCATTAGCTAACGCTGATGTGAAAAACTATAATGAGTAAATAATAATAATAATAATAATATCTATCATAGATATTGAGCACTCACCAAATTATACCGCATTTGGTCTGCTACAAGCCCACCAAGTGAGATAGTGACAACCATATCTAACAGATATATATATCAGGGAAGAACGTGTAGAGACCCTTACGCCTTGACTGCCAGCAGGCTCTGAACATCAAAGATCAAAGCCGTATTTTTTAAACCTCCAGTACTTGGCCCATCCTCAAATCAATACCGTCTGTGTTACTTCCTTCTTTTTGTTAAAAACAGACGCCATGTTTGTTTAAACTTCAGCGCACCATTTCATTATTCTAAAATGTTGTGATATAACTCAGTTGACTTTTTCTGTTTCAGCTTCTCTCGATACACACACACACACACACACACACACACACACACACACACACACACACATATATATATATATATATATAATCTCTTTACATGTTTTTACTTAGCAGTTATAGACAGCTTACTGTTACTGGAGTCGGCCGAGTGACAGCAAGTCTTCTTGGGTCTCGAGGAGCCTTTTGTGTATCTTCATTTTCAGAACATATTCTAGTCCGTGCATATACTATTTCTCTGTATGATCTGAGTTGAGCAACTTGCACAAATCCCATTGGATTACCGTTCCGACCCAGTCATGTCAGTTTGTTGTATTCATTCATTATGAAATTGACTTTGTTATTATTTTACTCCTTGAGAGTTTTTCCCATCAGCTTAAGCCAATGGTCTTTCACTGGAGTTTGAGTGACAACAAGTCTCTTCAAGCCTCCGGGACTCTTCTCAGTATTCTGGCCGATCTCAACAATATTGAAGTGTAAATGGTCTCCCAGGTCCACTCTAACCCAGATTGGCTACTATCTATGGGTGAAATAGCACTAAACCGTGTACTTATGCTAAATTGGATTGTTTGAAATAGAACTATTTTACATTTAACCATATTTACTAACCCCTCCGCTCGGGCTGGATATGACACAAGGTCAGTTTTTAAGCGGAGTTTTATGGGTTTGAATTCAGAGTTTTCCTTCTCCTAGACTAATTGCCTCACCAAGGCTGAAGAACCTAGTCTGTCCTACTAGTGACCCATAGCGGGAGGGAGAATAATTGGATTCATACCTTTCCCAGGGGTATTAGTGCTATGTTAAATGTAATCAATCTCGTCCAGGATTTGAACTCGTGTCGCCGTGTCCATTTCCTACGACGATAACCATTACATCACGGGCACCTCTATTTTTACATTTAACAGAGTGGAAACAAATGACTGATGTTTAATTGAATTGGTTGTGTTAAATAGCAATAGCTGAAAATATCTAACAGCGTGCAAACAAATAATTAATTAAAAATAGAATTATTTGTATTTGATAGAAAAGTGAAAACATTTAACTGTGAAAAAAATGAGCTCAGGTTCGTTTAAAAATGTTATGTATAAAATGTGTTCGGAAATCATATTAAATATGTATGTATAAGGAACATTTGGCATTAAATATCCCACGACGGTTGATATGCCATAAACCCAACCAAATCAAATCATATATATCTAATATATATGTATAAAGACGATTTGACATTAAATAACCTATACTGGTTGATATGCCATAAAACCCAACCAAACCAAATCATATATATTTGATATATATGTATAAAGAGGATTTGGCATTAAAAAACCTATAATGGTTGATATGCCATAAAACCCAACCAAACCAAATCATATATATTTGATATATATGTATAAAGAAGATTTGGCATTAAATAACCTACAATGGTTGAGATGCCATAAAACCCAACTAAACCAAGTCATATATATTTAATATATATATATAAAGAGGATTTGGCATTAAATAACCTACAATGGTTGATATGTCATAAAACCCAACTAAACCAAATCATATATATTTAATAAATATGTATAAAGACTATTTGGCATTGAATAACAAACAAGGGTTGATATGCCATAAAACCCAACCCAACCAAACCAAACCAAACCAAATGTTTGTTTGGGTTTTATGGCATATCAACCATTGTAGGTTATTTAATGCCAAATCCTCTTTATACATATATATTAAATATAGGATTTGGTTTAGCGAGATTGTATGGCATATCAACCATTGTAGGTTATTTAATGCCAAATCCTCTTTATACATATATATTAGATATATATGATTTGGTTGGGTTTTATGACATATAAACTTTTGTGGGTTTTTTAATGCCAAATCCGTTTTTATATAGATAAACATTGGTCTAGGAGACCGGGGTTCAATCCCAGGTCGAGTCATACAAAAGACTAAAAAAAATAGTGCATTGATGCTGCATTGCTTTACACTTGGCCTTATGAGGGTAAAATGGATGCTTGGTTTCTTTTGGTTTCTTTGTTTAATGACATATCAACCCTTACAGTTTATCTAATGCCAAAGCCATTCTCCAAGAAGAATAGTAGTGGCACTATTTAACCTATAACTGGGAGGATAAGTGGGTTCATACCTTTCCCAAGGGTATTTGTCCGAAAGTGAACGTAATAGCGTGACTGGAGTACGAACTCGCTTACTACGATTCCGCATTCCATCATTTTAACCATTACACCACGAGGACACCCCGAAGGTAACGTGGAGCAATCCAGGAAATGGCGTAGGGGCCTCCCCTACACCTCTGTGTAATAGCTATTGAAAGGGAGCTTTCGGGTCACCCTCGACTTTTGTCGTTAACTTTACTTAGTTCAAACAATTCAGTTTAGCATAAATACGCAGTTTAAACCCTGAAACAGTTCTATTTCAAGCAATTCATTTTAGCATAAGTACACACCTTAGTTGTATATGGCCCATAGATAGGACCCTATCAGGTGCTACCAATCTCGGCCAGAATGGAATTGGGAGTAATGGCAATGAAGAGTCATTCCCCCATTCCTCAAAGCTCCAGCATTACTGGAGTCCCACCATCAGATTGTTTAGTGTCATATGCAGGACACTCGTTGCGGGGGGTCTAACCTGCCGCAGAAAAGCAGTCTGTATAATTTACAGCCCCAGCCGACTGGCCAACAATCAAAATCGATTGTAGTACAACTATTGTTTCTTAATCTATCATTATCATTTTACTTAGTATGTTTTCAAACCAAATTTTGCAGATAGTTTCTCACAGGAGTCTAAGTGACAACAAGTATCCTCACGTCTCCAGGACTCTCCTCAATATCCGAACTGGTGTTTATAGTGCTGTGATTTGGACGCTTTTGATTCTTCCTCTAATCTTCTCTTCATCAAGTCTCTTTTCCCAGCTTCTTGGGGACTGTTCCAAGGGGTTCCAACGATGATTCACATCACCGTCACTACTTTCGTGTTTCAAAGCCTTTTAGCTCTCTGGCAAGATCGTAGTATTTATCAGTCTATTCGATTTCTTCTCAGTACCTTAGCTGATTTTAGTAGTGCTGTGGTCTTGATGGTTTCGCTTCTTCCTCTAATCTCCACTTTATCGAGTCTCTTTTCCCAGCTTCTTGGGGACTGCTCCAAGCGCCTCAACTACGGTTGGTATCACTGTTACCTTTATGTTCCTCAACTTTTTGTGTCCCCCGGCAAAGTCCAAGTATTTGTCCAGATGTTGGCCTCCTTTCACTTTCACTTTGAGTTTAGCTGACACAGTAAAATTCCCCTCATGGCAAACAACGTTTTTCTTGCTAATTAAAACTAGGTCTTATCGTCTGGGTTGGATTGGATGATCCGTTAGTATTTCAAAATTTCAGAGGATTTTATGCATTACAACTATCATCATCATCATCATGATGTCGTGCCGCCAGCACGGATATCCTTGACCCTCTCTCGCCACTTCTCCCTATCGTTCATCGTTTCTGGCAGGTCCTCAGGGCTACATCCCGTATCCTCACAGAGCTGTTGTATGTAGGTTCGAGCTGGTCGTCCTGCTTTTACTCGGCCATATGAGGGGGTCCATGGGAATACATCACTTACGAGCTCGTCCCTGCTTCTCCAGCAGTGTCCTGCATGTCTGGTTCATCTAACTTGGATAGTTTTCGTGATAGTAGGTAGGTGGCCGTTCTTTGTAGGGCGTTGCCTCCAGGACTTGTTCAATATTGCTCTCAGCATTCTTGTGAAGTCGCCGTCTAGCTTTTTCTCCAGCCGTTTTGTTAACGTCCATGTAGTGCATCCATATAGCAGTATCGAGACGACCTCTGCCTGGAAGAAACTTGCGTTTTAACTTGCGGTTTATCACTGTAGTCTGAGTTATAACAAGTCTTCTTTCAGGCTGTTCTAAGTATCCTAACTTTTGACAGTGCTGTGGTCTGAAGGAACCGAATCAAGAAATCATTAGAACGCATGGGGAAAAAGAAAATTATAAGTGCTTTAGAATATTGGGAGCGGACACCATCAAACAAACAGATATGAAAGAAAAAAAGTAAAGACTACTTCAAAAGAACGTAAAATCTTCTCAAAACTGCTGAAATCTATCAAAGAAAGGAATACCTGTGCAGACCCCCACATGAGAGAAACTCTGAACCATTCTTAAAATGGGCAAACGAGGAATTTTGATAGTATTAAATGCAAATGAAATGATTTTTATTATAAAAAAGCATTGGAAATGATTTTTGTTTTACAAATGAATGGGAAATGATTTTTACAATAAAAATGCATTGGAAATGATTTTTACTACAAAAATGCATTGGAAATGATTTTTATAATAAAAATGCATTGGAAATGATTTTTACTATAAAAATGCACTGGAAATGATTTTTACTATAAAAATGCATTGGAAATGATTTTTACAATAAAAATGCATTGGAAATGATTTTTACTATGAAAATGCATTGGAAATGATTTTTATAATAAAAATGCATTGGAAATGATTTTTACTATAAAAATGCACTGGAAATGATTTTTACTATAAAAATGCACTGGAAATGATTTTTACTATAAAAATGCATTGACAATAATTTTTACTATAAAGATGCATTGGAAATGATTTTTGCTATAAAAATGCATTGGAAATGATTTTTGCTATAAAAATGCATTGGAAATGATTTTTACAATAAAAATGCATTGGCCAATGATTTTTACTATAAAAATACAAATTAAATGCACTGCAAATGATTTTTATTCTAAATTTTCATTGGAAATAATTTGTACTACACAAATGAATAGGAAATGATTTTTATGATAAAAACGCTTTATGATATATTTTATTCCATGCAAAGAAACAGAAAACGATTTTTTTTTTATGAAAATGAAAATATTTTTTACAGTAAGTGGTTATACATATATATATATATATATATATATATATATATATATATATATATATATATATATATATTGTAAGGAGTATTGTTCCGCTGGTTGAAGAGTCTGTGGTAAACATTTGTATTTTAGCCGTGACGTATAAGTTGACTTCTAGTTTTCTAGAAAATAACCTATAGCAAAAGGTCTATAATTGGTTTACTGGAGTTTAATGTTCTAAGTTGATACTTTTTAAATTACAGTGCTATTTCTTAGAATCAATGTTTTAATCGTCAATAAAACAACCTTCATGTAATCTTTATCTAAAATGATGTCCGATATAAGATCAATAAAAAAGTGATAATTTGTTTATATTCAATAAACTAGCATTATGTCTTATTCAACTCTGATTACTCCAGTAGTGTACGGTGTACATAATTTTGATAGACAAAATGACATTGATAGACTATATGTGTCAAGAAAAGAAGGCGAATTCGCCCGCACTGAGGATTGCTGATGTGCCAATACAAAGACTCGTTGATTAGTGTAGTTTGCTTTGTTTTTATGGAATATCAACCATTGTAGATTATTTAATTCCAAACTCTGTTTATACATATATATATATATATATACACACATTTTGTTGATAACATTTTTGAACGAGCCTGTGCTTTTTTTTGCTCACAGTTGACTGGTTTCGAGTGTTGCTATATAACAGTCACAATTCAACATCAGTCATTTGATCGCACGCTGTTTGTTCAAGTCATTTAGTTTAGTATAAGTACGCAGTTTAGTTCTATTTGACGCACACATAGGAGCCAGTCAGGTGCTACCACTCCGGGTTAGAGTGGACCTGGGAGCAATGGCAATGAAGGGATACTCCACAACCTCTAAATCTGCAAGGTTGGAGCCTCACCATCAATGGTTTAATGTCATATCCAAAACACTCGTTGGTAGAGGCGTGAGATTCAGTCCGTGTATTCTACAGCCTCAGCACGACAGGGCTGAAAAACTCGATAAACGCATTAAAAATATCCAGCAATACTAATTGCTGCAGCCAGTAGTAACATTGGCAATATGGTAACAAACAGAAAAGCAACAAAAACTAAAAGACAGAAATAGGCAGTAAAACAACCGTACGGATAATTCAAGCAACAAACAAGTGCGATTACACCCGAGAAAACCCGTAAGTTGCTAAGAAACAGAATCTTATCTAATAGCCGTAGAAAAAAATGTCGTAATGAGCAAACGATAATCCTTGACAGAATAGAAAGTGTAGGTTTTGAGGAGAAATAAATGAAACAGTTAATCTCATTATAAGAGAATACAGCCAACTTGCACAAAAAGACTATAAGCATAGCCATGACTGGGTAGGGAAGGTGATCTACTGAGAATTGCGCAAATTTGACCATACAACTAAATGGTATATGCACAAATCAGAATCTGTCCAAGAGGATGAGAGTCAGAAACAAGCAATCACCTAATCCCTGCTAGAACACCAGACCAATAGATAACAAGAAAGAAGAACTTGCCAATTAGATGAAAACAGTTTTCTTCTCGACCAAAGCTAATGGTATTATTTCTAATGAAATATTGTACAATGAAAACGGTTATTATTAGGTGTTATTTACAACGGATGTTTGCTCAGTAAACAAGCACGTTACCAAAATTTTTGACGCATCCCCGTCTATTAAAAAAACAACACTTAGGAACATTTTACCTACACTGTATCTCCAGCGAAGCGATTTTAAGAAAATGTCAGGGTGGGGATGTAATCTGTCTGAAAAGTAGAACGCACCGTCTCTCAGCGAACTATTTTCTGACTTCCTTCTTCTTCTTCTTCTTCTTCTTCTTCTTCTTCTTCTTCTTCTTCTTCTTCTTCTTCTTCTTCGCCCTCCCACGCAAATCCGGCTGAGGAAATCAAATGCAAAAATAATTAAATTGATCTCAGGTTGTTGGCTTTTTTCTTTTTTTTCTCATTCAAGACTAAAAGGGTGTCCAGTTTATGCGGAAGTTAAAGAAGAGGATGTTGTAAAGGAACAAGAACAAGAGGAGAAAGAAAGAAAAAAAGAAAGAAAGAAAGATGAAGAGAAAATATAAACGTGAAAAAGAAAGAAAGAATGAAAGAAAGAAAGAAAATTGAGACGGTCAAGAGGAAAAAGAAGAAAGAAAAATCATAAGAAAGAAAGAAAGAAAGAAAAACAAAGTGGAGAGTAAAGACGATGAAGAAAAGGAGAAAATAAAAATATGTAGAAGAAGAAGGAAGAAGGAAGAAAAGAAAGGATTAGAGAAGAAATACAAGAAGAAAGAAAGAAAGAAAGAAAGACGATGAAGAGAAGAAGAAGAAAAAGAAGAAGAGGAAAATTAAGAGATAATCAAAGAAAGAAAGAAAGAAAGAGTAAATTTCAAGGAGAAGAGGAAGAAGAAGAAGAATTAGTCTCTGAAACATAACAAAATCCTCGCAGTATTTTCTTTTTGGATAATTGCCCGGCCTACTAACCCCAAAAAAGAGACCCACATTATTTACAGTCTCAGTATTTTAGGGGTTAACTTCTATTTCAGAATCGCCAGCTTTTCACGAGGTCTTCCAAACCGTAAAGGCGTTGACGCATAGCCGATAAAGCTGGGGTCATGAAAGTCGGACCCTCTTCCTCCAGTTGGTGTGTGTGGGGGGGATTATTTACTTAACCCCATCATTGCCACAGCGAACATCGACATTTCCAGTGCAAATATTTTTTCTACGGTTAACTTATTGATATACCGTTGGTTCCACTCAGAAAGGCTCAAAGATATTTCGGTGAGGATTGAACTCATGATCGTGGTACGAGGATCATTAAATAAGTTTCCAGACTTTTTCGTATGGGCACTTTTATTGATAGTACACACATGAAACTCTAGTCCCCTTCGAAGTAATCTCCGGCTGCAATGCACTTGTGTCGTTCCAACAACTTCTGCAAGGCCCCATAGAAGTCCTCTTGCGTGAGCGTATCAATGATCTTCGTCACAGCCTCTTTCATCTCATCAATTGTCTCATAACGACCGCCTCTGAGCTTAGGGAATGACCAAAAGTCACAGGGGGCAAGGTCTGGACTGTGGGGAGACTGAGGAACTGTCTTGATGCCCATCTTGGTCAAATAGTCTGCAACAAGGATGGAGTTGTGGACTGGTGCATTGTCCTGCTGGAAATGCCACTGAGCCGATTTGAAGAGTGCTGGCCTCTTCCCAAGGAATCTCTAGCTGAACTCCCTTAAAATCTCGACATAGTAACCCTGACCCTAACCCTTTGGCCAATCAACTCTGCTGTATTGACTTCCCTACTCCTCCCACACCTCTCGTCATCCCTCATAGACTCCCTACCTTCCTTGAATCTCCTATGCCACTCCAAAACTGATCCTCGATTCATGCAAGATGGTCAAAAAGCAGTCTGAAGCATTCCATACGTTTCTGTGGCATTTTTTCCAAGTTTAAAACAGAATTGTATTGCATATCGTTCTTCTAAAGTGTCATATTGCATTTTTGAAATTCACCAGCTGTGACAATCAGGCTTCTGAAGGGTGTATTCCAATTGCTGCTGTAGCAGTTCTTTTGAACCTGAAATAATAGAAGTTGGCCAGTCATCTCATAAGATGTATAACAATAACATACTGAATTTGCAAGAGTCTACGACAATACTAAATGCCTGTACAAAAAAGTCTGGAAACTTATTGAAGGCACCATGCATATGATTTGGTTTGGCTGGGTTTTATGGCATATCAACCATTGTGGGTTATTTAATGCCAAATCCTTTTTATACATATATATCAAATATATATAATTTAGTTTGTCTGGGATTTATGGCATATCAATCCTTGCAGGTTATTTAATGCCAAATCCTTTTTATACATATATTAAACCTATGATTTGTTAAACGAATATTTTGTAGATAATATTTTAAGCAAGCCAGAGCTCATTTGTTTGCACACAGTTAAATGGTTTCAATTATTGCTATGTAACATTAACAATTCAATTTAACATCAGTCATTTGTTGGCACTTAGTTAAATGGTTATACATATGATTTGTAAGTGAATTGTTCGTAAGTTTAGTTTGGATTGGTTTTATGGGATATAAATCATTTGGATTATTTAATGCCAAATCCTCTTTATACATTATATATATATATATATATATATATATATATATATATATATATGAAATATAAATTAGTAAACATTTTGCTTATAACATTTTTAAACAACCCTGAGTTCATTTCCTCCCACAGTTAAATGGTTTCAAGTATTTCTATATAATACAAATAATTCTGTTTATAATTTATTATTTGTTTGCACACAGTTAAAAGGTTTCAAGTATTGCTATGTAACAGTAACAATTTAACATCAGTATTTTCTTTGCACACATTTTGATAGATATATTGAATTTGTAAGAGATTAGTTTGTCAGTAATTTCATTTTTACTTTTTAATTTAGTTTTATGGCATATCAATCATTTCAGGTTATTTAATGCCAAATCCTCTTTATATATATATATGGTTTATTTCATTGCCCTTAATCCCTGGTCCACACTGACCTGGAAAGGTAGTACCTTTTAGAGTATGGGTTACATCTCTGGGTCAAATAGATCTGTTTCAAAATCATTCATATTCAATAGGACTATGGGCAAAAAACCATAAGAAAAACAAAATCTAAAACAATTATATAAAAAATGTAAATATGAACACAATTCCTTAACCTCTGGGCATAAAATAACTGTAGATAGGTTGACATACCATTAGAATTAATCAGTTTAACCTCAAGGCATAAAATAACCCTAGGCAGCTTGAGATGTCATTAAAGTCAATCAAATATATTTTCTTTAAGGAAATGTCATAAGTATATTGTGAAATATCATATTAGAAAACAATCAAGGGAACCCAGTAAAATTTAACAACGGTATATGAAAAACACGTTTAGTTCATGATAAAAGGCAATGGGAACATTGACATGTGCAATAATGATTCCTGGTAACTATATAGAAACCAAATATGAATTTTATAGTAAAACATAGATATTAATGTCGCTATAAATAATAAACAGTTAAAATGTAATTATTTAATTGTTATTTCTGTAAATGAATGAAAACATAAGAAGCAGTTAAATGGATCTAAGTTCTTGTATTCACAACTATCATATGACATTTTTGTAAACACATTTTGTTGATAACGTTTTAAACGAGCGCACCGTCAAATGTCAAACAGCTCTATTTCTAACAATTCAATTTAACATAATTCAACAAAGTTAAATGGTTCCAAGTATTGCTATGTATCACTGACAATTCATTTAAACAGCATTCACTTGTTTACACGCCGTTAAATAAAAAACAGTTCTATTTCTAACAATTCAGTTTAGCATAAATCATTTGTTTGCATACAGTTTAGATGTCAAACAGTTCTTTTTGACCCATTGGTAGGACCCTATCAGGTGCTAACATTCCGGGTCAGTGTGGACCTGAGTCCAATGGCAATCAATGGGTACTCCGCATTCCCCAAAGCTCCAGCATTACTTGAGTCTCACCATCAGATTATTTAGTGTCATCTCCAGGATACTAGTTAGGGAGGGGTCTTACCCCTATGCAGAGATACAGTGGAAGTATTCTTCAGCCCAAGACAGCCGACTGGGCTATTTAAGATCAGTAAGTTATATATTTTTAACTCAAAATTTTGAGTTTGACGTATACCTATTTTATAGGCCGACCTCCAAACATATAGTCGGCTACTGGTAGGATAGAACTTACCCAGTAGGCCTAAATGATCAAACAATTCTATTTCTAACAATTCAGTTTGGCATAAATCATTTGTTTGCACACAGTTTAGATGTCAATCAGTTCTTTTTGACCCAATGGTAGGACCCTATCAGGTGCTAACATTCCGGGTCAGCGCGGAGCTGGGTTCAATGGCAATCAATGGGTACTCTGCATTCCCCAAAACTCCAGCATTACTAGAACCTCACCATCAGATTATTTAGTGTCATCTCCAGGATACTCGTTGCGGGGTGTCTTCCTCTATTCAGAGATACAGTCGGTGTATTCTTCAGCTCTAGACAACCGACTGGGCCATTTAAGATCAGTAAATTATATATTTTTAACTCAACATTTTGAGTTAGACATATACCTGTTTTATAGGCCGACCTATAAACATATAGTCGGTTATTGGTAGGATAAAACTTACCCAGTAGGCCTAAATGAGGATAGGCGATGATAGCCTGTACCAAAAGCACATACTATGTTTATTGGAGTGAAACTTATGCCTTGCGCATATCTGTAACTATCTCTCAATAATAAAATTATTGATATATATATATATATATATAATTTTCCGTAAAACTAAAAAAATCAGTTCCATTATGAATTTATTTCAACTGTCTTTTTGCCAGATTATCTTCAGATGGAAACTCTAACAGAATCTTTTTTTCCATCTGAAGAAACAGACTGACAAAAAAGAATGTTGAAGGCTCATCTTTTGAAGTTGACTTAAAATTGTTAATACATTCGCTCTGCAGGTGAGTTTATATATATATATATATATATATATATATAAAGTAAAGTTGGCGACCGTAGACGAGGGTGACCAGAAGGTCCCCTTTTCAATAGCTACTACACCAAGGTGTAGGGGAGGGCACTACTCCTTTCCCTAGATTGCTCCACTTTACCCTCGATACGTACCTTATATTGCTGAGTGTTAAGTAAGGAGGCATCAAGTGCCATTTTAAAAGTCTTTGGTGTGACGCTCATGAGCCAGTTATATATATATATATATATAAAACTGGCTCATTGGTCTATTGGGTAGAGTGTTCGTCAATGCTCCGGGAGACCTGGGTTCAGTCCCAGGTCGCGTCATACCAAAGACTTTAAAAATGGTAATTGATACCTCTCTGCTTATATATATATATTATTAGGTTGAACTCTCAATTTGAATATATCAGTACTATATATTTTATATGGATTGTTCCTATTAAGTCTATTTAGAGACTTAATATATATATATATATATATATATATATATATATATAATGAGTAGTTCAACGAAGAAATTTATATTTTTTGGGATTTATTTATTTATTTCGTTCTTGCATACGTGTATGTTTCCAGCTTGTTGCTTTCGTCATAGAACATATATGGCACAGGGCCTTGTTAATGGGATACCCAGTGAGTGTTTGCAGTTTGAATGGTTTCCAGTTGGTTATGGGTTTAATTATATAGAGGTTGCTCCTCTCTTTTTTTTTAGAGTGTATTTACCTTAGCCTGCATTGAATTACAATTCTCTTCGTGGATCAACTCATTTAAAAATATTTCTTTCCCTCTTTGGACCTACAACAAAAATTGCTTCCTGGTTTTTACAAAGAATAACTTGGTCTTATTGATTTCTAATATTATTGTTTTATTCCCAAATATAATAATAAATCCAATCCTATGTATAATTTTACACACAGGTTTATTAAAATAAACACAAATACCGTAAACTGTGACGTAATAGTCTACCTCAAAATTTTGACCTAAAAATTCTGGGTTAGATCTAGGCCTGCCGTATGGGTCGACCCCCAAACATTCAGTAGAGTATAGGTAGACCAAAACTTACTCAGTAGGCCTAAATGATGATAGGCCTGTAGCAAAAGAATATAATATGTTTATTGGAGTGGAACTTTATAAAATTTTATGAGTAAATACTTTTAAAATTACAACATGGTATCTTAGAACTAAGGTTTTAATGGTCAATAAAACAACTCTCAAGTAACCTTTTACTCTTGTGCAAGAAAAAGAGTTGTGGTTTATTTTGGTAAGTTATCTACCGGATGTACGTTTGCAAATCATATATATGTAATATATGTAATATATAAAATTTATGTAGGCTGGATTTGGACAAACTCTTATCAGCCAAATTAAATAGATACATTTTTATAAACAATTTTATTAAAAAACTTAATATCTGTTAAACATATAAATTTATTGTATATATATATATATATATATGAATTTGTTAAATATATCATTATTTCATTTGGACAAACTCTAATCAGCCACATTAAATGGATACATTTTTATAAACAATTTAATTAAAAACTTAATATTTGTTAAATATATAAATTTATTATATATATATATATATATATATATATATATATATATATATATATATATATATATATATGAATTTGTTAAATATATCATTATTTCATTTGGACAAACTCTAATCAGCCAAATTGAATAGATACATTTTTATAAACAATTTTATTTAAAAACTTTATTTTATTTAAAACTTTATTTTTATTTATATTATTATTTTATTAAAAACTGTTAAATAAATATAATATATATATATATTATATGTATATGTTAAATATACAAATTTCATTAAATATATTAATTTGTTAAATATATCAATTCATTAGATATATAAACTTCTTGGAATTGTTTTAACTCTTCGTTAGATTTTTTTAAAATTCCATTTGGCGTTAAATGACCCGAAATGGGTTGATACGCCGTAAAACCAACCAACCAACCAACCAACCAACCAAGTAACCTTAATTTAAATGTTGTGCTATATAAGAACAATAATAATAACAATGTGTGTATATTTAATAAACTACCATTAAGTCACAATAAACTCGCATTACTCCTGTAGTGTACGGCGTAAGTAATTTTTCTCGTTAAATCAGCATACATGAAACATAAAAATCTTACACATTAAAGATTTATTCATCTGAATTCACAATCTGTTGTGCTATCATGAAATTACGCAGATAAACAACATACTGTAGTTGTCTGACTGCTGCCTAGATGCTGTGACATTCCAGTTAGCGTTTACACACAGTGAGTCAGTGGTTGGAAACGGCGTGTGAAATTCTTTTAATATAATAGGTAATTTGTCTCAGAATTCTATCATTTTATATTCAACTCAGTAATAATTTGTTAAATACGATTCGGCGCAAGCTGGAAATGTTTGTGTCAGTCTGCTGGGTTTACGGATGGTAAATGCTTATATATATATATATATATATATATATATAAGTGCATATGGATTGTAACGTTTATCGTTCTACTGATTGAACAGTCTGTGGTAAACATTTGTATTTTAGTCGTGACGTATAAGTTGACTTCTAGTTTTGTAGAAATTTTTTGATGAAATAAATAATTGAGTTAAAGATGCATTGGAAATAATGTTTACTATAAAATGCATTGGGAATAATTTTTAGTATTAGATGTAAATAGAATAATTTTTATTATAGAAATACATTGGAAATGATTTTTGTTATACAAATGAATGGGAAATGATTTTTTTCTATAAAAATGCATTGGAAATGATTTTTATTATAAAAATGCATTGGAAATGATCTTTACTATAAAAATTCATTGGAAATGATTTTTACTATAAAAATGCATTGGAAATGATTTTTACTATAAAAATGCAATAGAAATGATTTTTCAAATAAAAATGCATTGGAAATGATTTTTACTATAAAAATGCATTAGAAATGATTTTTACTATAAAAATGCATTGGAAATGATTTTTATTATAAAATTGCATTGGAAATGATTTTTCCAATAAAAATGCAACAG
Source organism: Sepioteuthis lessoniana (assembly GCA_963585895.1). Lineage (NCBI taxonomy): Eukaryota > Metazoa > Mollusca > Cephalopoda > Myopsida > Loliginidae > Sepioteuthis > Sepioteuthis lessoniana. The sequence continues at coordinate 8,705,846 of OY757947.1, read as the reverse complement.
AAATAATTTTTCCAATAAAAATGTATTGGAAATGATTTTTCCTATATAAATTCATTGGAAATGATTTTTACTATAAAAATGCATTGGAAATGATTTTTACTATAAAAATGCATTGGAAATGATTTTTACTATAAAAATGCATTGGAACTGATTTTTACTATAAAAATACATTGGAAATGATTTTTACTATAAAAATGCATTGGAAATGATTTTTACTATAAAAATGCATTGGAACTGATTTTTACTATAAAAATACATTGGAAATGATTTTTACTATAAAAATGCATTGGAAATGATTTTTACTATAAAAACGCTTTATGATATATTTTATTCCTTGCAAAGAGACAGAAAACGATTTTTTTTGATAAAAATAAAAACATTTTTTTACATTTTGCGTCTTTCTGCTGGGGTTACTGTAAGTGGTTATATATATATATATATATATGTATATATATATATAAGTTCATATACATTGTAAGGAGTATTGTTCCACCGGTGGAAGAGCCTTTGGTAAACATTTGTATTTTAGCCGTGACGTATAAGTTGACTTCTAGTTTTCTCGAAAATAACCTGTAGCAAAAAGTTTATAATTGGTTTACTGGAGTTTAATGTTCTAAGTTAATACTTTTTAAATTACAGTGCTATTTCTTAGAATCAATGTTTTAATCGTCAATAAAACAACCATCAAGTAATCTTTATCTAAAATGATGCCCGATATAAGAACAATAAAAAAGTGATAATTTGTTTATATTCAATAAACTAGCATTATGTCTCATTCAACTCTGATTACTCCAGTAGTGTATGTTGTACATAATATTTTCGAAATTCCACAGATCAGTAATATACTGTAGTTGGTTGACTGGCTGCCTGGGTGTGGCGATGTTCCAGTTAATAGACACTCAGTGCAACAGCTGTTGGAAACGGCATGTGATATAGCTGTAGTATGATAGATAATTTGTATTAGAGCTTTATTGTTTTATATTATTCCTGTTTTAATTTGTGAAATATGTTTACTAAACACGAGTTTTATGATGGAAATATTTGTGTCTGTCTGTTGAGTAACGTTTAGTGGTGTATATCGATTGTTAGGAGTACTGGTCCTCTGATTGATTGGTTGGTTGTTTTGTTTTAAGGCGTACGAACACTTTTCGGGTCATTTAACACGAAATTTAATTTCAAACAATTTCAGTTTTGTATGAGTATAGTTTTGTTTACACTTAAATGTCAAAGCAGTTCTATATTAAACTATTCAGTTTAAGATAAGTACACAATTACAATGCCCAAAACAGTCCAATTTCAAATAATTCAGTTTAACATAAGTACTCAGTTTCAATGTCAAAAACACTTCTATTTCAAACAACTCAGTTTTATATAAGTACACAGTTTCAATGTAAAAAAAAAACAGTTCTATTTCAAAATTCAGTTTTACATAAATAAAACAATTTCAAAGTCAAATTCAGTTCTTTTTCAAATAATTCAATTTAGCATAAGTATGCATTTTGAAGGTAAAAAACAGTCCGATTTCAAGCAATGCAGTTTCAAAAAAAGTTCAGCATTCAGTTCTATTTGACCCATAGATAGGATCCAATCAGGCCCTTCCACTCCGAGCTAGAGTGAGGTACTCGTGTGTGTGTGTGTGTGGGGGGGGGGCTTGCTTCTCCTCTGGAGAGATGCAGTCTGCTTATTCTGCAGCCCCAGCCGACTGAGTCATCCATTTCTTGATCACTGCTAACCCGGATTTTCCTGGCTCTCTCTCACCATTCGTCCCTATTATCCATCTCTTCCGTCATGTCTTCTAGACTACATCCTGTGTCCGTACAGAGCCGTTGTTGATAAGTTCAAGTTGGTCGTCCAAAACTCGCGCGTCCATGTGAAGGGGTTCATAGGAGAACGTTGTTTATGAGTTCGTCCTTACTTCTCCAGCAATATATATATATATATATATATATATATATATATGTGTGTGTGTGTGTGTGTGTGTGTGTGTGTGTGTGTGTTTCGATCCCAGCTACGGGAAGCTAGTATGTCTAGCCACA
>OY757947.1:8641310-8698810 GCA_963585895.1 Sepioteuthis lessoniana | reverse complement strand
CCATGTGGCACATCCATATAGTAGGCTTTACATAAATGCGGCTCGGAAGAAATTACGTTTTACTAAGGCAACTTATATATATATATATATATATATATAAAAGTTCTCTGACGAAAGCAACAAGCTGGAAACATACACGTATGTAAGAACAAAATAAATAAATTCAAAAGATACAAATCTCTTCGTAGACCTGGACGGGTTTCGATCCCAGCTTCAAGCGTCCTATTTGTCAAGCCACACTGAAGAGTCCTGATACAACGAATCAGTCTGTCTGTGGATGGCAATATATACGCTCTCCCCATGGGGGTTGAGCACTTTGGCGAAGGAATTAACGGCTGACACTTGCATAATGCAAAGCTCTTCGAATGAATTGAGCACTCTGGTATCTGGTAAATAAACGAAAGCGACTACTTAATGTCTTATAATTCCTGAGCTGATGTGGTTCGCCCGTTGGCTGGGTGGTATGATATTAAGTCTAACGTAAAGTTGGGCGGGTTTCGATTCCAGCTTCAAGCGTCCTACGTGTCTAGCCACGCTGAAGAGTTGTGATTCCTAATCTAATATCTACCAGCATTCACGGTTACCAGAAAAAAAGAAAAAAAAACTGCCAGGAACAAGGGATAAAATATCTCGAATCACCGCCTGGGGAAAAAAGAAAAAATATCATGGGACAAAAAGAAAGAAAAGGCCAACCCCGTCACACCACTTGAAAAAAATCAAGAGATATGCAGTCAGTTGGTCAAAAGAAAACTAAAACCCTCCGTAAACACTGCAATGCTACAAATTAAAGAGTGCTCAACACGAGTGGAGCCAATTATAAAATTAACTTAAATCGCGAGTCGGAAATCTCCTTCTAAAGTTTCAGCTTAACGGATCACCAGGAAGTCTAAAACCGACCCCTCGGATCATCAGGAAGTCTAAAACCGACCCATCGGATCATCAGGAAGTTTAAAATCGACCCCTCGGGTCATCGGTTTTAGACTTCCTGATGATCCGTTTAGGTGAAACTTTAGTAGGAGATTTCCGACTCGCGATTTAAGTTAATTATATATATATATATATATATATATATATATATATATATATATATATATATATATATATATATATATGGTATTGATTTATGATATATATATATATATATATATATATATATGATTATTTGCCTGACAAAGGTTAAAGAGGTTAGTCTATCCTACTATTTACCCAAAGCTGGAACGAGAGGAAAGAGATTCAAACCTTTCCCAAGTGAAGTGGAAACTGCATCATTTAACGGCATGTCAACCTGTCTCTTGTTATTTTATGCCTTCAGGTTAGAGTATAACGTTCATTATTCGTTCATAAGTACATTTTTCGTTTTGTTTTTTTGTTAGAGATTGTTTAGCTTATGATCCTATAGAATATGAATCATTTTAAAACAGATCTATTAGAGCCATAGATAAGACCCAAACAGGTACTCTCATTCCTGAGGGTCAAAGTCAACCCAGAAGCAATAGCAATGAAGGGGTAAGATCTGAACTGAAGTAATATATATATATATATATATATATATATATATATATATATATATATAATTATTATTTTTATACCTATTCTATACTTCTGATGGTGTGAAGAAAACCCCAAATGATACCTAAACCGAGGTAGCCTACTTCTGACTTTTTAGGTATTCGTATATATATATATATATAGTGAGTAAAGTAAAGTTGTCTCCCTTTAGTCGAGGGTGATCCGAAGGCTCCCTTTTCGATAGCTACTACACCAAAGTGTAGGGGAGGACGCTACTCCTTTCCCTGGATTACTCCACTTTACCCTTGATCTCTACCTTATAATGCTGAGTGTTAAGCGAGGAGGCATCAAGTACCCTTTTTTTTTTAGTCTTTGGTATGACTCGACCTGGGATTGAACCCAGGTCTCCCGGGCCATTGGCGAACACTCTAACTGTTTCATTGTATCCCATCTTTTCAGTGTGGTTAGATGCTTCAAGCTGGGATCGAAATCCGACTGACATGAAGTTAGCAGGATATCTTACCCCAAAGGTATCGTCCCACTCAACGTAAGCGGAGGAGTTTATACGTATATATTTATTTACACATACGCTAATCAGCTGGCGGAGAAAAACTTTATATATATGTATATATATATATATGTATGTATGTATGTGTGTGTGTGTGTGTGTGTGAAAATTATCGTATTGACAGTGTCGGGATTTGCCTCGATATCGGGTGATGCAACAGACAGGGAGATGCGTGTTCATGCTTTTTCAGAGTGCAGTAGTGGAAAGTGGACAATATTAATTCCAGTCAACTATTATATTTCCTGTTTGATGATTTGACGAAACTAAAAAACAAAAAAAGAGAACACTCCCCACTCCACCCACAAATTCGCGTGATCTCAAAATTTTTGACGATATTTACAGACACTGAATGTAGGAAAAGGTTCTTTTGTGTATCAAGAAAGAAAGTTAAAAATTGTTCTCATACACATACACATACACACACACCCACACATACATATTATATTATATTATATTGTATTATATACTATTTTAACAAATCCGGGTGGCAACACTCCACAAAACAGCAGTTATATGGCCACTTACCTCCCATCTCACAAACTATTCAAGCAAGACGAATAAGACAAGCGGGCCTCTGCTGAGGAATTAAAGACGAACTCATAAGCGACGTTCTGCTATGGACTCCCACTCAAGGACACACCAGTGCTGACCAATCAGCAAGGACTTGCATATATCCGGTCTTTGTGGACACTGGACGCGCTCTAGGAGACCTACCTAGAACGATTAATGGTAGGGACGGAAGACAAAAGAGAGTCAGGGAACTCTGTGATGTTAGCGAGACTAAATAGTGATGATATAGGAAATAATCATTCGGTAGCCATATTTATTTTCAACTAGCGCCATCCTTATAGACAAGTAGAAGTAGTCTCGTGGCCGTTAACCCATAAGGTTCCTCCTCCCAACACAACGTTCATACGTTCTCCAATGGACTCCTACGCCTGGACACACCAAATTTGATCGTCTGCTCGTAGTGTAACGGATATCATCGTATGAAATGGATACGAAGACCTGAGTTCAAATCCTGGACGAGGCAGTTTGCGTTTTACATAACGCTAATATTCCTTGAGAAAGGTATGAATCTAACACATCTACTTCCGGCTTTGGATAAATAGTAGGTCAGACTGACTCTTTAGCCTTTGTATGGCAACTTGTCTAGGAGAAGAAAAACACTGAATTCACACTGAATTCTCCGCTTGGAAATTGACCTTGTGTCACATCCTGTCAGTGCACTGGGGTTGGTAAATATAGGGTGTCGTGTTTGCCAATGGTCAGGGAGTCCGGGTTTCAATACCAAAGACTTTTTAAAAAATGGTACTTGATACCTCCTTGCTTAACACTCAGAATTATAAGGTACGGATCAAGGGTAAAGTGGAGCAATTCAGGGAAAGGAGTAGCGCCCTCCCCTACACCTCGGTGTAGTAGCTATTGAAAAGGGAACCTTCGGGTCGCCCTCGACTAAAGGGAGACAACTTACTTTTAGTATACACGAGACCCATGTGAAAGCTAATAACTCTACTAATAATAATGTTGAGATCTTTTTTGTCTCAGATTTGAAAAGAGTATACTATACCCTATTTATCCGCTCGGGCAGGATAAGATACAAGGTCAATGTTTAAGCGGAGTTTAGCAGGTTTGAATTCAGAGTTTTCCTTCTCCTAGACTAGTTGCCTCACCCTAACCCAGAATGGAGTCAGATAGCAAACAATATTATAATTCACCTTTGAAACTCCATACCACTTCATTAGCATTACTCCCAGCTTCACTCTGTCCAAGGATGTTGCTAACTGTTAAGGTCACTTGTGTAGGTTAAATAGAATTGCTTGAAAATAATCAATATTAGATCAGAATAATTGAAACTATATAACTATGTGCAAACAAATGAATAACATCAACGGATAGAAGTTAATGCTTGATACCTAAAAATTGTGTATGAATTATTACTATTGAATTAAATTACCCAGTCGGCTGGGGCTGTAGAATTCACTGACTGCACCTCTGCAGAGGGGTAAGCCCCCCCCCGAGTGTCCTGGATATGACACTAAACAATCTGATGGTGAGATTCCAGCAGTGTTGGAGCTTTGGGGAATGCGGAGTACCCCTTCATTGCCATTGCTCCCAGGTCCACTCTGGCCCGGAGTGGTAGCACCTGATAGGGCCCTATCTATGGGTTAAATAGAACTAACAGCATACTTATGCTAAAATGAATTGTTTGAGTAAACTGAATAGCTTGAAATAGAAATGTTTTTCACAATTAAACTGTAATTACATTTAAACTGCGTGCTTATGCTTAACTGAATTATTTAAAATAGAACCGTTTTTCGACATTAAAACTGTACTTACACTTAACTGAATTGTTACATATAACTGCTTGAATAGTTTGAAATGGAAATGTTTTTGACAATTAAACTGTGTACTTATGCTAAACTGAATTGTTTTCAATAGAACAGATTATTTACATAAAAATGGATTTGGCGTTAAATAACCTACAAAGATTGAGATGCCATAAAACCCAACAAACCAAACCAAACTATTGAATTAAAATACTTGTTAACAAATAACTGCGTGCAAACGATTTCTTTTAATTATAAACAAATAAAAACCAAGTGTGGTTAAGAAACAATTGAACGGGGAAAATATAAATCAATATTCATATTTACCCAACCCCTCCGCTCGGGCAGGATATGACACAGGGTCAATTTTTTTAAGCGGATTTAACAGGTTTGAATTCAGAGTTTTCCTTCTCCTAGACTAGTTGCCCCACCAAGGCTGAAGAACCGAGTCTGCCCTACTATTTACCCATAGCTGGAGGGAGAATAATTGGATTCATACCTTTCCTGAGGGTATTAGTGCTATTTGAAATGCAATCGGTCTCGTCCAGGATTTGAACTCGTGTTGCCGTGTCCATTTCCTACGACGATAACCATTACCCCACGGGCACCTCCGAAATAGTATACTATACCAACTATTAATCCTGGATCACAATACCTTGGACAAGGGAGGAAAAACATTTTGCCTCACTATTTATTTGGAGATAAAATCATCAAAACTGACTCTAAATTGATGCAACCTATTAATACGATAATGATTTATTACTGAGACAAGAAACTCAAAAAAGGATTACATGTCCTGGAAGCTGATATAATAACAATTAAAAAAGACATTGATTTGATGTATCTAGCTCAAAGGATGCATTTTTACGGTATAAGTCCCAAATGATCGCCATTGCACTTGTCTCAGTAATAAATCATTATCATATCAATGGGTAGCATCTATTTTGAGACACCCTGTACATAGATTCATCAGCTCTGTGCGGACACTGTGTGGAGTCTAGAAGACCTACCAAGATTGATGGATGATAGCGTCGAATGTTGAGAGAGAGAGAGAGAGAGAGAGAGAGAGAGAGAGAGAATCCGTGCTATAAGAACTATGATGATTATGATGAGGAGGCGTACTTAGCGAAACAGTTATAATGGATAGAAATTGAATCCGAGTTCAAATTCTGAACTGAATGTTTACATTTCGCTTAGCACTAATGCAGCATGATTCTATCTATCCCCACCGCGCCTAGCAATTGATAAATAATAGGGCAGACTCTATTCTTTCACCTTGGTGAGGCCACTCGTCTAGGAGAAGGAAAACTCTGAATTCAAACCAGCTTAACTCGGCTTAAAACTGATCTTGTGTCAGATCCTGCCAGTGGCAAAGAGAGAGAGAGAGAGAGAGAGAGAGAGAGAGAGAGAGAGAGAGAGAGAGAGGCGTTCGTGATGTAATAGTTACTGCCGTAGGAAATGAACACTCCGACCAGAGTTCAAATCCTTGACGAGGCTGGTTGCATTTTACATAGCTGTAATAAATTTGGGGAAAGGCATGAATACAAATATTCCCTCTCCATTTATGGATAAATAATACGTTGGGCATGAAGGTTTTTAACCTTGGTATAGTAAATAGGAAAGCGAAAACTGATTTGAATCCTGTTAAAACTCTGGTTAAAAGGTATACCTTGTGTCACACCCTGCTCGTGTAGAGGGGTTGGTAATATTCATATATATATATATATATATATATATATATATATATGTGTGTGTGTGTGTGTGTGTGTGTGTGTGTAAATACTCAACTTGATACACAAGGAGTGGACAATATAAAGAAGTTCACAACAAAGAACGAAACAATAATTTAAAAATATAATCCCCAAACATTTTAACTAATATATATATATATATATATATATATATATATATATATATATATATATATATATATATATATAAGATATGAAGTTAAAATGAATCTGACATATATATTGTAAAAAGAAGAAACGGAAAAAAATACATATAAATGGACGAGAATTTTTTTTTTTTTTTAATATTAGTCTATATTCACCAACGCGTTTCGACCTGTAATTGAAATGTTCCAAGATATAAAATATGAAAATCTAAGGTGGAAGGTATATCTGGAGAAAATATTTCTGGTCATCCTCAAGGAGGAAATTTTGAATTTAAAATGGATCTTTGAAAAAATTTACATTTCGTGACCTATTCCATTTTTCAAATATTTTTCTCTATCGTTAAATCGTCATTTTGAATTCAAAGAATTCGAGAGTGGACCTGAGAACGATAGCAATGAAGGGTACTCCGCATTCCCCAAAGCTCCAGAATTACTAGAGTCTCACTATCAGATTGTTTAGTGTCATATCCATGACAGCCAACTACGCCAGCCTCGAAGTAAGCGAGTTTGAACTCCAACCGCGGTATTACTTTCACTTTTGGGCTAATACCCCTGGGGGAGGGTATATTGGCCCTTATCCTCGCAGTTTGGGGAGGAATAGTGTCAGTGCTGTTCTTCTATGAGGATGGTCTAGGCATTCAGTAACGCACTAAGGTTTGTATGCCATTAAACAAAGAGACTGAACCCAATCTATCTATCTATCTATCTAAGCATATTCATATCTATCTATCTATCTATCTATCTATCTATCTATCTATCTATCTATCTATCTATCTATCTTCAGGTTTGTCTGTCTGTCTGTCTATCAAAGTCTTTTCTCATATCTATCTATCTATCTAAGTCTATTCTTATCTATCTATCTATCTCTGTCTCTGACTGTCTGTCTGGCTGACTGTCTGTATCTATCTATCTATCTATCTATCTATCTGCCTCTCTGTCTCTGACTGTCTGTCTGTCTGTCTGTCTGTCTGTCTGTCTGTATCTATCTATCTATCTATCTATCTATCTATCTATCTATCTATCTATTTCAGTTTCTTAATATATCAGTGTCATTTTCTATCTATCTATCTATCTATCTATCTATCTATCTATCTATCTATCTATCTATCTATCTATCTATCGATCTATCTATCTATCTATCTTCAGGTGTCTTTGTCTCTGTCTCTATCTATCTATCTATCTATCTATCTATCAAAGTTTGTTCTCTTATCTATCTTTCTATCTATCTTGCTAGCTAGCTAGCTAGCTAGATAGATATTTTTCATCAAGAAATCTGTATTTCTTTGCTTTGAACCACTGCTTTGAAAAATTGGATGAGAATCTCTATCGAGAAATAATGAACAGAGACAGAGACAGAGGGAGATGACGGTGGGTTTAAGAAGTTGAAAATTATGACGAAAAAATCCAGATACTGCAAGGGAATAGTCGTAAAAAAGAGAAACATTCTCGGTAAATTAATAAAGATCACTTAAAAGAAAATTGTGAAAGAAAGAAAGAAAGAAAAAAGAAAGAAAGAAAAAAGAAAGAAAAAAGAAAGAAAAAAAGAAAAAAGAGAGGAGATAACGAGATGCACAAAAGAAAGAAAGAAAAGATAAGAGAAAGAAAGGAAAGGAAGTAAAGAAAGAAAAAAAAGGAAAGGAAGAAAAGAAAGAAAAAAGAACGAAAGAAGGGAGTAAAGAAGGAAAGAAAACAGGAAAAGAAAAGTAAAGGAGAATGAATACAAAAAGTGGAAAAAAGAAAAAAAGAAGGAACAAACGAAAGAAGGAGAGAAAGAAAAAAGAAAAAGAGAAAGAAGGTCACTCAAATGTGAAAGAAAGAAAGAAAGAAAGAAAGAGGGGAGAAAAGAACTAAAAAAAAGAAGTTGGAATGAACAAAAACAAAGAGAAAGGAAAGAAGAAAAAAAGGAACGAAAGATGTAAGAAAAGAAAGAAAGAGGACCGAAAAAGAAATGAATAAAAGAGAAAGAGAAATAAGCGAAAAAGAAAGAACGACCTGAAGAAGGAGAGAAATAAAAAAAGAAAAAAGAAAGAAGAAAGAAAGACAAATATAAAAAAAGAAGCAACAAACAAATAAGGGAAAGAAACAAAGAAAGGAAAAAGCAAGGAAAAAGAAACAATAAAAAAAACAAAAAACGAAGAAATAATTGAATGATGGATTGAATAACAAAAAAGAATGAACAAATAATGGAGAAAAAGAGAAAAAAAATGGAAGGAAAGATGAAATGAAAGAAAAGAGGAACGAATGTGGAAGAAACGAAGGCAGAAATAAAATGAAAACGGTGTAACGATTCAACTGAGGAAGCCAACACACGGACACACGCGCACTCACTCATATATATATATATATATATATATATATATATATATATATATATATATATATCTCACAGTCTGTTCATCTCTCTCTCTCTATCTATCTATCTATATATATATATATATATATATATATATATATATATATATATATATATATATCTATTGTCATCCACAGACAGATCTGTTTCGTTCTATCAGAACTCATCAGTGTGGCTAGACAGTATCTCCCCGTAGCTGGGATCGAAACCCGGTTGACTGAAACATCAAGCCAAAGCTTCTAATATATATATATATATATAGCCTTGTTTAGTTGTGGCGCAAAGCTGAAGATATGGGATACCCAGTGGGACTTGAAGTCATTACATATATTTTGTAAGTGTAGCTTACAAACCACGCTTGGCGCCGATATATATATAGATAAATAGATAGATAGATAGATAGATAGATAGATAGATAAGAAAATAAGTTAGATAGATAGATAAGAGAATGAGTTAGATAGATAGATAGATAGATAGATAGATAAGAGAATGAGATAGATGGATAGATAGATAGATAGAGAGAAGCTCTTTCCCACTCGCATTTTAGTTTATGTTTTGGAAGAAAAACTATGTGAGTAGCTGAGAGAGAAAGAGAAAGAAAAAGAGGATGAATTCAACAAATAAAGAAAGGGAGTGATAAAAAGACAGAGAGAGAGAGAGGGGCGAGAGAGAGAGAGAGGGGGTGAGGGAGAGAGAGAAAGAGAGAGAGGGAGAGAGAAAGAGACGGGAGAGATAGAAAGCAGAAGAGAGAAACGGTTATGAAAGGGTGTAAGTGAGAGAGTGAGAAACAGACTGTGGGGAGGAGAAAGGGGTGAAAAAAAGCGTCAAAAAGTTACAAAAAAACGACTAAAAAAGACTCTAAAAAAAAGAGAGTTACTTTCTTTTCTTTTTTTTTTTTTTAAGAAACTCCCGTTTTTTCTTCTTTCTTTCTTTCTTTCTCTTTCTAAACTTCAGTCACCCTTTTTTTAAAATTATTTATGTATTTGTTTGTTTATTTATTTATTTTTTGTTTCTCCCACTCGCTCTGCGTCGGCTGACACTATATATATATATATATATATATATATATATATATATATATATATATGTAAGCATATATATATATATATATATATATATATGTAAGCATATATATATATATATATATATATATATATATATATATATATATATATATATATATATATATGTATTTATTTATTTATTATATTTTTCCTGGATAGTAGTGGGTGCTCGTAGCAATTTTTAGTGTTTACGTCTAGATTCGGCTTGGACCTAAGGAAGTTTTTTTTCCCCACTGGATAAAATTTACCAACTGGGCTTAAAAAAACCCATATCGACAGACTTTCTTTATACATATACATATACCGTATATATTTATATATCTAAGCTATCTTTCTTTCTACCTATCTATATCTTATAAATGTATATTATCATAGGTTTTTATACCTACCACTGTTGACCAACTCTGAGCGAATGTACCATGCAACTACCACTAACTTTTCTTTGGAATGGGGTAAGTAAATAAGAATTATTTATTTCAACTTCAAAAGAAAAGAAAACAAAACGAAACAAAACAATTTTGATTTATTTCTGTCTTAAAAAATATTTTACAAGCATGAATTGGACGAGAGTTATCGTAAGATTAAGAATAATAACAAAAAAATTCGACGAAAGAAAAAAAAACAAAACTTTTGTTTACAATAAGGAAAAGTTGTTGTTTTTTTTTTTAAACTAAATAACTTATTTATTATAAAGGATTAAATTGTTGTTACTTATTATTTGATTATTTTTAAAGCATTTGTTCGTGCAGTAATTTGTTTTCAGGTTCGTGAAATAAGTTTGAATTGTAGTTTTTATTTATTTATTTATTTACAAACGTAACTTGTTCACTTTTTGGGCTACTTCTATCTATCTATCTATCTATCTATCTATCTATCTATCTATTTGTATGTATGTATGTATGTATCTATCTATCTATCTATCTATTTGTATGTATGTATGTATGTATGTATCTATCTATCTATCTATCTATCTAGATATCTATCTATCTGTATCTATTTGTCTACCCGTAACAATTTTAATTCATTTCTAACATAAAACTTTTTTTTACAAGAGAGAATTTTTTCAAAATGAATAAATTAAAATTGAAAAAAAAAAAAAAAGATAGAAAAGTCTTTTGTTTACATTAAGGAAAAGTATGTCCATATTATTTATTTATTTACGAAATGATTAACTTGCTTTTATTAATAATTAACTTATTGTCATTTATTTATGATAACTTAATTATTCATTAAAACATTTATTGGTGGGGTAATTTATTTTCAGGTTGGCAAAGGAAATTTGAATTGAATTGAAAAGTGTTTATATATTTGTTTATTTTTTTACAAAAGTAACTTGTGCATTTTTTTTTTTTTTTTTTTTTTTTGGCAGATTTGTTCTGTTTATTCGGCTCTTGTAGCATTTATTTATTTTTTTTTTTGTTATGTATTCGGTTTTGTTTTTTGTTTTACATTCACGATGTTCTTATTTATATGCTTGTGACCGGGCACTTGTCATGTATTATGCTAAAATCTATCTATCTATCTATCTATCTATCTATCTATCTATCTATCTATCTATGTTCGTCTAGTTCTATCTATCTATCTATCTATCTATCTATCTATCTATATATATATATATATATATATATATATATATATATATATATATATATATATATATATATATATATATATATATTCAGTCTGGATACTTTTTTAAAAATATATCTATCCGTCTTTCTCTCTGTGTACGTATATATCTGTCTGTCTCTATTTCGGTCTGTCTATTCTTGTTTCTCTATCTGTCTGTCTGTCTAATTAATTGCATATTCTTATCTCTAATTACTCCGTACATATGAGATCATTGTATCATCCCCAAATCATTTTAATTCCCAGTATTGTTAGTACAGAAGTCACTTATTCTAATTTCGTTCATTTTTTTTTTTTTATGTCTTTTATTTCTTTCTCTCGCTCTTTCTTTCATTCTTCTTTTGTTTTCTCTTTTGCATTTTTTTCTTCTCTTTTTACTTTCACTGTTGCGGCTTTTTTATTATTATTTTTCCCTCTCATCTTTTTCTGATCCTAATTTTTTTTTTTCTTCAATTCATTTTTTTTACTCTTTCTTCTTTATTTTTCCTTTGCATGCTTTCTTTCTTTATTCTTACTTTTCTGTTTGTTGGTTTGTTTGTTTGTGTCTTTCTTTTTTTTTTAATAATTGCTACCTATTTTCTTTCTTTCTTTCTTTCTTTCTTTTTTTAATAATTGCTACCTATTTTCTTTCTTTCTTTCTTTCTTTCTTTCTTTGTGTCTTTTTTTTAAATAATTGCTACCCATTTTCTTTCTTTCTTTCTTTCTTTTTTTAATAATTGCTACCTATTTTCTTTCTTTCTTTCTTTCTTTTTTTAATAATTGCTACCCATTTTCTTTCTTTCTTTTTTTCTTTCTTTGTGTCTTTTTTAAATAATTGCTACCCATTTTCTTTCTTTCTTTCTTTCTTTCTTTCTTTCTTTCTTTGTGTCTTTTTTTATAATTGCTACCCATTTTCTTTCTTTCTTTCTTTGTGTCTTTTTTTTAAATAATTGCTACCCATTTTCTTTCTTTCTTTCTTTCTTTCTTTCTTTCTAAGTCTTTTTTTTTTTTCCTTTTTTTTTCTATGCCTTTGTACTTTTTTTTGTTTTCTTTCTTTTTCTCTCGTCTTTGTCTTTTCCTTTTCTTTATTTTCCGTAATCTTGTTTTCTTTTTTTTCTTTCTTTCTTTCTACTTTTGTATTGCATCTACCCAACCCCTCCGCACGATCAAGATGCGACACACGGTCAATCTTTATGTGGAGATTAACCGATCAGACTTTTCTTTCTAGAAACGTAAGCATGCCAAGGTTAAAGACCATAGCCTGCCCTACTATTTATCCATTGCTGGAATTGGTTTCTTCGTTTTTAATAGCATAACAACCTTCGTGAGTTATCTAATGCCAAATCCATTCTTGTAGTAGAAAAACAGTGATACCATTTAACCCATAGCTGGAATGGAGTATAAGGGGGTTTATGCCTTTCCCTGGAGTATTTACTCGAAAGTGAACGTAATAGCGCGACTGGAGTTCGAACTTGTATACTAGGATGTCGTAGTCCAACTCTTTAGCCAGTATACCGCAGGAAAACCCACCACATAGCTGGAGAGATAATAGTTGGATTCATGCCTTTCACAAAAGATTCAGTGCTATGTGAAATGCATTCAGCCTCGACCACGATTTGAACTCGGGTCACTGTGTTAAGTTCCTTCGTCGATAACCGTTACACTATAAGCGCCTCACTTTTGATCGTATTGTCCCTGAATGCTGCTGTCTATACAAACACTTATTCATTCATTTTGAAATGTCACGATGTTTGTCAACACCCCCGACTCCATTCACCTACGGAAGCACAAAAAGACATAATACCGATTGGAATAGTATTAACGGGGTAGTCAGTAATATTTCGTTGTTAAAGACTGACCTATTATTTCTGTCTGTCTTGAATACTTTTTAAAAATAATTCTGAATAATAAACGTATTTAGGCCACCTAGTAATTCAATAAGCGTTTTGCTTAGATGTTGCACAAAGCCGTATGAATCGGGCACACAGTTAGATTCGAACTCGCTCGTGAAGTTTTACTAGTCTAGTTTGTTAACTATTACACCCCATGAGATGCCTATAGTAATTAACTAAGCTTTTTGCTTTGATCTGGCACAAGGCCGTATGAATGGGGCACCCAATGAGATTCGAACTCACTCGTAAAGGTTTGCTATCTAGCTTGCTAACTATTATATTACCCGAAGTTTCCCTACTGAGGCCACCTGATGATCGAAATACTACCGTTTCTTCCATGCGAGCGCTGGTGGTCTGGACATTCATGACCTCTGAAAAGCCAGATAGTTTGAATGCTAATTTTCCAGCGAGACTCCTACATGAAAATTAATCTTTTCGCATAGATATCTTTTGTTATTTACTTGTTTGCGCTTTTAAAAACTAAGGATTCAACGTTGGTGTTTTAATTAAAATAGAATGGCCATCGTTAGCATAAATAGATACGTAGATCTTTACAGGGTAGACGAGGGCTCCCCAAAGTGGCTCCTACAGACCTTTGAGGGCAAATGAAATTTTGGCGTGGTGAATAAAAACATTGCAGTCCACAAGGAGTGAACTTACAAGTTTGTATTTATAAATAGCTTTATAACAACAAATATCGCTGGGTCCTGTTGACTAATGACCAGATATTGTACACCTAGCATAAGTCTTTTCAAAGTCGGCTATATCGACCCCTGAGGGTGAATAAGATATTGGCAAAGGGAATAAAAACATTGTGGTCAACAGGGAGTGAATTTACTAGTTTATATTTATAAATCCCGTTATAACAGGAGAAGAAAAAAAGCCGGATCACGTATACTAGTTGCAAAATATTGTATTCGTAGCATACAGGGTTCAGAAGCAAAATTTGGCATATTCAACTGTGATAATAAATAAAAGTAGGCGACCTTAGCCGAGGATGACCCGAAGGCTCCCTTTTCAATAGCTACTACACCAAGGTGTAGGGGAGGGCAATATTCCATTCTCTGGATTGATCCACTTCACCCTTGATCTCTACCTTATAGTACTAAGTGTTAAGCAAGGCGGCATCAAGTACCATTTTTTTTGGTCTTTGGTATGACTCGACCTGGGATTGAACCCAGGTCTCCCGGACCATTGGCGAACACTCTACTCATTAGGCCAATGGACCGGTTACTATAATAATACACGACTCTATCATAAAATAATGTTAATTTTGATTTAAAAACAACAACAAAATAAGACAGACACCAAACAGTAAATTTACTAAATATGGCGGCCATTTTTTCCATTATTGTATCGACGCGCCTTTGAGACGTTTGTATGGCTTCCAAATAAATTCTTTAGACATTTTATTCCATTCTTCCTCAATAGAAGTCTTAAGCGAACCAATATTTGGATGGGAAGTTACATTTGTTTTGTTTTCTAAAACGCCCCATATAGCATTATCAAGGGGTTTATGGCCTGAGCTTGATGGAGGCCATAAAGAAACTTCAATCAATTCGGAAATGTTTTTGGCTTGGTTTTGGCGTTTAGGAAATCTTAGACTATTTGTTTCTTTTCTTGCTCACTCATATTGGGCTGAAGTTTAATAATAAAAAAAGGGGCTTAAATAATAGAGCTAATTATGAAAATTTAGATTTATCGCTTTTTTTCTTTCAAAAGTTGGACTAATCAGACTAAAATAAAAAATAAAAAAAAAACTATCAAAAATTATTTCATATTTTACTTCCACACCCTGTAGGACTTCTGAAAGCGATTCCTTTAGATCCCTGTGGGTCGATAAAATTTTGACTGAGTGAATAAAAGCTTGGCATGATGGTTAGAGTGTTCGTCAATGGCCCGGGAGACCTGGGTTCAATCCGAGGTCGAGTCATACCAAAGACTAAAAAAAAATGGCACTTGATGCTACTTTGCTTAACACTCAGCATTACAAAGTACGGATCAAGGGTAAAGCGGAGCAATCCAGGGAAAGGAGTAGCGCCCTCCCGTACAACTTTTTGTTTTGTAGCTATTGAAAAAGGGGCCTTCGGGTCATCCTCGACTAAGGTCGCCAACTTTTACTTATTATTATAGTGGAATATGCCTAATTTTGCTTCTGCACCCTGTATGCTACGTATACAATATTTTGCAACTAGTATACGTGATCCGGCTCTTTTTGTTCTCCTGTTATAATGGGATGTATAAATACAAACAAGCAAATTCACTCCCTGTTGACCACAATGTTTTTATTCCCAGTGCCAAAATCTAATTCACCCACAGGGGTCGATGTAGACGACACCTTGGTGTAGTAGCTATCGAAAAGGGAGCCTTTGGGTCACCCTCGACTAAAGGGAGACAACTTTACTAACTTTACTTGTCCATGGTGAGTGAATTTACAAGTGTGTATCTATAAATCCCTTTATAACCGGGGAGCAAAAATTGTTGGATGCTGTTGATTAGTTGCCAGATATTGTAGACCGAGCTGAATGCCTGATTTGCGATAATGGCCACGAGTGATACGAGGAACATTAAATAAGTTTCCAGACTTTTTTCGTATGGGCACTTTTATTGATAGTACACATGAAACTCTAGTCCCCTTCGAAGTAATCTCCTCCGGCTGCAATGCACTTGTACCATTCCAACAACTTCTACGAAGTCCTCTTGTGTGAGCGTGTCAATTATCTTCGTCACAGGCTCTTTCATCTCCTCAATTGTCTCATAACGATAGCCTCTGAGCTTAGGGAATAACCAAAAGTCACAGGGAGCAAGGTATGAACTGTAGGGAGGGTGAGGAACTGTCTTGATACCCATCTTGGTCAAATAGTCTGTGACAAGGATGGAGTTGTAGACTGGTGCATTGTCCTGGTGGAAATGCCACTGAGCCGATTTGAAGAGTGCTGACCTCTTCCCAAGGAATCTCTTCCTGAATTTCCTTAAAACCTCAACATAGTAACCCTAACCCTAACCGTTTGGCTAATCAACTCTGGTGTATTGACTTCCTTACTCCTCCCACACCTCTCATCATCCCTCACAGATTCTGTCCCTTCCTTGAATCTTTTATGCCACTCAAAAACTGATGCTCCATTCATGCAAGATGGTCGAAAACCAGTCTGAAGCATTCCATACGTTTCTGGGGCATTTTTTCCAAGTTTAAAACAGAATTTTATTGCACATCATTTATCTAAAGTGTCCTCGCGTCCAGATTGCATTTTTGAAATTCACCAGCTGTGACAATCAGGTTTTAGTAGGGTGTATTCCAATTGCTGCTGTAGGTGTTCATTTGAAGCTGAAATCATAAAAATTGGTCAGTCATCTCATAAGATGTATAGCAATAACATACTAAATTTTCAAGAGTCTACAACAATTTTAACTGCCTGTACAAAAAAAGTCTGGAAACTTATTGATTGCACCACGTATGTCGTTCATATGCAACCCACTCAACAGACAAGAGCCTTTTAAATGAACGAAATTTCTGTCTCTGACGACTCGTAAAATCATATTTTCGCAGAAGAAAACGTTTAAAAACGATTATATTTTAAACTACTGATGTTGTATAAAAATCTGAAATTCTAAAATATCTTTTTTTATAATAGATTATAAAATGTCGATAGAAAAAGAAACAAAAAGATTTACTTAAGGATAAGAACCAATATAGACTGATAAAAAAGAAAGGAATATAATGAATAAGGAAAATTAGAATATAATGCCCGACATTAATCTGTGGTAACGGATTTTTAATGAATAAAATTAAAATTGAATTGTGATTAACGAAAGAACCCGTTCTGACCGAAGAGATTCGGATCTTCATTCTTTAAATCAGTTTCCGTATTGTCGGGTATTTATTGGTGTGGATTTAAAGGATTCAATATTCCATTTATTGGTGTGGGTTTATAGGATTCAATATTCCATTTATTGGTGTGTGTTTACAGGATTCAATATTCCATTTATTGGTGTGGGTTTAAATGATTCAATATTCCATTTATTGGTGTGGATTTAAATGATTCAATATTCCATTTATTGGTGTGGATTTAAATGATTCAATATTCCATTTATTGGTGTGGATTTAGATGATTCAATATTCCATTTATTGGTGTGGATTTAAATGATTCAATATTCCATTTATTGGTGTGGGTTTATAGGATTCAATATTCCATTTATTGTTGTGTGTTTATAGGATTCAATAATCAATATGTTGGTGTGTGTTTATAGGATTCAATATTCCATTGATAATAACTTATCTGCATTTTGTAAAAAAAGTTATCGGAAAACCAAAAAGATTTATCAATATTAACCTGTCATTAGGGAATCCAGTGAGGCTAAAAAATGTCAGCTGTATTCTATTAACTTTTTTATGGAGAGAATGAAAATTAAATTTGGTTTGGTTAGGTTTTATTTTATGGTATATCAACCATTGTAGGTTATCTAATGCCAAATTCTCTTTATACATATATATTAAATATATATGAATTGGTTTGGTTGGGTTTTATGGCATAACAACCATTGTAGGTTATTTAATGCCAAATCCTCTTTATACATATATATTAAATATATATGATTTGGTTTGGTTGGGTTTTATGGCATATCAACCATTGTAGGTTATTTAATGCCAAATCCTCTTTATACATATATATTAAATATATATGAATTGGTTTGGTTGGGTTTTATGGCATAACAACCATTGTAGGTTATTTAATGCCAAATCCTCTTTATACATATATATTAAATATATATGATTTGGTTTGGTTGGGTTTTATGGCATATCAACCATTGTAGGTTATTTAATGCCAAATCCTCTTTATACATATATATTAAATATATATGAATTGGTTTGGTTGGGTTTTATGGCATAACAACCATTGTAGGTTATTTAATGCCAAATCCTCTTTATACATATATATTAAATATATATGATTTGGTTTGGTTGGGTTTTATGGCATATCAACCATTGTAGGTTATGTAATGCCAAATCCTCTTTATACATATATATTAAATATATATGAATTGGTTTGGTTGGGTTTTATGGCATAACAACCATTGTAGGTTATTTAATGCCAAATCCTCTTTATACATATATATTAAATATATATGATTTAGTTTGGTTGGGTTTTATGGCATATCAACCATTGTAGGTTATCTAATGCCAAATCCTCTTTATACATATATATTAAATATATATGAATTGGTTTGGTTGGGTTTTATGGCATAACAACCATTGTAGGTTATTTAATGCCAAATCCTCTTTATACATATATATTAAATATATATGATTTGGTTTGGTTGGGTTTTATGGCATATCAACCATTGTAGGTTATTTAATATCAAATTCTCTTTATACATATATATTAAATACATATGATTTAGTTTGGTTGGGTTTTATGGCATATCAACCATTGTTGGTTATTTAATGCCAAATCCATTTTTATACATCTAATCAGTTCTATTTCAAACAATTCAGTTTAGCATAAACACACAATTTAGTTTAATTTAATTCATAGATAAGACCCTATCAAGTGCTACCACTCCGGGTCAGAGTGGACCAGGGAGCGATGGTAATAAAGTAATACTCTCCATTCCCCAAAGCTCTAGCATTACTGGCACTTCACCCTCAGATTGTTTAGTGTGATATCCAGGACACTTGTTGGGGGAGTCGTTACCCTAGGCCATTGGTTACAAGGGATGCATCATTTAAAAAAAATCTTTTTTTATTTACATGAATTTGTATTATTTTAAATTTAGTGTTTTAAATTTCCTTGAGGGTTAGTAAGTATTTTTATTGCAACTCTCAGGCCATGATTAGTAAGAAATCCGGTTGTTTGGTTTGTTTTACGACGTTTCAATCCTTTTCGGGTCAATTAACGCTGAATTAAATGTCCAACAATTCAGTTGAGTGTAAATATAGTTTTGGTTTACAAACAGTTACACGTCAAAACAGTTTTATTTCAAACAATTCAGTTTGGTTGGTTGGTTGATTGTGTTTTATGGCTCTTCAACCTTTATATGTTATTTATTGCCAAATCCATTTTTATACAAATAATTTCAAACAGTTCAGTTTAGCATGAGTACAGTTTAATCGTCAAAAACATTTCTATTTCAAGCTATTCAGTTTAGTATGAGTAAAGATTTTGTTTGCACAGTTAAATGTCAAAACAGTTCTATTTCAAACAATTCAGTTTATCGTAAGCACGTAGTTTAAATATCAAAACAGTTCGATTTCAAGTTATTCAGTTTAGCATAAGTACGGTTGTTTGGTTGGTTGGCTAGTTTTCAACATTTGTTGGCTATTTAATGCCAAATCAATTTTTATACAAATAAGCAGTTCTATTTCAAACAATTTGGTTAAGCATAAGTTCACAGTTCAATTGTCAAAAACATTTCTATTTCAACCTATTCAGTTTAGTCAAAGAGTTTTTTATTCAAGAAATTCAGTTTATTATCAGCATAGTTTTTGTTTACACACAGTTAAATGTCAAAACAGTTCTATTTCGAACAATTCAGTTTAGCGTAAGTACAGTTTTAATGTTAAAAACTGTTCTATTTCAAATGATTCAGTTCAGCATAGGTGCGTGGTTTACATGTCAAAACAGTTCTATTTCAAGTAATTTAGTTTAGCATAAGTACGCAATTTAGTTTTATTTAATCCATAGATAGGGCCCCATCAGGTGCTACCACTCCAGGACAGAGTGGACCTGGGAGCGATGGCAATGAAGGGGTACTCCACATTCCCCAAAGCACTAGTATCACTGGAACTTCACCATAACATTGTTTACTATCATGTCCAGGACACTTGTTGGTGGAGGTGAGTCTTACCCCTCTGCAGAAAAGCAGTTGGTTTATTGTACAGCCACATCATAATCATGCCATCACATTATCCTCTAAGTTGCATCCATTTACCTCAGGAAGCCTATACTTACACATCTGCAGCTTTATCTATTAGGCCATGGAAACCACTGGTTAAATTTAACAAAATCTCACCACTTATAGCTAGCTAAAGATTTGTGTACTTGTTCAGAATATTCTTACTCTTAATGTCCTGTGGATGATTCTAATTGATTAGTTAGTTTTCAGTTTTTGAGCTTTGGGTATATCATCCTTTCCCTATCATTATATTTAGGTCCACTCTGGCCCGGAGTGGTTGTATCTGTTCACATTTCATCTATGGGTCAAATATATCTTTTTGAAATGATGTTTAGAATTGTTTTGAACTACATTGATATTGCGACCAAGAATGAAGCAAAAACTCCTTGTTCATTTTTAGGGTTTGCCTCTTACTCTTAATGAACCAACCCGAGCAGTGAGCAGAGATTTTTGTGAGGAACGAATTGGCCAAGCAAAGTTAAGCATAACACAATAGGGATTTCCTCTAACTCTTAATAAACCAACTCGTGCAGTGAGCAGAGATTTTTTTGAGGGACGAATTGGCCAAGCAAAGCTAAGCACAATTCATATTTATTCCGAATTGACTGTCTTCCTTCTACTTACAAACTAGCTTAGGTTGCCTCGGGTGGGGTAATGGTTAGCAAGTGAGTTTGAGTCTCATTGAGTGCTCCATTTATATGGCCTTGTGCCACAGATAAGCAAAAACTTAGTAAATTACAAACTAGCTTTGTGCTCTTTGGTTTCCGAACTGTCGTAAAGACGACTCGAATACTTCCCCTGCATACTGATGAGTAATTGCCAAGAAATGCTGGTTTAAGTTTAAGATTAAGTTTCTCCTCTTCACAAAAATCCGTCAATAATCGGGCGCCTCAGGCACCAAGCTATGAAAGCCCTACAAAGCTAGGATAGCCTGGAACGAAAGTCCTCTGAGACAAAGTAATGCTTGATTTACCTAACGCGATTGTTGGTCTGAGTATTTTACTGACCTCCTACCGAGGCAGAGTGTGACACATAGTTATTTAAAAAAAATGTTTGGTTCTTTCGAGATTCCTCATAACGGGGTGTCTCTGGCAAAGCAAGTGTTACCCGGGGAGGGGGAAGTCCCATGGGACCAATTAATTCTTGGTTTTACCAACGTAGTTGTTGGTTTTGTAACTTACTGAGCTTTTTGCATAGATGTAGCACAAGGCCATATGAATGGGGCTCCCAATGAGACTTGAGCTCGCTCGTGATAAATTTGCTTGTCTAGTTTGCTAACCATTACACCACCCTAGTGCCCACGTAATTGTTGGTTTTTGCTTGGATGTGGCTCAAGGCCATATGAATGGGGCACCCAGTGAAATGAGACTCGAACTCATTCGTGAAAGTAATCTAGTCTAGCTTGTTTACCATTACACCACCCGAGGTGCTTACGTAATTGTTGGTTTTGTAATTTACTAAGCTTTTTGCTTAGATGTGGCACAAGGCCATTTGAATGGGGCACCCAGTGAGACTCCAACTCGTTCGTGAAGGTTTGCTAGTCTAGCTTGTTAACCATTTTGTAATTTACTAAGCTTTTTTGCTTAGATGTAGCACAAGGACATTTGAATGGGGCACCCAATGAGACTCCAACTCGTTCGTGAAGGTTTGCTAGTCTAACTTGTTAACCATTCCTGTTGTGTAACACGTTGTTGTAAATTTATGAAGAAAACAAGAGAAGATAGGTAATTGGGTTGTCTTTTTCCTACAAACAAATTTTGACAAAGTCAGAATGTTGTATACTCATAATCATAATCATATCGTAATGACGAACTTCAAATGAACGAACGAACACACTTCTATTCTCGAAAGGGTTGATGTTGGTTGTGTGTGAGAGGAGAGTTGGTGACGGGGACAGACTGCTACATATTGATCCCAAGTTCTTCTGACAATAGCAGCACTTCTTTTGCATTCTGGCTGGGTTGCTCAACCGTGGGTCACTGAGGGCCCAAGCCCTCTGTCTGGAGCTGGTTCTCACTCCGCTGGCATCCTATCTCCAACTGACTCAAGCCAGCTGTGTCCTGGTTATATTTTTGTTTGACATCCACCTTCTTCCGCTTATTTACACAGGTGCATCTCTTGATTGACGGCTCGGTCGAAGGTCAATATGTAACAATCATCCCATACTTATTTTTCAAAATTCCACATGTGGAATTTTTCTTCACGTCTGTCTCCATCCCCCACTCGCACACATTTTACAAATAATGCTCAAGGACAGCAACAGTAAAAATACAAAAAAAAAAAAAACTACTTGAACCACAGCTAAAATACAAAAAGAAATTAGAAGGCGACCTTCTCACTATTTAACACTTGCCCAGGCTAATTATTATCTAAATTTATTTCTTACTATCTTTGCGCGGTTGGCTATCTTGACATGGATGAATCAAAGTTCAATACGGATGCATGTTTTATCCTCCCAAACACAATAGGGCCCTCTACAATTCCTTGAAGAATCTCAAAACCATAAAAGGACCATAATCTGGTCCCAGATCCTGGTCACGGCACCAAATATGAATATTGATTGATGGCTCGGTCAAGGGTCAATATGTAACAAGAACACAGCATTTACTCTGAATGAAAATCCAAGATTAAACTTTTAAGGTTATCGTAAACTTGCTTTAAAAGGCAGTTTTGCCCAACTCCCCGAAAAACGAAAATTACAGAAAAAAAACCCCAAGAGAACAATATAAAAACACAAAAACAATAAACTTAAATAAGTAATATATTGTTGCACAGTAAAAGTTTTTTTTAACATTAAAAATTAACCGACTGAATTACTACCTTGTCGACGAGGTTTGAATATGTTAACTGTATACCCTGTAGAGGTGCAGACCCCCCCCCGAAAATGAAAACTTTATTTACTAGAAAAAGTGAATTAAAAATTTTCTTGTAGGCAAATACGATCTTGACTTAAAAGATACCCATTCACCAAACTTCCATAAGAAACAAGAAGCTATGAACTCCAGCATCCCGGGAGGTCCCCGTGGTGTAATGGTTATCGTCGTAGGAAATGGACACGACGACCTGAGTTCAAAATCCTGGACGAGACTGTTTGCATTTCACATAGCACTAATACCCTTGGGAAAGGTATGAATCCAAATAATCTCCCTCCCGCTATGGGTAAATAGTAGGACAGACTGAGTTCTTCAGCCTTGGTGAGGCATCTCGTCTAGGAGAAGGAAAACTCTGAATTCAAAACTGTTAAACTCCGCTTAAAAAACTGACCTTGTGTCATATCCTACCCGAGCGGAGGGGTTGGGTAAATATGATGAACTCCTGCATCCCCCCACCCAACAGCTATAAGTTAAATAGTACCTCGACTGTTCCTGTAAAAAATGATGGCTCTTGCATTAAATAACCCACGGAGGTTGATATACCATTAAACAAAGAAACCAAAACAAAGTCTAGGAGAAGGCGTCAATCGCAAATGTTTCTAGTAAGATAATCATGAATTTTCATTACCAGTTCTAATGTATTTACCCAACCCCTCCACCAAATACGAGCTGTGATACAATGTCAATTTTTAAACTTACGAACAAGGAACCAGCAAAATAATTGCAAAGCGATAAATTTTTGCCATAACTTTGCAAAATTATTAGATTTCGTCTGGGGAAACCATTTTACTGCGTGTAAATGAATGAATTATATTTAATCGAATTATTAATATTAATTAGCAAAACGTGAAACCATTTAACTGTGTGCAAACAATAAATAGCAATAGTTGAAACTATTTAACCCGGTGGAAACAAATGATTAATATAGAATGAAATTATGAGTGTTAGATAGCAATACTTGAAACTATTTAAACTGTGTGCAAACAAGTAATTGATATCAAATAGAATTATTAGCGTTAGATTGCAATACTGAAAACCATTTAACTGTGTGCAAGCAGTAAATAGCAACAGTTGAAACTATTTAACCCTGTGCAAACAAATGATTTATATCAAATAGAATTATCAGTATTTGATAGCAATACTTGAAACCATTTGACTGTGTGCAAGCAATACTTGTACGCAAACAAATTAACTTGGACTCATTTAAAAGTAAGATTACCTACAAACTATTCACTTTGAAATCATATGGATATTCGTTTAACTATGCTGAAAAAAAATGGCTGATATTAGATTAAATTAAATTGGTTTGGTTTGGTTTTATGGCAGATCAAACCATTGTAGCTTATTTAATGCCAAATCCACTTTTATACATATAAACAGTTCCATTTGAAATAATTCAGTTTAGCATAATTAACGATTTTTTTTGTTTACACACAGTTAAATGTCAAAGCAGTTCTATTTTAAACAATCCAGTTTATCATAAACATACAGTTTAGTTCTATTTGGCCAATGGATAGGACCCCGGGCTAGATTTGACCTGGGGAGCAAGAGCAATAAAAGGAGTACTCCGCATTCCCCAAAGCTCCAGCATTACTGGAGCCTTACTATCAGGTTGTTTAGTATCATATCCAGGATACTTGTGGGAGTAGTCTTACTCCTGTGCAAAAATGCAGTCGGTGTATTCTGCAGCCCCAGCCGACTCGGCCACGTTGGAGTAGTCTTACCTCTCTACAGAGATGCAGTCGATGTATTCTGCAGTCCTAGCCGACTTAGCCACGTTGGAGTAGTCTTAGCCCTTTGCAGAGGTGCAGTCGATGTATTTTGCATTCCCGGCCGTCTCGGCCACGTTGGAGTAGTCTTAGCCATTTGCAGAGATGCAGTCGATGTATTCTGCATTCCTGGCCGACTCGGTCTCGTTGGAGTAGTCTTACCCCTCTATAGAGATGCAGTCGATGTATTCTGCAGCCCCAGCCGAATGGGCCATAAAGTAAATTGTTACTGTTACATAACCATAGTTGAAAAGATTTAACTGTGTACAAACAAATGAGCTTCAACGCGTTGTAAAATGTTATCTACAAAGTCCATAAAAGATATTGTTTATGTTAGTGATTGCTGACATTTTAAAAAAATTTTTCTTTCTTTTTATTTTACACATACAAATAAAATAAAATACAATATACGAGTATTTCTAATTTTGGTTTAAGCAGAAAGTAGGGGAAGAGTCTGAGAATGGTTTTGGTTTGGTTTTATGGCATATCAACCATTGTTGGTTATTCAACGCCAAATCCTCTTTATACATATAAAGTAAAGTTAGCGACCATAGTCGAGGGTGACCCGAAGGCTCCCTTTTCGATAGCTACTACACCAAGGTGTAGGGGAGGGCGCTACTCCATTCCCTGGATTGCTCCACTTTACCCTTGAACCGTACCTTATAATGCTGAATGTTAAGCAAGGTGGTATCAAGTTCCATTTTTAAAGTCTTTGGTATGACTCGACCTGGGATTGAACCCAGGTCTCCCGGGCCATTGGCGAACACTCTAACCGCTGGGCCAATGTCCCGGTAAAGGCAGCCTTTATACATATATATTGAATATATATGATTTGGTTTGGTTTTATGGCATATCGACCATTGTAGGTTATTTAATGCCAAATCCTCTTTATATATATTTGTTAAATAGATGTGATTTAGTTTGGTTGGGTTTTATGGCATATCAACCCTTGTAGGTTATTTAGTGCCAAATACTATTTTTAAGTTTATATTAAAAATACGATTTGTAAACTCATTTTTAGATACACACAGTTAAATGATAAAACAGTTCTATTTCTAACAATTCAATTTAACATAAGTCAACAAAGTTAAATGGTCCCAAGTATTGCTATGCATCACTAACAATTCAAATAATATCAGTCATTTGTTCAGACACACAGTTAATTGTCAAACAGGTCTATTTCTAACAATTCAATTTAACATAAGTCCACAAAGTTAGATGATCCCAAGTATTGCTATGTATCACTAACAATTCAATTAAACATCAGTCTACACACAGTTAAATGATCAAACATTTCTATTTCTAACAATTCAATTTAACATAAGCCATTTGTTTGCATTCAGTTTGTGTGTCAAACAGTTCTATTTGACCCATAAATAGGACCCTATCAGGTGTTTCTTCTCCGGGCCAGATTGGACCTGGGAGCGATGACAATGAAGGGGTACTCCGCATTTGCCAACACACCAACATTGCTGGAGCCTCACCATCAGATGGTTCAGTGTCATATCTAGTACACTCGTTGGTGATAGGGTCGTACCCCTTCGCAGAGGTACGGTCGGTTCATCCTACCACCCCAGCCAAAAAGGTGAAGGCGCAGAAGGTTCAAGAAATTTGTACTTTGACGATTTGGCAAAGCAAGATGTGCCTAAAACCGTGGATTCTGAGACCGTGGTCCAAGCCATAGAGCCGAATCTAGCAAGTATAATTCGGAGAGTATCAGGCGAGCTCAGCATCTCATAGTCCAGTGTAATTCATCTCCTTTAAGATCTCACAAGAGCGTGAATTGTTCATCACGTGACCAAAATATTGTAAAACATTTGTCTCGCTTTGATATTTTACACCATTATCTTATCGGGATTCCCCGTGGTGTTGTGGCTAAGGTGTTGGACTGTGACATCCTAGTAAGCTAGTTCGAACTCTAGTTGATCCATTAATTTCACTTTGGGGCGTATATCCTGGGGAAAAGATATGAAGACCCTTATCGCTCCAATTTTGGATTAAATAGTCCCACTGGTTTTTTTTTGGTTTTTTTGTTTTTGTTTTTTTTTTTTGTTTTTTAAAAGGATTGCTTTGGCATAAAATAACCCAAGAAGGTTGATTTGCCATTAGACAAAGCAACCAAACCAAACCAAATCCAGTCGCACTTTTATGATCACTTTTGGACTAATACTCCAGGGGAAAGGTATTACATTACCACCCTTATTCTTCCGCAATGCGTTAAATAGTACCACTGCAGTTCTTCTACAAGGCATTAATTAACCAACAAAGGTTGATATGCCATAAAAAAGAGAAACCAAATCCAGCCGCTCTTTTAAGATAGTTTTCGGACTAATATTCCAGGGAAAGGTATTAACACATTTATCCCCACACCAGCCATGTGTTGAACAGTACTACTACGGTTCTTCTAAAAAGCTGGCTTTCGCATTAAATAACCCAATAAGGTTGATATGCCATTAGACAAGGAATCTAAACCAAGCCAAATCCAGTTGCACTTTTATCATATTTACCCAACCCCTCCGCTCGGGCAGGATATGACACAAGGTCAATTTTTAAGCGGAGTTTAAAGGTTTGAATTCAGTTTTCCTTCTCCTAGACTAGTTGCCTCACCAAGGCTCAAGAACCTAGTCTACCCAACTATTTACCCATAGCTGGAGGGAGAATAATTGGATTCATACCTTTTCCAAGGGTATTAGTGATATGTGAAATGCAATCAGTCTCGTCCAAGATTTGAACTCGTGTCGCCGTGTCCATTCCCCTACGACGATAACCATTACACTACGGGCACCTCTTTAGAATAATAGCACATACACAGCAATCGGTCCTACTATTTACCCATAGCTGAAGGGAGAATAATTGGATTCATACCTTTCCCAAGGGTATTATTGCTATGTGAAATGCAATCAGTCTCGTCCAGGATTTGAACTCGTGTCGCCGTGTCCATTTCCTACGACAATAACCATTACACCACGGGTACCTTCTCCAGTCGCACTTTTATGATCACTTTTCGACTAATACTCCAGGGAAAGGTATTAACACACTTATCCCCCCTGTCATGTGTTGAATAGCACAACTATGGTTCTTCTACAAGGCCGGCTTTGGCCTTAAATAACCCACGATGGTTGATATGCCATTAGACAAAGAAACCGAAGGAAACCAAATCATGAAGCAAGAATTACTAAAAGAAACAAGAAACTAGCCATATAATATGAAACCAATAAAATTGAGTGTGTAAGTATAGCGTTACAAAATTTTTTGATTTCATTTGGGAAATAAAACTTAGAAAAAAAAAGAATATAGAAAAGAGATCAAATATTTGAAAAAAGATTAATCCCTGCCAATGAAACTTTCGCAAACTCTCCAATTAGCCCGGTGACAATTTAATAAGTAAAATTTTTTATACTTTTAACTGGAATCCATAAAAAAAAGATATTGTTTATATCAATGATGCTTTGAAAATTTATTAGAATTCGTTTTTTTTTTTTTTTTAACAAATACAAATAAAAGACAACATATTTCTAATTTTGATTCAAGCAGACAACAGAGTCCTGTGGCATAGTGGATGACGTGCGGGACTCCGACATCACAGTAAACAAGTTTAAACAACGTTTATTTACGTAGCACCTTGGGTGGTATAATAGTTAGCAAAGTAGGGTAGCAATCCAGCATGAGTGACTTCAAGTCTCATTGGGTGCCCCATTCATTCGGCCTTGTGCTAAATTTAAGCAAAAAGCTTTGTAAATTACTACAATGGGTGCCTCGGCTGGTGTTAGGGTTAGCAAGCTAGACTAGCAACCTTTTACGAGTGAGTTCAAGTCTCATTGGGTGCTCCATTCATATGTCCTTGTGCCACATTAAGTAAAGAGCTTAGTAAATTACTACTATGTTCACTTTCGGGAAAGGTATGAACCGCTTAATCAAGTTATGGTTTAAATAGTACCACTGTTCTTTTACAATGGTTGGGCTTTGAATAACTCACGAAGGTTGATATGCCATTAAACAAAGAAATAATCATGAATTTCTTTCCGAGACGGGGTGTGGCATAAGGTCAATATTTTAAAGCAAACTTCAGTTCCCGTGACGTAGTGGTTAACCATATTTACCCAACCCCTCCGTTCGGGCTGGATATGATACAAGGTCAATTTTTAAGCAGAGTTTAATAGGTTTGAATTCGGAGTTTTCCTTCTCCTAGACTAGTTGCCTCAGAAAGGCTGAAGAACCCAGTCAGCCCAACTATTTACCCATAGCTGGAGGGAGAATAATTGGATTCATACCTTTCCCAAGGGTATTAGTGCTATGTGAAATGCAATCAGTCTCGTCCATGATTTGAACTCGTGTCGCCGTGTCCATTTCCTACGACGATAACCATTACACCACGGACACCTCCTATTTCTATCAACCCCTCCGCTCGGGCAGGATATGACACAAGGTGAATCTTTTTAAGCGGAGTTTAACAGGTTTGAATTCAGAGTTTTCCTTCTCCTAGACTAGTTGCCTCACCAAGGCTGAAGAACACAGTCTGCCTTACTATTTACCCATAGGTGGAGAGAGAACAATTGGGTTCATACCTTTCCCAAGGGTATTAGTGCTATGTGAAATGCAATCAGTCTCGTCCAGGATTTGAACTCGTGTCGCCGTGTCCATTTCCTACGACAATAACCATTACACCACGGGCACCTCTGTTGTGGTTAACGTGCTGGACTGCAATATCATAGTAAGCGAGTTCGATTTTCAGTCACGCCATTACATTCACTTTTAGTGTAATTCCTTTAGGAAACGTATTAACTTCCTTATTCCCCCAGATATGGGTTAAATAGAACCCTTACTCTTCTTCTACAAGAATAATGGCATATCAAACTTTGTGGGTTATTTTATGCCAAATCCATCTTTGTAATAGGAGATTAGTGTTACGACTCAACCCATAGCTTGCGAGATAAGGATTAAATGATACTACTACTGTTCTTCTACAAGGTTGGCTCTGGCATTTAATAACCCATGAAGATTGATATGTCATTAAGAAAAGAAACCAAACCAAACTACATCCTCGACCGGTTTTCTGACCAATGATAAAGAGCCTAGTCTACCCTATTATTTACCCATAGTTGCAGGGAGAAGAGACTCATGCCCTTCTGTATGCACTATAAAAGATTGGTGTGAATATTCATTTTTTGTCAAACCTTCTGTCCCAATAATGGGCAATTAGCCGGATCTAAAATATGAATACGGTCATTTTTTTAAACATCTTATAAATGGGGTATAAGAACCTATTGGGTAAATAATATACCGTAAATTACGGCATATAAGTGGACCTCAAGATTTTCTGCTCAAAATTCTGGGTTAGATCAATGCCTGCTGTATAGGCCGACCCCCAAACATAGAGTTAGGTCACTAGTAGGTCAAAACTTACTCAGTAGGCCCAAATGTTTTTATTTAACGGCATATCAACCTCCTTAGTCATTTAATGCCGAATCAAGTTTTCAAAAAAGAGAGAGGAAACGGAAAGGTCTGTTATGTTGGAATTTATTAGCAGGGAAACGGTTTGTAGAAAGAATCTGGTTTTATTGAAAGTTTATTAGTAGAGAGAAGTTAACCGGCTCATTGGTCTAGTGGGTAGAGTGTTCGCCAATGTTTCGGGAAATTTGGGTTCAATCCCAGGTTGCGTCATATCAAAGACTTTAAAAATAGTACTTGATAGCTCCTTGCTTAACACTCAGCATTATAAGGTACGTATCAAGGTTAAAATGAAGCAATCCAGGGAAAGGAGTAACGCCCTCTCCTACATCTTGTTGTAGTAGCTATTGAAAAGGGAGCCTTTCGGTCGCCCTCGACTACGGTTGCCAACAACTTTATTTGTAGAGAATCATCTCGTAGTAAAGAAATTTTCTTTTGAGGCGGTAGGGATGCAACACCTTGTTGGAAGAATCAGATATTGTTGAGGAATTTCTTTTAGAGAAACAGTTTGCAAGAGAAATTTGGTCTTATTGAAATTTTTTTTCAGATTTTTCCTAACATATTTATCGCTTTTAATAATGACATTATATTTTTTATTCCAACATTTTGGCTGACCCAAATGGGAAGAGGTTATGATAATCTGTAGTAAAAGCATATAATAAGAACCGGCTCATTGGTCTAGTGGAAAGAGTGTTTACAAATGATCAGGGAGACCCGGGTTCAATGCAAGGTCGCGTCATACCAAAGGCTTTTAAAATGGTACTTGATACCTCCTTGCTTAACACTCAGCAATATAAGTTACGTATCAAGGGTAAAGTGGAGCAATCCAGGGAAAGGAGTAGCGCCCTCTACTACACCTCGGTGTAGTAGCTATTGAAAAGGGAGCCTTCTGGTCACCCTCAACTACGGTCGCCAACTTTACTTTATATATATATATATATATATATATATTGTCATCCACAGACAGACTGTATTTTATTTTAGCAACAGCAGCAGCAGCCTTTGTTTACATTTTTTATACCCTATCGGCTACCAGAGTGCTCAATTCTTTCGAAGAGCTTTGCATTACGCTAGCGGCGGCCGACAATTCCTTCGCCAGAGAGCTCAACCCCCATGGGGGAGCATTGTTTTTAATGCATATGGTATGGATAAAATTGCATACTGGTTTTAACAAAGAAGTGCTTGGCGCTATTTATTTCTAATATTATTATTTAATTCTCAAATGTATTAAAAGCAATCCTCTGTATAATTTACATAGGAATCTTTTAAAACAAATACAGATACCGTAATCTCTGAAATAGAAATTGACCTTGAGATTTTGAGCTCAAAATTCTGGGTTAGACATATCTGCTGTATAGGCCGACCTCCAAATATACAGAAGGTTACTGGCAGGCCAAAACTCACCCAGTAGGCATAAATAAGGATAGGTAATGATAGCCTGTAGCAAAAGAATTTACGTTTATTGGAGTGGAACTTATACCTTGTGCATGTCTGTAACTATATATATATATATATATATATATATATATATATATATATATATATATATATTGTACATGTCTGTAACTATCTCTCAATATCGTAGCACGCGAGTTCGAACTCCAGTCGCGCTATTACGTTCACTTTCGGACAAATACCCTTGAGAAAGGTATGAACCCCCGTTATCCTCCCAGCTATGGGTTAAATAGCACCACCACTGTTCTTCTAGGAGAATGGCTTTGGCATTAAATAACCCGCAAAGGTTGATATGCCATTAAACAAAGAAACCAAATCAAACCAAACCTATCTCACAATAAAATTATTGATATACAGAGTGAAACGATAAAATTGTCGTCCTAAAGAAAACAACACTACAGCTTTATTTTAAAACTTTTATGGAAAAAATCAATTCAGCTAACTTGATTATGTAGTAGAGCTGACATCTACAGGGTGGAACGATAATATTGTCATCCTAAAGAAAACAACACTACAGCTTTATTTTAAAACTTTCATTGAAAAAATCAATTCAGGTAACTTGATTATGTAGTAGAGCTGACATCTATTCAATGTAGCCGCCTTCAGCCTCAATCACCGCCTCGATACGGACCCGGAACTGGGAGCATGCCTTTTCCACAAGCGCCGGTGGGAGCTCGGCGAATACTTGGCGGGTGGCGGTGATCAGGCTGGCTTTGGTGTTGTGGGAGGTCATGTTGGTGATGTTCTCGACGTATGACCAAACGAAGTAGTCCAGCGGGTTCAGGTCGGGGGAGGAGGTGGGCCAGTGAGAGAAGGGTACAAAGTCGTAGCACTCCTTCTGAAGCCAAGCCCAGGTCTCTTTGGACTTGTGGGCCGGCTCCGAGTCCTGCTACCACACCCAGGGTCTGCCAACGGCCACCTGATTGCACCAGGGGATCATCACACTCTTCAGCACATCCAGGTACACTTTGGCGTTGACTTTCAAGCCGACTTCGAAGATGTGAGGTGGCATGATGTGGCCCTCACTTGAAACCAAACCAAAGACCAAAACCGTAGTCAGAAACTTTGTTTTCATCACCCTGGGCACGTCCCTGTTATTGGTGGCAATCCAGATTTGCATTTTGATGGTGCTGGCAATGGTCCTGTTTTCATAACTTGGATTGGTAGAGAGCATGAGTTGTACAGCGGTGCATCTTCGATCTAGCTCGCTGAATATCGTGTCACTTTCAGACATGATAGAAGGCTCCTATCGCTCTTGGGATTTGTACACAACCGGCCAACTAGTAGATGGTCTGCAACAAAAAAGAAAACCGATTTTCATTAAATGGAAATGGAATCATGTCGTCTTTTCTTGGGCGACAATTTTATCGTTCTACCCTGTGTATATATATATATATATATATACACATCATCATGTCGCGCCATCAGCACGGATATCCCTGACCCTCTCTCGTCATCCCTCCCGATCACCCATTGCTTCCGGCAGGTCTTCAGGGCTACATCCCGTATTAGCACAGAGCTACTGTATGTAGGTTCGGGCTTATCGTCCTGCTTATGCTCGTCCATGTGAAGGGATCCACGGCAGTATATCACTTATGAGCTCGTCTCTACTTCTCCAGCAGTGTCCCGCATTTCTGGTTCGTCTAACTTTCATAGTTTTCGTGATAGGTGGTAGGTGGCCGTACAGCAACTGCTTTGTGGGGTGCTGCTTCCAGGTCTTGTTCAGTATTACTCGCAGCGTTTTTGTGTAGTTGCCGTCAAGCTTTCTCCGAGACAGACATCAACACGCGACTAGCAAAGGCATGGACAGCTAACGATAGATTTCGGTCATATGGAAGTCAGACCTGATCGATAAAACAAAACGCAGTTTCTTCCAAGCAGCGGTCGTGTCGATACTGCTATATGAATGCACTACATGGACGGTGACTAAACGTGTATATATATATATATATATATATATATACATATACATATATTGTCATCCACAGACAGATCTGTTCCGTTCTGTCAGAACTCTTCAGTGTGGCTAGACTGGCTAGATTCCCGAAGCTGGGATCGAAACTTGGCTGACTGAAACGCCAATCCAATATTCTACCACTCAGCCACGAGGAAACCAACGTAAGCGAAGGAAATTTAAACGCTTATGTATCACATAAATTCATAATGGATCTCATTTGTTGAGTTTTACTGAAAATTATATACATATATATATATAATTTTCAGTCAAACTCAAAAAATCAGTTCCATTAGGAATTTATTTCAACTGTCTTTTTGCAAGATTATCTTCAGGTGGAAACTCTAAAAGAATCTTTTTTTCCATCTGAAGAAACAGACTGACAAAAAAGAATGTTGAAATGAATTTATAATGAGGCTCATCTTTTGAAGTTGACTTAGAATTATTAATACATTCGTCTGCAGGTGAGTTTATATATATATATATATATATATAAAGTAAAGTTGGCGACCGTAGACGAGGGCGACCAGAAGGCTCCTTTTTCAATAGCTACAACACTGAGGTGTGGGGGAGGGCACTACTCCTTTCCCTAGATTGCTCCACTTTACCCTCGATACGTACCTTATTTTGCTGAGTGTTAAGTAATATATTATTAGCAGTGGGTTGAGCTCTCAATTTGAATATATCAGTACTATATATTTTTATTTGTTCCTCTTAAGTCTATTTAGAGACTTAATTTGATTTATATCACACACACACACACACACACACACACACACACACGCATATATATATATATATATATATATATTAAATGAGTAGTTCTGCGAAGAGATCTGTATTTTGGGGGATTTATTTATATATTTATTTCGTTCTTGCATGCGTGTATGTTTCCAGCTTGTTGCTTTCGTCAGAGAACACATATGGCACAAGGCCTTGTTAATGGGGTACCCAGTGAGATTTGAACTCATTCGTGTTTGCAGTTTGAATGGTTTCCAGTTGGTTATGGGTTTAATTATATAGAGGTTGCTCCTCTCTTTTTTTAGAGTGTATTTACCTTAGCCTGCATTGAATTACAATTCTCTTCGTGGATCAACTCATTTTAAAATATTTCTTTCTCTCTTTGGACCTACAACAAAAATTGCTTCCTGGTTTTTACAAAGAATAACTTGGTCTTATTGATTTCTAATATTATTGTTTTATTCACAAATATAATAATAAATCCAATCCTATGTATAATTTTACACACAGGTCTATTAAAATAATCACAAATACCGTAAACTGTGACGTAATAGTCTACCTCAAAATTTTGGCCTCAAAATTCTGGGTTAGATCTAGACCTGCTGTATGGGTCGACCCCCAAACATTCAGTAGAGTATCGGTAGACCAAAACTTGCTCAGTAGGCCTAAATGAGGATCCTATTTACCCAACCCCTCCGCTCGGGCAGGATATGACACAAGGTCAGTTTTTAAGCGAAGTTTAACAGGTTTGAATTCAGAGTTTTCCTTCTCCTAGACTAGTTGCCTCACCAAGGCTGAAAAACCTAGTCTGCCCTACTATTTACCTATAGCTGGAGGGAGAATAATTGGATTCATACCTTTTCCAAGGGTATTAGTGATATGTGAAATGCAATCAGTCTCGTCCAAGATTTGAACTCGTGTCGCCGTGTCCATTCCCCTACGACGATAACCATTACACTACGGGCACCTCTTTAGAATAATAGCACATACACAGCAATCAAACCACACATATATCCCCACACCTTCGATCCTCAAGGATTCCCCGAGCTCTCTCTGGGTTACTACCACACAACAAACCAGGCATCAAAGAGAGACACCCCCCCATGCAACCCGGCCCACCCGTGGGGGGGGAAGAGGTGAGATGTAGAATAAACAAAAGACCTGTAGAAGGCAACATCACACAACAGCAACAATAATAATAATTATAGCAGCAACACTTACCAGAGGTCGAGCTTATGCACGAGACTGACACCAGCTTGAGCTGGACTGAGGGCTTGTATTTATGTACAGGCATACCCAATCAAATGATTCAGCCAATCATAAGCCAAAGAATGAACTGGCCCATGTGTTCACGATGGAATCTCCCAATGTGCCATAAATAGTTCTCCTCTTTCATGAGGGGGAACTTGAGTCTCAACCAAGCTATTGACTAGAAGTCTACTCCATAATCCAACAGAACCTATAATTTATATTTTTATTCTTCGACGGTGACGATTGTGTGAAGTAGGACTACAGTCAGAGAGAGTTCGCACATATCTTTCTTCTGTGGCGGGACCCATTTTTTGTGAAGAAGTGCAACGGCCGGAAAACACCCACTGACAGGTCTGCTTGAGTGACCAGCGGGTCTCTTCCTTCGCTTGAGAGACCAGTGGAACTCTCCCTTTCGCTTAAGCGACCAGCAGGTCTTTCTTCAGTTCAAATTTACAGACATATTGTCTTTTCAAGTCCTATGTGGAAGTATGAACATACTCTTCGCTTCACGTATTTTTCTGTTTGTGGCTGGTTATCAGAACTTATATACTTCGGGTTTTTTTTCTCGATAATTTGTTGATCTAATCTGCGAACGGAAATATCTGTCACTCTATCCATAGGCAATAAATCATATTCACTTTGTTGATGTTGTCTTGCGACCACATTGAATCCGCACATTGAAGTTTATCGTCGCCAGATAAGCTTGTATATTACATTTGTTGTGATTCTTGAATAAACATTGCAATATCTTTGTATTTATAATTTTCCTTATTTTTTTATTTTTTACTTACTTATTACATGCAAAAGCCGCAGTCTATGTGATGGCTGAGATAAAGAATAAGAAGTTTGTATACAACTATGATTATACCTGGTTTAAAGGAAGTATCTCTTTTACACAAAACTGGTATTTCTTTCATTTGAGTTACTAGAATCAATATAGATTTATAATCTATACGATTACTAACAATATTTCGATTAAGATAAACGAGTACTGAATTCAGTATTATATTAGAGTATATTATAATTTTTAGCCAGGCAATAAGAGCTTGCGGACATTCCCCTCAAAAACATTCAATAATATCGAAGCAGTAACTTTTATTACTTAGAGTACAATTTTTGAAGGCTCTTTCTGAACCCAGTCAACAACGGGTATTTCTGCAAGTATATTAATAAAAGAGTTGGTTGGTTGGTTATAAGGCATGTCGATCTTTCTTGGGTCGTCATAGTCTAAGTGCTATTGAGAAAGGACACGATCTTTCCCACAATGTACTAAAAAAAATTAATTCATTTGGAAATTCCTTTCCTGACACAGATAAAAGTAAGAACATTTTAAAAACTATTTATTTATTTTGAGTATCTGTATTGCATGTTTTCAGTGAAGCGTTTATAAGTTACTGATTATTGACGCATTCTTTATGTTCGAGACTTTAGAAATGTTTTTAAATACCCGCCTCTCTCCCTCCTTTCTTTCAATCTATGTGTCCGTCTTTCACTCTGTGTTTAATCTCCCGCATTTTTTTTTTATATTACCAACCTTTATTTCCCCTGCACATGTTATATATTAACTATCTCTCTCTCTCTCTCTCTTTAAAAAAAAGGTTTTTGTCCGCTTCGCGCTTCTGTAGTTATGTCCTTGTATTAAAATATGTCTTCTTTTGTCTCCTTCTAATTGTCTCTGTGTTCAATATCGTTCGAGTCCTAGAAGCAACACCTCACAAAGCAGCAGCTATACGGCCACCTACTACTTTCTTAGGCTGGGCCTGGTCCGGCTCCTTTCCAGTTGTCTCGCTGATGGTGGCTGTGGAAACTGTTGTTACTGCAGTTTCTGTGGCAACTGTGGCAGCTGTAGCAGCTGGACATTTTGGCGGATCCCTTTTAGAGCAGAACTTCGATATATGCCCCAACTGCTTACAGCTTCAACAGCGCAGGCGTCTGCCTTCCACAACCACCATCATCTACCTCTCTCTGCTGACAATGGTTTCAGGAATTGCCTGAAAACCCTCCCGAGTTAGGCACATCCGGAACACGTAGTCCCCATAGGCCGTCCCGGCTGCTGACCTAAGCAGGTTTATCTCCTCGACGCGTCCATACGCGCTTAGGAACTCAGCCAGCACTTCTCCTGTTATAAACGCCGGGACGTTGCAGATGCAAGAAAGGACCCGATCTTTCCCACAATGTACTAAAAAAAATTAATTCACTTGGAAATTCCATTCCTGACACATAAAAGTAAGAATTATGTCTTCTTTTGTCCCCTTCTAATTGTCTCTGTGATCAATATCGTTCGAGTCCTGGAGGCAACACCCCACAAAGCACCAACTATACGGCCACCTACCACCCATCACGAAAACTATCAAAGTTAGACGAACCAAACACGCAGGACAAGAAGTAGAGACGAGCTCATAAGTGATGTACTCCTATGGACCCCTTCACATAGCCGAGCAAAAGCAGGGCGACCAGCTCGAACCTACATACAGTAGCTGTGTGGATACGGGGTGTAGCCCTGGGGACCTGCCGAAAGGGATCAACGATAGGGAGGGGTGGCGCGAGAGGATCAGGGATATCTGTGCTGATGGCACGACAAGATAATGAAT
This sequence comes from Sepioteuthis lessoniana, assembly GCA_963585895.1. Classification (NCBI taxonomy): domain Eukaryota; kingdom Metazoa; phylum Mollusca; class Cephalopoda; order Myopsida; family Loliginidae; genus Sepioteuthis; species Sepioteuthis lessoniana. Next base: position 8,660,613 of record OY757947.1, on the reverse strand, counting down.
TGTCTCTGTCCCTTTTCGTGCCAGACTAGGGTTCTACAATGCTGTCTTTATTTCTCCCTGTCTTTAGAATTTTTTCATTTCTTTCGATCTGTATGTTTCTAACTTTTTAAAAAGCCAGCAAAACTAATAAGAAAAAAATACTGGTATTTGTCGAGCGCCCAACGCACAAGGCCATTTTTATTGTGGATACCAGGCGTAAGACCGTAGCCCACACACTCCCAGAGAGTCTGGAAATGCCTTGATCCCCGTCGGCATTCCCTTAAAAAGGCTACTTCAGGCGTCAGGTGATAAATCTACCCTCTCCGGAGAGAGTTAGAGCCTGGGGGTAAGGCCCCAGAATCTCTAGATTCGAGACGTGAATGCTCGGCCTCTCCGGCACCTGCGTCTGGCAGATTCAACCGACTGTCAGCCAAAACACACCCAACCTGATCCGCGCACCAGTTAACACGGCCGGCCGAAATGTGTCTCGGCCAAATGGACCAAGAGTAAACTGAGGATAGTTAAATTAACTCTAGTTATTTTGAATTCGATTCTCACTGGGGGGTCAATACTTCTGACCTGGCCGAAGTTAAATGTTGTAAATAACTAGGGCCAGGGTTAGGACTGGCCTTAAGCTAACTGGACCAGTTACTGGCCTCCGCATCTAAGAAGCCCCCCCTAGATGTAACATAGCCATAGATGAATATGGGAAATGTACATAGAATGTTCATAACGCACATATAGATAACATAGGAGTCCCGAAACACAAAAATCACGACTTCTTAGTTCAGGTACGAAACTTTTTATTACCTTTGAGTTAAAAGGTTTTTCGACATAAGGAGAGAGATACACAATCTTTCTATGCTGACTTTTTCCTCTGCCCCCCACCACGTGTGGCACCCGCTGCAAGGCCTCGGTGAGCCCCGAAAGTCAACCTTCTTTGGAGGCAAAAACTCAACTAACTGATTTTTCTCAAATCCCCCAAATCCTCCGCGCACGCTTCCGGTGCATGACGTCATTCACACCCCCCTGGTCACATTTCTATCTGGGAGTTTTATTTTGACATCTCTGAATGACACATCCTCCCTGCGCGCGCGTTGCACCTAACTAACCCATGCGCTAAGCGAAAGGTTCTCAGCCTAACTAAACCGAAAGGTAAGATATATAAAACGAAATCCCTCAGCCCTTATTTTACATAGAGTGTAAACAACACATTACAATATATATGTTCTTTATTGGGCTCCTCACCTTCTACGGCAGGCTCTGATAAGGGTGAGTCAAAAGTTTTGCAATATTTTAGTAACATGAAGCATGATAATTCGGCAACTCCGGATACTTTTGTCGGGATAGGGAAAGATGATTGGTTTTATTTTATAGAATATCGACCTTTGTTGATCATTTCATGCCAAATCCTGTTATGTGCAGTGGGGGGTGATTTGTAAACGAATAGTTTGTTGGTCACATTATTTTTCACGAGCTCATTTGTTTGCACACAGTTAAATGGTTTCAGTTGTTGCTATTTATTGTTTGCACACAGTTAAATGATTTCAGTTGTTGCTATTTATTGTTTGCACACAGTTAAATGATTTCAGTTGTTTCTATTTATTGTTTGCACACAGTTAAATGATTTCAGTTGTTGCTATTTATTGTTTGCACACTGTTAAATGGTTCCAGTTGTTGCTATTGTACCCCGGTCTCCCAGACCATTGGTGAACACTACTCATTAGGCCAATGGCTCGGTTGATGAGTAAAGTTGGCACCCTTAGTCGAGGGTGACCCGAAGGCTCCCTTTTCAATAGCTAACACATCAAGGTGCAGGGCAGAGTGCTCCACCATTCCCTGGATTGCTCCACTTTACCCTTGATACTTACCTTATAATGCTGGGTGTTAAGCAAGACGGTATCAAGTACCATTTTTTGAGTATTTGGGGGGTCCTCGAGGTGTAATGGTTAAAACGTTGGACTGCGGAATCGTAGTACGCAAGTTCGTACTCCAGTTGCGCTATTACGTTCATTTTCAGACAAATACCCTTTGGAAAGGTATGAACCCCCTTAAACTCCCAGCTAAGGGTTAAATAGTACTACTACTGTTCTTCTAGGAGAATGGCTTGGCATTAAATAACCTAAAAAGAGTTGATATGCCATTAAACAAAGAAACCGAAACCTGAGTATTTGGTATGACTCGACCTGGGATTGAACCCCGGTCTCCCGGACCATTGGCAAACACTCTACTCATTAGGCCAAAGGCCTGGTTCATGGATTCAATAGAACTGTTTAATTGTTTACAATGCTGGAAACTATTTAACTGTGACAAATAGAATTATTAGGGTTTGATAGCAATACTTAAAACCGTTTAATTGTACAGGTGACAATTTTTAAAGGAGCAAGGCTCATTTGTTTGCAAAAACTATTCGCTTAGAAGTCATTTATATTTATGTATAATGAGGAGTTGGCATTAGATAACCTACGAGGGTTGATATGCCATATGGAGGTGCCTGTGATGAAATGGTTATCGTCGTAGGAAATGGACACGGCGACAGGAGTTCAAATCCTGGACCAGACTAATTGCAATTTCACATAGCACTAATACTCTTGGGAAAGGCATGAATCCAATTATTCTCCCTCCAGCTATGGATAAATAGTCGGACATACTGATTTCTTCAGCCTTGGTGAGGCAACTAGTCTAGAAGAAGGAAAACTCTGAATTCAAACCTGCTAAAGTCCGCTTAAAAATTGACCTTGTGTCATATTCAGCTCGAGTGGAGAGGTTGGTAAATATGGATATGCCATAAAATAAAACCCAACCAACTAACCTTTACAAATCAGTCATACTAAAAAGACTCGAAAGATACAGATCTAGGGTAAAGCGAAGTGATCTAAGGAAAGGGGTAGCACACCCCCCCCTTACACCTCGATGTAGTAGCTTTTGAAAAGGGAGCCTTAGAATCACCCTTGACTACGGTCGCCAACATTACTCATTTACCGGGACATTGTCCTAATGAGCAGAGTGTTCGCCAATGGGCTGGGAGACTGGGGTACCATCTCTGATCGAGTCATACCAAAGACTCTATGTATAAACAGGATTTGCCATTAAAAAATCTACAAGGGTTGATATGCCATAAAACCCAACCAACCAACCATTCCAAATCATATATTTTTAATATTTACATGTATAAACGGGATTTGGCAGTGAATAAACTACATGGGTTGATATGCCATAAAACCCAACCATCTAACCTTTATAAATCATGTATATATATATATATATATACGCTCCCCCATGGGGGTTGAACACTCTGGCGAAGGAATTGTCGGCCGCCGCTAGCGTAATGCAAAGCTCTTCGTAAGAATTGAGCACTCTGGTAGCCGATAGGGTATAAAAATGTAAACAAAGGCTGCTGCTGCTGCTAAAATAAATACCTTAAAATTCCCTTAGCCAACGTGGTCCGCTTGGTGGCCGACAGGTTTGAAGCTTAGTCTAACGTAAAGTTGGACGGGTTTCGATCCCGGCTTCGAGAGTCCTGCGTGTCTAGCCACACTGAAGAGTTCTGATAGAACGAAACAGTCTGTCTAAGGATGACTATATATATATATATATATATATATATATATATATATATATATATATATTATCTGAGTGTGTGTGTATAAAAAGAGGATTTTGCATTAAACAACTTACAAGGGTGGACATGCCCAACCAACCAATATTTATATATCACGTATATCTAATATTTACATGGATAAACAGGACTTGGCATTAAATAACCGCTGAGGGTTGATATGCCATAAAACCCTACCAACCTACCTTTACAAATCTTGTATATTTAATATATATATATATATATATATATATATACACGGGATTTGGCATTAAATAACCCACAAGGCTTGATACGGTTAACACCAAATCCTGTTTATATTTTTAAAATGTGTGCGTGTATGTATAAACAGGATTTGGCATTAAATAACCCACAAGGGTTGGTATGCTGTAAAAGACAACCAAACAACTTGAACTGGTTTCAGTCATGTGGTATAGGGGCTGCAAACTAGTAAGTAAGTTGGCGACTGTGGTTAAGGAGGATCCGAAGGTTCTCTTTTCAATAGCTACTACACCAAGGTGTAGGGAAGGGCGCTACCCCTTTCCCTGGATTGCTCCACTTTACCCTTGATCCTTACCTTATAATGCTGAGTGTTAAGCAAGGCGGCATCAAGTACCATTTTTTTTTTTTGAGTTTTTGGTATGTTTCTACCTGGGATTGAACCTTGTTCTCCTGCGCCTGAGTAGTAACATGAAATCAAATAATCTTTTTTCTATGAGACTATGCTATCATTTTTTACCGCATAGCATAAAGTGTTGCAAGATTTTTTTAATCTGATTACGGTGGGGAAAAAAGGTCAGAATAGTGAGATCTGGTTGTGATGACCAGAAATTAACCCCATTCATCGTCATCGCCAAATAATAAATATTGGACAGTAAAAACATTCTTTAAAGTCTTACTACTTGACACTCAATAAAGAGCATCTTGTAGTCTAGTGGTTAGGAAGCTAGGCGAGCAGACTGTTATTAATCAGTTGAATTCTTACTGGATTCATCGTATTTCTGATTCTTGACAGTTTGAAAATGAAAATATTCTTTAGTCTTTCTAATCGACACTCAATAAAGAGCACATAGTAGTCTATTGGCTAGGGAACTAGGCAAGCAGACTGTTATTAATCAGTTCAATTCTTACTGGATTCATCGTCTTTCTGATTCTTGCAGTTTGAAAATAAAAATATTCTTTAGTCTTTCTAATCGACACTCAATAAAGAGCACCTCGTAGTCTAGTGGTTAGGGAGCAAGGCGAGCAGACCGTTATTTATCAGTTCATTTCTTACTGGATTCATCATATTTCTGACACTCAATAAAGAGCATCTTACTGTGTTGTGATTTGGTTTGCTTTCTTTATTTAATGGCATATCAATCTTCATGGGTTATTCAATGCAAAAGCCATTATTGTAGGGCAGCAGTTATGCTATTTAACTCATAGCTGGGTAAATAAGGGGGTTCATGCCTTTGCAAAAGGTATTAGTTCAAGAGTGAACGTAATAATCCAGTTTGGATTTGAACTTGCTTCCTGTCATCACATAGATAGATAGGTTTTGGTTTTAGTTTCTTGGCATATCAACCTTCCTGGGTTATTTAATGTGAAAGCCATCCTTGTAGAAGGACAATAGTGATACTATTTAACGCATAGCTAGGGAAATAACTTATACAAGAGTGTTCGTCTGAAAGTGAACATAATTATGTGACAGGAGTTTTTTTACTCACTTTTTTCAAAGCAGTAGTCTACCACTTATATACGAAGATGAATGGGTCCACAAAGGATTTTAAGTTTATTTAGATTTTTATTTCACATAATTGTGTCATCTGGAGATTTTGACTGGTTAATTTGATTGTTGTTTTTATAGTAAAGATTGTTTTGGCTTGATTTAGTTTTATAGCATATCAATCCTTACTGGTTATTTAAAGCCAAATCCTCTTTATACATATATATATTAAATATACATGATTTGGTTGTGTTGGGTTTTATGGCATATCAATCCTTGATAGTTATTTAAAGCCAAATCCTCTATATACATATATATTGAATATACATGATTTGGTTGGGTTGGGTTTTATGGCATATCAGCCATTGTAGGTTATTTAAAGCCAAATCCTCTTTATACATATATATTAAATATACATGATTTGGTTGGGTTGGGTTTTATGGCATATCAACCCGTGTATGTTATTTAATGCCGAATCCTTATTATAAATATATATATTAAATATACATGATTTGGTTGAGTTGGGTTTTATGGCATATCAATCCTTGATAGTTATTTAAAGCCAAATCCTCTTTATACATAGATTAAATATATATGATTTGGTTAGGTTGGGTTTTATGGCATATCAACCCTTATTGGTTATTTAAAGACAAATCCTCTTTATACATATATATATTAAATATACATGATTTGGTTTTGTTAGGTTTTATGGCATATCAACCCTTGATAGTTATTTAAAGCCAAATCCTCTTTATACATATATATATATATATATATTGAATATACATGATTTGGTTAGGTTGGGTTTTATGGCATATCAACCCTTGATAGTTATTTAAAACCAAATCCTCTTTGTACATATATATATTGAATATACATGATTTGGTTGGGTTGGGTTCTATGGCATATCAACCCTTGATAGTTATTTAAAGCCAAATCCTCTTTATACGTATATATTAAATATATATGATTTGGTTGGGTTGGGTTTTATGGCATATCAACCCTTGTATGTTATTTAATGCCGAATCCTTATTATAAATATATATCTAATATATATGATTTATAAACACATTTTGGTGATAACGAGCCTAAGCTCATTCTTTTGCACACAGTTAAATGTTTCCAATTAAATTAAACATCAGTCATTTCTTGCCTAGTCGGCTGGGGCTGTAGAATACATTGACTGCACCTCTGCAGAGGGGTAAGGCTCTCCAACGTATGTCCTAGATACGACACTAAACAATCAGATGGGGAAGTTTCAGTAATGCTGGAGCTTCGGGGAATACGGAGTACCCTTATATTGCCATCGCTGCCAGGTCCTCTGGTCTGGAGTGGTAGCACTTGATAGGGTCCTATCTAGGGGTCAAATAGAACTAAACTGTGTACTTATGCTAAACTGAATTACTTTAAATGGAAACTGGTTTGATATTCAATCTGCGTATTTATGCAAAACTGAATTGCTTGAAATAGTACTGTTTTTGACATTGAAACTGTACTTACCCTAAACTGAACTGTTTGAAATAGAACTGTTTTGACATTCAACTGTGTGTGGACAAAAAATATACTTATGCTAAATTGGATTAGAACTGTTTGACTAAAGTGAATAGCTTGAAATAGAAATGTTTTAGACAATAAAGTTGAGTACGCATGCCGGGGGACACCTCCACTCTAGACGGAACCCCTCTTAAACTGGTTGACAAATTCACTTACCTAGGAAGCAGCGTCGAATCAACCGAAAAGGACATCGAAACGAGGTTAACGAAAGCATGGACAGCTATCAATAGGCTATCAATTATATGGAAATCAGACCTAACCGATAAAATGAAACGCAGTTTCTTCCAGGCAGCGGTCACATCGATACTGCTATATGGCTGCACTACATGGACGCTAGCAAAACGGCTCGAGAAGAAGCTAGATGGCAATTACACAAGAATGCTGCGTGCAATCCTGAACAAGTCCTGGCAGCAACACCCCACAAGACACCAACTGTACGGCCACCTGCCCCCTATCACGAAAACTATTCAAGTTAGAAGAACCAGACATGCAGGACACTGCTGGAGAAGTAGGGACGAACTCATAAGAGATGTACTCTTATGGATCCCCACACATGGCCGCGCAAAAGCAGGACGACCAGCACGAACATACATTCAGCAGCTATGTGAGGATACAGGATGTTGTCCTGAAGACCTACCTAGGGCGATGAACGATAGGGAGGTTGGCGAGAGAGGGTCAGGGATATCCGTGCTACCAGCGCGATATGATGATGATGATGATGACGCATGCCGTACTGAATTATTTGAAATTGAACTGTTTATTTGTATAAAAATTACCCTTGATCCTCTACTTATAATGCTGAGTGTTAAGCAAGGCGGCATCAAGTACCATTTTTGAGTCTTTGGTATGACTCAACCTGGGATTGAACCCCGGTCTCCCGGACCATAGGCGAACACTGCACTCATTAGGCCAATGACGGGTTAACGTATTACAACTCGACACTGGATAAACAACGCCTAGATGTGTAGTGGTTAGGGAGTTAGGAGAGCAGACTCATTCTAATCAGTTCGATTCTCACTCGATTTGTCCTACTTCGGACCTTGGTAGTTTGAAAACAGACCATTACTAATGAGTTCGATTCTCACTGGGGGGTTATATTTAACCGGTTTTGTACCGTATTTTTATCAACAGATGTAGAACATTACCGAATCCTTCGCTTGCAGCCCAACAGGCATCGAGGCTTCAGTCAAGGAACTTTGGGGAATGTGGAATACACCTTCATCTCTATTTCTCCCTGGCCCACTCTGACTCGGAGCTGTAGTAATTGATAGGGTCCCATCTATAGGTCAAATAGAACTGTTTGACCCTTTAATGACTGATGCTTAATTAACTTGTTTGTGTAAGATAAGAATATTTGGAAACATTTAAGTGTGTGCAAAGAAATTAGCTTTAACGTTTTAAAAATAAAATTACCAACAAATTATTCACTTAGAAATTATATATATATATATATATATATATATATATATATATATATATATATAAACGTTTAACTTCGTATAAACTAATGACTGATGTAAAGTTGTTAGTGCTAAATAGCAGTACTTGAAGCCCTTGAACTGTGTGCAAAAGAATGAGCTCTAACTCGTTTAAAAATATTGGGTGTGTCTTCGTGGTGTAATGGTTAAAGCGATGGACTGCGGAATCGTTGTAAGCAAGTTCGTATTCCAGTCGCGCTATTACATTCACTTTCGAGAAAATACCCTTGGGAAAGGTATGAACCCCCTTATCCTCCCAGCTATGGGTTAAATAGTTCCACTACTGTTCTTCTGGGAGAATAGATTTGGCATTAAATAACCTACAAAGAGTTGATATGACATTAAAACAAAAAAACCAAACCAAAGAAACCTTTAAAAATATTATCTACAAACTATTCGTTTACAAATCACACACACAAATAACACACAAATATATATACCAGGTGTCTCAATTTACATGGAACCCATGTGACTGCTAATCACTGGACTAATAATAATAATGTGTTCTTTTTTGTCTCAGATTTGAAAATAGTATACGATAACAACTATTAATCTACGATCACAATGCCTTGGTCAAAAGAGGAAAAAATATTTTTTGTCACTACTTGTCAAAATCATTCAAAACTGTCTCAAAATAGATGCAACCCATTAATATGATAATGATTCATTACTGAGACAAGAAACTAAAAAAAGATTGCGTATCCTGGAAGCTGATACAATCCCCCCCCAAAAAAAAACTAGAGCAAACAAAATAAACAACATTGATATGATGTCTCTAGCTCAAATGATACATTTTTACGAGACGTATTCCTCGGTTTGGTTTGGTTTCTTTGTTTAATGGCATATCACCCTTTGTAGGTTATTTAATGCCAAAGCCATTCTCCGAGAAGAACAGTAGTGGTACTATTTAACCCATAGCTGGGAGGATTAGGGGGTTCATACCTTTCCCAAGGGTATTTGCCCGAAAGTGAACGTAATAGCGCGACTGGAGTACGAACTCGCTTACTACGATTCCGCAGTCCATCGCTTGAACTATTACACCACGAGGACACCCCCACCGCCATTGCATTTGTTCCAGTAATTAATCATTATCATATTAATAGATTGCACCATTTTTGAGACACTATATATATATATATATATATATATATATATATGTCGGGGTCGGTATGAGACTCCCTGATGATCCGTTAAGGTGAAACTTTAGTAGGAGAATTCTGACTCTCGATTTAAGTTAATTTTGTAATTGGCTCCACTCGTGTCGAGCACTCTTGTAATTGTAGCATTGCTGCGTTTACGGTGGGTTTTATTTTTCTTTTGACCAACTGACTGCATATCTCTTGATTTTTTTCAACTGATGTGACGGAGTTGGCCTTTTCTTTCTTTTTGTCCTATGGTATTTTTTTCTTTTTCCTCCGGGCAGAGATTCGAGATATTTTTATCTCTTGTTCATGGCGGTTTTTTTCTTCTTTTTTTCTGGTAACCGTGAATGCTGGTAGATAGTAGATGAGTATATATATATATATATATATATATATATATGTATATTTATATATCCTTGTGAGCGCTTAATGTATGGCTATTGTCAATCCCTTATTCATTCTCTGGGATATAACAAAATTCAGAGCATATATAATGTAATCTGAGGGAAACTCAAACTTGGTTTGATAATCATAATAAATTTATTTCGACGGAGAATATTACTATACTCTCCGTCTCGTCAGATGACTTTTTACACGCTTTTCTCGAGGTTGCTGAACAGAAAACAGCAAAGGTTTGCTGTTCTGCAACTTCGAGAAAGTAAGTAAGTAAAGTTGTCTCCCGTTAGTCGAGGGTGACCAGAAGGCTTCTTTTTCGATAGCTACTACACCAAGGTATAGGGGAGGGCGCTACTCCTTTCCCTGGATTGCTCCACTTTACCCTTAATCCGCAACAACTCGGTGTACTAGCTATTGAAAAGTGAGCGTTCGGGTCACCCTCGACTAAGGTCACCAACTTACAACTTACCCTTGATCCGTACCTTATAAGGCTGAGTGTTAAGCAAGAAGGCATCAAGTATCATTTTTTTAGTCTTTGGCATGACTCAACCTGGGATTGAACCCCGGTCTCCAGGGCCACTGGCGAACACTCTAACTCAGAGTGTCTCAAAATAGATGCAACTCATTAAATATGATAATTAATTATCCAGGTTTGAGTTTCCTTCTAATTTTACACACACACACACACACATACACATATATATATCATAGACGAGACTGATTGCATTTCAAATACCCTTGTGAAAGTTATGAATCCAATTATTCTCCCTCCATCTATGGGTAAATAGTAGGGCAGACTGTTTTCTTCAGCCTTGGTGAGACAACTAGTCTCGGAGAAGAAAAACTCTGAATTCAAACCTGTTAAACTTCGCTTAAAAATTGACCTTGTGTCATATCCTGCCTGAGCGGAGGGGTTGATAAATATGTATATATATATATATAGAGAGAGAGAGAGGATTTGACATTAAATAACCTATCAGGAGATTGATAAGCCAACCGAGCAGCCAACCGACCTTCACTTTACTTGCTACCAAACAAACAAAGACTCCTCTTTCTCTCTGTTGTATTTTGAGGAGTAATTACAGCTGTAGTCATGCAACTAATGATTCTCTAAACACGTGCGAGAGAGAGAGAGAGAGAGAGAGAGAGTGAGTGAGTGACTGAGTGACTATTAACTGACTTAACTTAGAGGTCAAGAGGAACATTTTTGGAGTGATAAAGAAAGACACTCCCGCACCCCCGAAAAAAAGTCTTTTCTTTAGTGCTTTAACAAATGAAGCTGATAATGTCGAGTACATTATTGAAATTTAAGGATGAGGAAATTATCAAGGGTTGATTCAAGAAAAAAAACAAAAAACAAACAAAAAAACAACAGTAACAAAAAACAAAAAAAATTCACTAGATTTTTCAGCAAGCATGTGCGACGCGCGTCTGAAGACGTATTGCTAAGATTATAATCGGTCGCTGTCTTTGGTTTCTTTAGTTTTCTTTATTTAACGTCATATCAACCTCTGTGGGTTATTTAATGCCAAAGACATCCTTGTACGAAAACAGTTCTATATGTATGAAATATTTGTCAACCATGGGATACTGTATGTTTCAAAGTAGTCGTAACCGTTTTAGCCAGAAATTCAATTTGGGCATTAGTTTATTTAGGTGTTTTTGGCTCAACCCATATACATTCATCCTATTTCAGAGCCCTCTTTTGATTGGTTGGTTAGGTTTTATGGCATATCAACCATTCTAAGTTATTTAATGCCAAATCCTATTTATACATGGGTGTATATATATATATATATATATATATATATATATATATATATATATATATATATAATTTACAAAACAGTTAGGAAACAACATTTCTAAACGAGTCAGACCTCATTTATTTGCACACAGTTAAATGGATAGACATATGATTTGTTAGTGAATAGTTTGTAAGTAATTTATTTGTAAAAAAAGTTTGAATTTATTTGTTTGCACAGAGTTAAATAGTTTCAAGTATTGCTATCCAACACAAATATTGCCCAGTCAGCTGGGGCTGTAGAATACACCGACTGCTTCTCTGCAGAGGGGTAAGACCCATCCTAACGAGTGTCCTGCATATGACACTAAACAATCTGATGGTGAGGTTCCAGCAATGCTGGACCTTTGGGGAATGTGGAGTACCCCTTCATTGCCATTGCTCCCAGGTCCACTCTGGCCCGGAGTGGTAGCACCTGATAGGGCCCTATCTATGGGTTAAATAGAACGAACCGCATACTTATGTTAAAATGAATTGTTTGAGTAAACTGAATAGCTTGAAATAGAAATGTTTTTGACAATTAAACCGTACTTACATTTAAACTGCGTGCTTATGCTGAACTGAATTATTTGAAAAAGAACTGTTTTTCGACATTAAAACTGTATTTACACTAAGCTGAATTGTTACATATAACTGCTTGAATAGTTTGAAATGGAAATATTTTTGTCAATTAAACTGTGTACTTATGCTAAACTGAATTGTTTTAAATTGAACAGATTATTTACATAAAAATGGATTTGGCGTTAAATACCCTACAAAGGTTGATATGCCATAAAGCTCAACAAACCAAACAAACCTCTTCTGCAGAGATGCAGTCGGTGTATTCAACAGCCCCTGCCGACTGGGCCACCAAGACACTCGTTGTGTGTGTGTGTGTGTGTATGGGGGGGTCTTACCCCTCTGTAGAGAAACATTCGGTGTATTCTACTGCACTCTTCTCCAGACCCACTGGACAGTTGTTAAATGAGTGAAAATTATATCAGTGTTATTTGCTTACCCCAGCAAATTTTTCAGGAATCGCGCTAGTTTGGATGGGGATATTAGTCGTGTTAATCAATAGAGATGAAGGGTCCTCGGTCGACTGAAACCTTTTCAGATGAGTCGAGTAAACAGAAGAATGAATTGAAAAGAAAGATAAAAGGAAAAAGAACACAAAATGTCACAGAAGACAGAAAGTGTTGGTGTGAGAAAAAAAGACTTGGGAGATTTAGTAGCGTTGTCTATCTTTGTCATTATTATCCGTAAAAAGAAATTACTGATATATTTGATGGGGGACTGGCTGCCTGGTTGGTTGGTAATGGTTTTACGGCAAGTCGGTATTTATTTGGTAATTTTTTTTTTTATTCGAGTGATTTCAAAGGATTTCAGTCGCCTGATGTTCCTGCAGAAGAGTGAGTCGTCGATCTTTTATATAAAGAATCTTTTTAAAACATGGATTAATCATACATCCTAATCTTATATATATATATATATATATATATATATATATATACAAGACATCTCTAATACCCACACCCACACACAGATGCACATACGTGAGCACACAAACGCACACATATACAAACATGCATATTCATACACTGACACACACTCACATATACACACACATAGGGAAACACACACGCATGCGCATATAAATACACAAGCGTACATATATAAATGTCGGTGACACTTAACGAAACGGTTATTATCTCAGGAAATGGAATATTTGCGTTTCACTTTCGCCCTAATGGCCTTAAATAAGGCATGAAACTTCTTCCCTGCTTAAGTATGTTTAGCTTTAGTAAGCCAACCACTTTAGGAGAAGGAAAAGTTCTAAATTAAAAACTAAGATGCTTACATAAAAAGTACTTACTACGAAACAGTGGCACCATAACGTGGTGTGGTTGCTTCCTTATGCTCTCACGGGTTAACAACACACACACATACACACACACACACATATATACCTCATCACATACGCACTCACAGTTCTAGATATATATATATTACAACAGTGTATGATTGTCACTATCTCACTTGGTGGGTTTGTGGCAGACCAAATGCCGTATACATATATATTTATCACACCCCAACAAAATTATCAAAGAGACTCACTCTACACCTTTCAGATTCTAGCTCCATATGTCAACATTGAGGTGCCCGTGGTGTAATGGTTATCGTCGTAGGAAATGGACACGGCGATACGAGTTCAAATCCTCACGAGACTGATTACATTTCACATAGCACTAATACCCTTGGGAAAGGTACTATTTACCAACCCCTCTGCTCGGGCAGGATATGACACAAGGTCAATTTTTAAGCGGAGTTTAACAGGTTTGAATTCAGAGTTTTCCTTCTCCTAGACTAGTTGCCTAACCAAGGCTGAAGAACCTAGTCTGTCCTACTATTTACCCATAGCTGGAGGGACAGTAATTGGATTCATACCTTTCCCAAGGGTGCAATGTGAAATGCAATCGGTCTCGTCCAGGATTTGAACTCGTATCGCCGCGTTCATTTCCTACGGCGATAACGACTACACCACGGGCACCTCCTTGGGAAAGGTATGAATTCAATTATTCTCCCTCCAGCTATGGGTAAATAGTAGGGTCGACTAGGTTCTTCGGGCTTGCTGAGGCAACTAGTCAAAGAGAAAGAAAACTCTGAATTCAAACCTGTTAAACTCTGCTTAAAAAGTGACCTTGTGTTATATCCGGCCCGAGCGGAGTCGTTGGGTAAATACGGTAAATACGATTTAAATATGTATAAAATAAAATAAAATAAAATAATGGTTTAGTTGAAATACTAAGAAGCTTTTATTTAGCAATAAATATACACATTACCTTGATAATGGCTCTGATTAGAACCGCAAGTACTCGGTATTCCACAAATAGTTCCTTTGGAGAAACCATTAACAAATTTCAAGATTGGAAAAAAACACCTAAAAATAAGGACTCTTGAAAGAAAAAAGGAAAAAAAACTTTAAAATGATAAAGATTCCATTTTATTTAATCAAACCTGTTTACATGTCTTTTATGAGATTGTATCTCTGAAAACAACGATAGATACGTTGGTTTAACCTTAACTACTCTATCAAGAAGACTTACGATGCACCTTTCTGGTACCAGTTCCATAGCACAACATCAAAAAATATTCATACCCACCAAATGAATTTCGGAAAATTCTTACCGAAAACTCAACAATATTAGAACAAAATAACAAGCAAAGGCACTATACATATTAGGAATATACAACCCAAACCTAACAGAATTAATGTTGAAACCAGTGCTAATATACGTAAATGTCTTTAGCTACTGACGCTATTTATAGAAATAAATTCGAAAAGTAAACGCTACACAATGCAACAGTACAGATGCTCTTCTTACAAAGTAGTAATGTACATACAAAAGTTACATCACTTTTGTAATACATCCTCCCCTGATGATGGCCCAAAGTTGGTTAGAAAGTACTTGGGAAATAACTAATTATGGAAGGTTTATCAAACAATTCCTGCTGAATATAAGATCAATACGGCAATTCGAAAGGATTAACAAAAGATGATGGCCCAAGGTTGGACAGAAAGTACTTGGGGAAATAACTAATTATGGAAGGTTTATCAACCAATTCCCGCTGAATATCATAAGATCACTACGGTAATTCGAGAGGATTAACAAAAAATATGTAGACAAAAATGTCTCTAATGTTCTGTCAAATATGTATCAATATTACATACAGCAGGTATGTGAGGATACGGGATGTAGCCCTGAAGACCTGCCAGAGGCGATGAACGATAGGGAAAAGTGGCGAGAGAGAGTCAGGGATATCCGTGCAAGCGGCACGTCATGATGATGATGATGATATATATATATATATATATCCCTCCGCACGAGTAGGAAGTGGTTCGTTAAATTTTCATGTGGAGTTTAACAGGTTAGAATTCAGAGTTGTCCTTTTAGACTGGTTGGCATACCAAGGTTAATGACCCCTGACTGCCCCATTATTTAGCCAAAGCTGGAGGGAGAATAGTTGGATGTATACCTTTCTCAGGAGTATTTGCACAATGTAAAATGCAAATAGTTTCGTTTAGTAATCAAACACAGGTCGATGATTACCAGTACACTACGAGCGCAACTTTATATGTACATGGCACAAGTGTTGTATTTTGACCTTTGACCCGGCCAAAAATGCCATTCCAAGGTGATGCACCGGAAGGAGGTGACACATTCTAATGGCTGTTATGAGAGGAAATCACGTGGGTGGGAATTGGCTGACGAAATGGGACGAGGTAAAAAAAATTTCCATGGTACACTCATAGACTGATGCACCGGAAGAGAGTGACCTGTGAACTGCATGACAGTTATTTCCGCTTGATGACGATCAAACATGCGATTTCAAAGATCGAGTAGGCGACTGAGTGGGCGTTGAACTATTATATAACTCAGTCAAGACAGAAGTCAAAAGAGTTCCAGTTAGAGAACGGACGGAGTTATAGACGAGGTGTGGTAGGGAAAGCCACACCCGGCCGAAGGGGCCCTTGGGAACCCCGATGGAGTTTGGGGACCAAAGAAGTTGCTGATAAGATGCAGTAAAGAAAGCCATCATCCAGCAGAGTGTGCCTCTGGGCCTCCGGTTGAGCATCTGAAGAACGAGAAAGACACAACGCTGACGGCCATAAGAGTGGGGGTCAATACATTGCAGTTCTGTTCGGTCTCCAACTCCCTCTCACACGAAAACCTTGAGTAACCTTTTTTTACAAATAAAGTGAGAGGTGTATATTTTGTTAAAGAAGTCTTCCTGCGTGCGTCTTTATTATTGTGTCGTTATGATGCTGTAGATGATGATATAACACAAGGTCATCTTTTAAAAAACTATGCTTAGGTATTACAATCGCATTATTATGATCGAGGAGTCCCCGTGACATAGTGGCAAACGTGCTGGACTACGGCCTGAAAGGACGAGAGTTCAAACTCCAGTCTTGCCCAGTCGGCTGGGGCTGTAGAATACACCGACTGCACTTCTGCAGTGGGATAAGACCCCTCCAACAAGTGTCTTGGATATGACACTAAACAATCCGATGGTGAGGTCCCAGAAATTCTGGGGCCTTGGGGAATACGGAGCACCCCTTCATTGCCATTGCTCCCAGGTCCACTCTGGCCCGGCGTGGTTGCACCTGATAGGGCTCTATCTATGGGTTAAACAGATCTAACGGCATACTTATACTAAACTGAATATCTTGAAATAGAAATGTTTTTTGACAATTGAACCATGCTTGCATTTGAACTGCGTGCTTCAGCTAAACTGAATTATTTGAAATAGAACTGTTTTTTGATATTGAAACTGTATTTACACCAAACTAAATTGTTTAACATAGAACTGTTCTGTCATGTAACTGTGTGTAAACAAAATCTGTACTCATACTAAACTGTATTATCTGAAGTAGAATTGCTTAACTAAACTGAATAGCTCGAAATAGAGTTTTTTTTTACAATTAAACTGTACTTACATTTAAACTGCATACTTTTGCTAAACTGAATTGTTTTAAATTGAACTGTTTTTGACATTGAAACTGTACTTACTTTAAACTGAATTGTTATATATAACTGCTTGAATAGTTTGAAATAGAAATGTTTTTGACAATTAAACTGTGTACTCATGCTAAACTGAACCGTTTTAAATAGAACTGATTATTTACATAAAAATGGATTTGGCATTAAATAACCTACAAAGGTTGATATGCCATAAAAGCCAACAAACCAAACCAAACCAAACCGAATTCCAGTTGCTCAGTTACGTTAACTTTCGGAGTTATATCCTTAGCAAAGGTATTAACCCCTTATCTCACCAGATAACGTTTAAATAGTATCAGTGCTGTGCTCAAAGTATTACTTTGGCATTAAATAACCCACCAGTTAATATGCCATTAAGCAAGGTAAACCTAACTCTGTTGATCTTGCAGATAGAATAATGTATATGAGCTTTTACCCATCCCTACTCAATAAACTGCATCAACTTTGAAAACAATATTTCTGTTATGATATTAGACAAAAGTGAATTGCCTTCAGAGAAAAACATTTTTTATATAAAAATCTCCAAAGATGATTGTTCTCTACGATGAAACAATTTTTGCTTCAGCAGCAAAATAGTCAACGTATTAGCGCGCAACGTCACCGGTTGTAAATTTGGAGCCTAAAAAAAAACAGGAAAAAAAAAAACAGCGTACATTTCTGCAAATAAACGATGCAGAAATGTCAGACATCACAAAACACTTTATAACTTTTTTTTCAAATAAACATTTGACCTGACCTCTGTAAATCACGTAGTCAAGATTATTTCAATCTTTCCTCTCCACACTCTGATTCATCTTATTTCAAACAAGATAAAGGCTTTTATATCCATTATCATTAATATCTGGACCGCAACAAAAAACAACTGCTACATCTATTGCCATTATTACACGGGCAATAATAGAAATGACTTCATTATACCTCGTCATTACTCCCCGTACAATAAAGAAAATAGCTGTTATATCTATTTTCATTATTGTCAGAAAGTTGAACGAATCATTTGTATAATACATATCGGTTATAGAACGATGAAAGATCCGTTTGAGTACCCGTTCATTGCCATTGCTCCCAGGTTCACTCTGGTCCGGAGTGGTAGCACCTGATAGGCCCCTATCTATGGGTTAAATAGAACTAACAGCATACTTATGCTAAAATGAATTGTTTGAGTAAACTGAATAGCTTGAAATAGAAATGTTTTTGACAATTAAACCGTAATTACATTTAAACTACGTGATTATGCTTAACTGAATTATTTGAAATAGAACTGTTTTTCGACATAAAAACTGTATTTACACTTAACTGAATTGTTACATATAACTGCTTGAATAGTTTGAAATAGAAATGTTTTTGACAATTAAACTGTGTACTTATGCTAAACTAAATTGTTTAAAATAGAACAGATTATTCACATAAAAATGGATTTGGCGTTAAATAACCTACAAAGGTTGATATGCCATAAAACCCAACAAACCAAACCAAACCAAAGATCCGTTTTTAAGGCGAGTACTAAAAAAACAGAAATTCCCTTCTCCTAGACCGGTTACCACATCAAGGCTGAAAAGCGCAACCACACCACTATATAATCATAGCTGGAGTGAGAAGAGGTAATACATCGATGTCTTTACGAAGGGCCTTGACGTGAAAGGAAATGTAAACTGCTTCCTTTTAGATACAAACCACACACGCCGAAACCATTTTCTACGAGATATAATACCGGGTGTCTCAAAATAGATGCAACCCATTAATATGATAATGATTTATTACTGAGACAAACGCAATGGCGGCCATTTGGAACACCTCTCGTAAAAATGCATCCTTTGAGCTAGAGACATCATATCAATGTTTTTTTTCTTTTTTAATTGTTATTATATCAACTTAATTCGCCAATGGTCCGGGAGATCTGGGTTCAATTGCAGGTCGCGTCATACCAAAGATTTTTAAAATGGTACTTGATACCTCCTTGCTTAACACTCTGCAATATAAGGTACGTATCAAAGGTACTATTTACCATCCCCTCCGCTCGGGCAGGATATGACACAAGGTCGATTTTTAAGCGGAGTTTAATAGGTTTGAATTCAGAGTTTTCCTTCTCCTAGACTAG
>OY757947.1:8631310-8633810 GCA_963585895.1 Sepioteuthis lessoniana | reverse complement strand
TATTTTTTTCGCTCTTTTCTTTTCTTCTCTCTTTTATTATTTCTTACCGTCAAACAACTAATTCAAACAAATAAATCGAGATGTTTACAACTCCAAAGTCGTTTGACTACGCACATTTTACTTAGGGTTGGGTATTTTTTTCGGCCTTTCGACGTACAAGTGGATCGTCATTCTTAAACTCTTGTTTGTTATGTCATTTGGCTTCGATCGGACTTTTAAATGGATCATTGTAAGATTGATGGTGATCTTGAAAAAACAATGACGGGTGGGGCCATAAAAAACGTCCTGCTCAACTAAATTACGATATATATATATATATATATATATATACACACACATATATCTATATATATATCTATATATATATTGTCATCCACAGACAGACTGTTTCGTTCTATCAGAACTCTTCAGTGTGGCTAGACCCGCAGGACGCTCGAAGCCGGGATCGAAACCCGTCCAACGTTACGAGAGTCTAAGGTTTCAGACCACACGGCTACAAGCGGACTACGTTGCTAAGGGAATTTTAAGGTATTTTATTTTTAGCAACAGCAGCAGCAGCCTTTGTTTACATTTTTTAATACCCTATCGGCTACCAGAGTGCTCAATTCTTACGAAGTGCTTTGCATTACGCTAGGGCGGCCGACAATTCCTTCATGCAAGTAAATATGGATCTGAGCCCGACAGTATGCAGAAAGTAAAAAAAAAACAGAATAACCCAAACCAGATGAATTAATTTTGAAGTAAAGCCAACGTTAAAAATTTCTGTTTAAATAACCTTCATCAGGATTTCGATATCATTATATATATATATATATACCAACCCCTCCGCTCGGGCAGAATATGATACAAGGTCAATTATTTTAAGCGGAGTTTAATCGGTTTGAATTCAGAGTTTTCCTTCTCCTAGACAAGTTGCCTCATCAAGGCTGAAGAAATCAGTCTGCCCTACTATTTACCCATAGCTGGAGGGAGAATAATTGGATTCATAGCTTTCCCAAGGGTATTGGTGCTATGTGAAATACAGTCGTGTCCAGGATTTGAACTCTCATCGCCGTGTCCATTTCCTACAACGATAACCATTACACCATGTGCACTTCCAATAAAACTATATATATAATATATATATATATAAGTAAAAAAAAAGTAAAAAAAAAAGTGTGTATATATATATATATAATATATATATATATATATATATATATATATATATATATATGTCGTGCAGCAAGCACAGATCTCCATAACCCTCTCTCACCATACATCTCTATCGTCCGTCGCTCCCAGGAGGTCTTCAGGCTGTATCCTATATCAGCAAAAAGCTGTTGTATATAGGTTCTAGCTGGTTGTCCTGCCTTTGCTCGTCTTGTGAAGGGGCCCACAGGAGTTTATCGCATATGAGTTCTCCTGCAGTGTCCTGGATGTCTGGTTCGTCTAACTTGGATAGTTTTCGTGATGGGTGGTCGGTGGCCGTACAGCTGCTGATCTGTGAGGTATTGCTTTCAGGACTTGTTCAATATACCTCGCAGTATTCTTGCGTAATTTCTGTCAAGCTTCTTCTCCATGTTTAGTTAGCGTCCATGTGGTGAATCCATATAGCAGTATTGACACGACTGCTGCTTTCCATGCCTTTGCTAGTCGCTTGTTAATGTCTTTCTCAGTTGATGAGACACTGCTTCCTCGGTAGATAAACTTGTCAAACTAGTTCAGAGAACTACCGTTTAGAGTGAAGATGTCACCTTTTTGATTAAAGCATATGTAGTCCGTCTTATCTGCGTTGACATGGAGGACTATGTTAGCAGCTGCTCGTTCCAGACTATGTAGCAGAGTTTCGGCTTGGGCGAGTGTATTTGCCAGAAGCACTATGTCATCAGCGTAGTTCGAGTCCATAATTGTTTGTGCGGGGTATCTTCTGCTTCTTTCCTTTGCCAGCTTGAAACCATTTTTTCATTAAATCAATAGACGTTCTAAGCGCGCATATATATATATATATATATATATATATATATATATATATATATATATATATAATATATATATATTTAGGCAGCATTTCTTCGTTAATGCAAATTTCATTGAACATAATAGACATTTTATGCCTACATATTCTCTTTTGGATCCGTTCGAATTCCCGTATTACTTTTTATCGTATTCGGGGGAACTGATTAAGGTATTGTCCATAATTGTATGTATCCCTAGTACTTTCTGCCCGACTTTGGGCCATCATCAGGGGAGAATCTGTTACAAAAGTGATGTAACTTTTGTTTTAGCAAATTACTACTGTGTAAGGACGTCTTTGCTGTTGGAGATTATGGCGCTTGCTTTTAAATGTAAATGTACATGTACATTTACATTTAAAATGTACATTTAAAAGCAAGTGCCATAATCTCCAACAGCAAAGACGTCCTTACACAGTAGTAATTTGCTAAAACAAAAGTTACATCACTTTTGTAACAGATTCTCCCCTGATGATGGCCCAAAAGTCGGGCAGAAAGTACTAGGG
>OY757947.1:8589750-8631110 GCA_963585895.1 Sepioteuthis lessoniana | reverse complement strand
GCTGTATTCTACAGCCCCGGCCGACTGGGCTAGTATATATGCGAGAACATTTATGTGTGTGTGTATATATATATATATATATACGTATAATTATATCTAATGATGAGTTTTCAGTAATGCTGGAGCTTTGGGGAATGCGGAGTACCCCTTTATTGATATCGCTTCCAAGTCCACATTGACCTGAAATGGTAGCCCTAATAGGATCCTATCTATGGGTCAAATAGAACTTAACTGTGTACCTATACTAAATTGAATTGTCTGAAATAGAACCGTTTATATGCATAAAAATGGATTTGGCATTAAATAACCTACAATAGTTGATATGCCATAAAACGAAACCAAATTGGTGACTATATACAAATACACTCACAAATATATGTACACAGACAATTTATATAAAGCGAATGATTTTTATCAGAATTTTCATTCGTCTTAAACAGTGATTTGATATTAGAAAATTAATTGTTCGTCCCGTATCTATTTTTGTTAAATATTGTACACACACACACACACACACACACACACACACATATATATATATATATATATCTTTGTGCGTGCAATTTTAACAAAAAGCGATCTGTGTGTGTGCAATATTTAACAAAAAGCGATACAGGACGAACAATTAATTTTCTTATATATATGCGTTGTGTACACACTAGAGTTCCTGGCAATACTTGCCAGTCTTTGAACTTCCTGTATATTTTCATATTTCCAGCAAGCCCTTCATGCCTACATTGTTTTTTTCTTCTCTCGTAAGTCTGGCTATTATTTGAGTCGCTTTTCATGAGGAATTTACTCGTCCCAGATAAGACTAAGTAAATATTTCGACGTCAACTTGTAAAAGCCTTTTTTCTTTTTTCATATTTTTTTCGTTCTTTTCTTTTCTTCTCTCTTTTATTATTTCTTACCGTCAAACAACTAATTCAAACAAATAAATCGAGATGTTTACAACTCCAAAGTCGTTTGACTACGCACATTTTACTTAGGGTTGGGTATTTTTTTCGGCCTTTCGACGTACAAGTGGATCGTCATTCTTAAACTCTTGTTTGTTATGTCATTTGGCTTCGATCGGACTTTTAAAAGGATCATTGTAAGACTGATGGTGATCTTGAAAAAACAATGACGGGTGGGGCCATAAAAAACGTCCTGCTCAACTAAATTACGATATATATATATATATACACACACACATATCTATATATATATCTATATATATATTGTCATCCACAGACAGACTGTTTCGTTCTATCAGAACTCTTCAGTGTGGCTAGACCCGCAGGACGCTCGAATCCGGGATCGAAACCCGTCCAACTTTACGATAGACTAAGGTTTCAGACCACACGGCTATAAGCGGACTACGTTGGCTAAGGGAATTTTAAGGTATTTTATTTTTAGCAACAGCAGCAGCAGCCTTTGTTTACATTTTTTAATACCCTATCGGCTACCAGAGTGCTCAATTCTTACGAAGTGCTTTGCATTACGCTAGGGCGGCCGACAATTCCTTCATGCAAGTAAATATGGATCTGAGCCCGACAGTATGCAGAAAGTAAAAAAAACAGAATAACCCAAACCAGATGAATTAATTTTGAAGTAAAGCCAACGTTAAAAATTTCTGTTTAAATAACCTTCATCAGGATTTCGATATCATTATATATATATATATATATATATATACCAACCCCTCCGCTCGGGCAGAATATGATACAAGGTCAATTATTTTAAGCGGAGTTTAATCGGTTTGAATTCAGAGTTTTCCTTCTCCTAGACAAGTTGCCTCATCAAGGCTGAAGAAATCAGTCTGCCCTACTATTTACCCATAGCTGGAGGGAGAATAATTGGATTCATAGCTTTCCCAAGGGTATTGGTGCTATGTGAAATACAGTCGTGTCCAGGATTTGAACTCTCATCGCCGTGTCCATTTCCTACGACGATAACCATTACACCATGTGCACTTCCAATAAAACTATATATATATATATATATATATAAGTAAAAAAAAAGTAAAAAAAAAGTATATATATATATATATATATATATATATATATATATATATATGTCGTGCAGCAAGCACAGATTTCCATAACCCTCTCTCACCATCCATCTCTAACGTCCGTCGCTCCCAGGAGGTCTTCCAGGCTGTATCCTATATCAGCAAAAAGCTGTTGTATATAGGTTCTAGCTGGTTGTCCTGCCTTTGCTCGTCTTGTGAAGGGGCCCACAGGAGTTTATCGCATATGAGTTCTCCTGCAGTGTCCTGGATGTCTGGTTCGTCTAACTTGGATAGTTTTCGTGATGGGTGGTCAGTGGCCGTACAGCTGCTGATTTGTGAGGTATTGCTTTCAGGACTTGTTCAATATACCTCGCAGTATTCTTGCGTAATTTCTGTCAAGCTTTTTCTCCATGTTTAGTTAGCGTCCATGTGGTGAATCCATATAGCAGTATTGACACGACTGCTGCTTTCCATGCCTTTGCTAGTCGCTTGTTAATGTCTTTCTCAGTTGATGAGACACTGCTTCCTCGGTAGATAAACTTGTCAACTAGTTTCAGAGAACTACCATTTAGAGTGAAGATGTCACCTTTTTGATTAAAGCATATGTAGTCCGTCTTATCTGCGTTGACATGGAGGACTATGTTAGCAGCTGCTCGTTCCAGACTATGTAGCAGAGTTTCGGCTTGGGCGAGTGTATTTGCCAGAAGCACTATGTCATCAGCGTAGTTCGAGTCCATAATTGTTTGTGCGGGTATCTTCTGCTTCTTTCCTTTGCCAGCTTGAAACCATTTTTTTCATTAAATCAATAGACGTTCTAAGCGCGCATATATATATATATATATATATGTATATTTAGGTAGCATTTCTTCGTTAATGCAAATTTCATTGAAAATAATAGACATTTTATGCCTACATATTCTCTTTTGGATCCGTTCGAATTCCCGTATTACTTTTATCGTATTCGGGGGGAACTGATTAAGGTATTGTCCATAATTGTATGTATCCCTAGTACTTTCTGCCCGACTTTGGGCCATCATCAGGGGAGAATCTGATACAAAAGTGATGTAACTTTTGTTTTAGCAAATTACTACTGTGTAAGGACGTCTTTGCTTTTGGAGATTATGACGCTTGCTTTTAAATGTACATTTTAAATGTAAATGTACATTTACATTTAAAATGTACATTTAAAAGTAAGCGCCATAATCTCCAACAGCAAAGACGTCCTTACACAGTAGTAATTTGCTAAAACAAAAGTTACATCACTTTTGTATCAGATTCTCCCCTGATGATGGCCCAAAGTCGGGCAGAAAGTACTAAGGATACATACAACTATGGACAATACCTAAATCAATTCCCCCCGAATACGATAAAAGTAATACGGGAATTCGAACGGATCCAAAAGAAAATATGTAGACATAAAATGTCGATTATGTTCAATGAAATTTGCATATATATATATATATATATATATATATATATATATAATGTTACCAGCCCATTGGATATAATGGTTAGAGTGTTTGCCCATTGCGCAGAGACCGGGGTTCAATTTCAGTTCACGCCATACTGGAGACTCAAAAAATGGTACTTGTTGCCTCCTTGTTTAACACTTAATATTATAAGGTACAGATCAAGGGTAAATGAAATAATCCAGGGAAAAGAAGAGCACCTCAGTGTAGTAGCCTTTTGGTCACCCTTGACTACGGTTGGCCAACGTGTTAGCCACTACGCAACGAGCACTCGTTGCCAAAGTGTAGTAGATAGATGGATATGTATATAAATAGTTGACATAACTGGCAATATCAATACATAACACATTAGCCAACTAGTTCAGCCTTTCTCGATGTACTCAATGATTTTATTTATTGTTCAACGCCTTTTGTACTAAAAAGTATTAGCTGGTACAGATTTTATAATAAAAATCATTAGCGAGTGAATTTCATAGTAAAAATCATTGTTCAATGCATTTTTATAGTAAAAATTATTTTCAATACATTTTTATAGTAAAAATCATTTCCAATACATTTTTATAGTAAAAATCATTTCAAATGCATTTTTATAGTAAAAATCATTTCCAATGCATTTTTATTGTAAAAATCATTTCAAATGCATTTTTATAATAAAAACCATTTCCAATGCATTTTTATAGTAAAAATCATTTCAAATGCATTTTTATAGTAAAAATCATTTCCAATGCATTTTTATAGTAAAAATCATTTCAAATGCATTTTTATAGTAAAAATCATTTCCAATACATTTTTATAGTAAAAATCATTTCAAATGCATTTTTATAGTAAAAATCATTTCCAATACATTTTTATAGTAAAAATCATTTCAAATGCATTTTTATAAAAAAAATCATTTCCAATACATTTTTATAGTAAGAATCATTTCCAATGAATTTTTATAGCAAAAATCATTTTCAATGTATTTTTATAGTAAAAATCATTTCCAATGCATTTTTATAATTAAAATCATTTCCAATGCATTTTTATAGTAAAAATCATTTCAAATGCATTTTTATAGTAAAAATCATTTTCAATGCTTTTTTATAGTAAAAATCATTTCCAATGCATTTTTACAGTAAAAATCATTTTCAATGTATTTTTATAGCAAAAATCATTTTCAATGCATTTTTATAGTAAAAATCATTTTCAATACATTTTCATAGTAAAAATCATTGGCCAATGCAATTTTTATAGTAGAAATCATTAGCAATGCATTTTTGTAGTAAAAATCATGTCTTTCTTCTCTTAATATATTTTTCTCGTGTATTTCCTTATTTTTCTTGGACTCTCATTGTATTTTATTTCTTTCTTTCTTTCTTTCAAACGTGACTGCCAAATATCAAGAGAACGAGAAAGAGGTGTCAATTGTGTGAACAAGTTAGCTCGTTTGCTCTTCCCCCGCTTATCAACGTGCAAATAGACTGAGAGACGGACTGATAAACGTACGCTAAAGAGGCCAATCATGCAACATGACCGACCATAGCAAAATGGTTTTCTCCTTTCTCCATTTTTTTTTCCTTTTCTTTCCCCTCTGCCTGGGGATGAAAAGGCAAATAAAGCAAACTGCTGGAGTGAAATGAAAGAGGGCATCAGGAAAAAGAAAAATTAATGAATAAAGCACCCCTCCACACACACACACAAACGAAGGAGACTTTTTTTTAGCTTTTTATTTTTCATCCATTTGTTTTTCTTGCAAAGGACGTGGTTCGTGTCACTGTTTAAAATATTTGGCGAGTTCATTCATGCCTAAGGGCTGGTAAGAAGCTACCCGATACTATCGACACAAGACGGTCTCGTTTTATTGGGATATATATATATGTGTGTGTGTGTGTGTGCAGTAGGCTATCTAACAATGCTGCCTATATCTGTGTAGTCGGGTGTTATACAAATCTTGGAAAGTTGGAGTGACATCCTGGAAAGACAGGAATTTTAACAAATATGGATAATACAATGAAAGAAAAATGCCCTCAGGGTGTCTGTAGCGGGGAGGGAGAATATATCACCCATCTTACTTGCTCCTACGGTAACGATCTGGATACGTACCCGGCTACAACGTGTGATTGCGGTAGAAAATTCAACAGCTTGCGAGGAACACGAATCCACAAGGCGCGCTGGTGCGAAGAACGTAATTCTCCTGCCGGAGAATGTAAATCGATTGATGGGCCTATGAGTCAGGTTTACCCCCACAGTATTCACAAGCCCATTGCTGACCATCAGCGTCTTGGAGACATTTTTTGCAAGCCAAGAATTTAGTGGCCCAAGGGTAATCAGATAGCTACCTGGACTAACTTAGACCACGAGCTTTCTTTTTACTCACCACCCATCTTGAGGGCCCATTGATCAACAAATAATATCTTTTAGCGGAATTATATATAACGTTTGTCTCGAGTGCTTTTGGGCAGTAACGCATAAATGAAAGAAAACGAATCGAAAAGATAACGGATATAGAAAGGATTTCAACACGAATGTTATACACGTGTAACCACCATTCTCGTGTAATTACGCAAAATCAAGAAACGGTTGCTATGACATCTAACGGCCGTAAGTAAGCGCTTTTTTAAATCACAAACTGCACCAAAATGATGAACGAACGTCTAATGTAATGTCCGCTTTTAGTTGATCTTATGTATACATAGATTTTTTTTTTAAATACCCTATCCGGTGGCAAAAGCTGCTCGGTAGCGCCAGGAGTGGCAGTACCGCCTTGAGCTACCGAAACTGTGTTATCACCCTGGATGGCGGCTGATGAGGCTAGGGTATCGCACGTGCTTTCACACGTTGTATGATGAAAAAAATATCTGTGTAGTCGGGTGTTATGTATAAAGATTTGTATACATAACACCCGACTACACAGATATAGATTACATACTACTCACACACACACATACACACACATATATATATATATATATATAGAGGCAGGTGTTATGTATATACGGATGTGTGTGTGTGTAAGTGTGTTATATATGTGTGTGTGTTTGAAAGTGCGTTATGTATGTATATGTGTTTTGTAAGTGTGTTAGGTGTGGGTATTTGTAAGTGCATTTGGTTTCTTTGTTTAATGGCATATCAACCTTGGTTGGTTATTTAATGCCAAAGCAATTCTCCTAGAAGAACAGTAGTGGTACTATTTAACTCATAACTGGGAGGATAAGGGGGTTCATGCCTTTCCCAAGGGTATTTGTCCGAAAGTGAACGTAATAGCGCGACTGGAGTACGAACTCACGTACTACGATTCCGCAGTCCATCGCTTTAACCATTAAACCACGAGGACACCCCCCTTTATGTGTGTTATGTATGTGTGCTATGTATATATATTTGTATGTGTGTTTGTGTAAGTGTGGTATATATATATATATATATATATATATATATATATATGTGTGTGTGTGTGTGTATCTGTGTAAGTGTGTTATGTATTTGTGTGTGTAAGTATAAAAGTGTCATGTATGTGTATTATTGATAGATCAGTGTGTATTATGTTTATATCTGTGTATAGAGACAAATTGATAACAAGGTAATCCAAGGAGAAGGAAAAATTTATTGATCAACAAAGTCGACATTAAAGCGTTTCGGTTCTAATGAACCATCATTAGGACTGTGAGGGATGATATTAGTGATGTAAAATCAACGATGGATGTTTAAAAAAACTATACAAAAAACCTAGGGAAAACTTATTGTTATGACCTTATCCCCAGGGTCAATGAATAAATAACTCAATACGGAGATATGAGGTACTATTTACCAACCCCTCCACTCGGGCAGGATATGACACAAGGTCAATTTTTTTAAGCAGAGTTTAACAGGTTTGAATTCAGAGTTTTCCTTCTCCTACGGAGATATGAGGTACCACACAAATGTATCTAAGTCTCTGAGGAGGGTTTCCTTTGTTCAACGTACACGAAGACAGGCAAGGTGTTAGTTGTGTGTATTTGTTAGTGCATTTGGTGTCTTTGTTTCATGGCATATCAACCTTTGTAGGTTATTTAATGCCAAAGCTACCGCTCTCCCTCTACCAGCTTAGTTCTTGATTAATATACCCTTTGGGTAAGTCCATTATTCTGGTCATAGGTGAGTCACCTACAACACTTATATATCAGGAAAACTTGGCCGTTTTATTAGTGAACCAGCGTTTGTCTTAAAAATTGTCAAATGATTTTGATGGAATATTATGTAGAATTAATATCTAACTTTTCATGATATAAAGGTTATCTTTATTTAAAAAAAAATTATTTTTCAAACATCCATCGTTGATTTAATATCACTAATATTATCCCTCAAGATTCCCAAGCGGCTGGGGTTGTAAAATACACCGACCTCACCTCTGCAGACCCCAAATCAATGAGTGTTCCGGATGTGACATTAAACAAACTGATGATGAGACACCAGTAATGATGGTTCTTTGGGGAATGAGGAGTTCCTCTTTATTAACATTTCTCCCAGGTTCACTCTGACCCGGAGTGTTAGCACCTGGTAAGGTGCTATCTATGGGTCAAACTGTGTGCTTGTACTAAAGTGAATTGGTTGAAATAGAACTGTCTTGACATTTAAAAATGGATTTGACGTTAATAACCTAAAGTGGTTTGTGTGCCACTGACTGCGTACCCCTTGATTTTTTTCAAGGGGTCGGACGAGGTTGACCTTTTCTTTTTGCCCCCAAATTTTTTTCTTTTTCCCCTGGGTGGTGATTCGAGATACTTTTTTCTCTTGTTCCTGGCCAGGTTTTTTTTTGTTTTTTTTCTGGTACCGTGAATACTGGTAGATATTAGATTAGTATATATATATATGTATATATATATATAGATGTATGTATGTATGTGCATAAATATGTGTATATATGTATATTTATATGCAATATGGATGCATGTATAAATATGTATGTATGTATACTTATATATATATATATGCCATTAAACCAAACCTCAAAAAGTCTTGATGATGGTTCATTAGAATCTAAATGCTTTAGTATCGTTTATTAATAAATCTTTCCTTCTGCTTGGATTACCTTGTTATCAATTTTTCCCCTATATTGTCGGATTTTACTCCATTATTTACTTCCATAACTATGTATATGTGTTTGTGTGTGTGTGTCTGTTATGCTTGTGTATATATAAATATATACATATGTATGGATGTATATGTAATTATTATGCATAATAGGAGTTGCCCGTGGTGTAATGGTTATCGTCGTAGGAAATGGACACGGCGACACGAGTTCAAATCCTGGACGAGACTGATTGCATTTCACATAGCACTAATACCTTGGGAAAGGTATGAATCCAATTATTCTCCCTCCAGCTATGGGTAAATAGTAGGGCAGTCTAGGTTCTTCAGCCTTGGTTAGGCAACTAGTCTAGGGGAAGGGAAACTCTGAATTCAAACCTGTTAAAATGGAGGTGTCCGTGGTGTAATGGTTATCGTCGTAGGAAATGGACACGGCGACACGAGTTCAAATCCTCGACGAGACTGATGGCATTTCATATAGCACTAATACCCTTGGGAAAGGTATGAATCCAATTATTCTCCCTCCAGCTATGGGTAAATAGTAGGACAGACTAGGTTCTTCAGCCTTGGTGAGGCAACTAGTCTAGGAGAAGGAAAACTCTGAATTGAAACCTATTAAACTCTGCTTAAAAAATGACCTTGTGTCATATCCTGCCCGAGTGGAGGGGTTGGGCAAATATGATAATATTTTTAATGAGCCTGACCTTTTTTTCTTTTACGCAATCTAATGATTTTGAGCACTTCTATCTTCCTCGAATAAAATTAGTAACTATTAATGGAAAAGTGTGTCTATCTTGGCTGATCCGAGCAGATCACCCAGCTCTAGGGGCACTAGTAGACTTTGAGTAGATCTGATGCTGGTCACTTTCTCTGACTAACACTGACAGATGCCTCTGACCAACTCTCTTTTTTTTAAATCTCTGACTACACTTGTATATATGTAGGGGTGAATATTTCCAACTTACATAAAAAGATTGCCAGACTGTCTGTCTCCAGGACACCGTGGAGGTGCCTATAGTGTAATGGTTATCGTCGTAGGAAATGGACACGGCGACACGAGTTCAAATCCTCGACGAGACTGATTGTATTTCACATAGCACTAATACCCTTGGGAAAGGTATGAATCCAATTATTCTCCCTCCAGCTATGGGTAAATTGTAGGACAGACTTGGTTCTTCAGCCTTGGTGAGGCAACTAGTCTAGGAGAAGGAAAACTCTGAATTGAAACCTGTTAAAGTCCGCTTAAAAAGATTGACCTTGTGTCATATCCTGCTCGAGCGGAGGGGTTGGGTAAATAGGTTATGCATAAATATGTTTGTATATATATGTGTGTGTGTGTATATAGGTATATGTATAAGTATGTATGAAAAAATATATGTATGCATGTATATTCATATATGGAAATATATTCATGCATGCAAATATATGTATTTATAAATTTCTATGAAAAAAGAATGTATGTATGTATTTATATGCAATATGGATGCATGTATAAATATGTATGTCTGTAAACTTATATATATATATATATATATATATATATATATATATATATATATATATAAGCCAAACCGCGAGTCGAAAATCTTCTACTAAAGCACTTTAGTAATTGTAGCATTGAAGGATTCGCAGAGGGTTTTTTGGTTTTCTTTTGACCACTGA
Organism: Sepioteuthis lessoniana; assembly: GCA_963585895.1. Lineage (NCBI taxonomy): Eukaryota > Metazoa > Mollusca > Cephalopoda > Myopsida > Loliginidae > Sepioteuthis > Sepioteuthis lessoniana. The sequence continues at coordinate 8,620,943 of OY757947.1, read as the reverse complement.
CTGCGTATCCCTTGATTTTTTTCAAGGGGTCGGACGAGGTTGGCCTTTTCTTTCTTTTTGCCCCCAAATTTTTTTCTTTTTCCCCTGGGCGGTGATTCGAGATACTTTTTTCTCTTGTTCCTGGCCAGGGTTTTTTTTTTTTGTTTTTTTATGGTACCGTGAATACTGGTAGATATTATATATATATATATATATATATATATATATATATATATATATATATATATATATGTGTGTATGTGCATAAATATGTGTATAGATGTATATTTATATGCAATATGGATGCATAAATATGTGTATATATGTATATTTATATGCAATATGGATGCATATATAAATATGTATGTATGTATACTTATATATATATATATATATGTATGTGCATAAATATGTGTATATATGTATGTGTATATGCTTGTATATGAAAATATGAGTATATGTATATATGTGTAGGTATATGAATGTAAATAGGTAAATGTACACACACACACACACACACACACACACACACACACACACACACACACACACACACATATATATATATATATATATATATATATATATATATATATATATATATATATATTTCTTCGTGTTTTTAGTTTACACCAGATTTTGCTTCGTGTTTTTGGTTTACACTAGAAACTGAAAAACAGGATGGAAATATATTTGTAATCCTAAATTAACCGGTCTTTGGTTTTTTCTTAAAGAAATATATATGTATATATACGTAGATATGTGTATATATACATATATGTATACATCTATATGGATGTATATAAGAGTATATATATATATATATATATAAATATGGAAGAAAATAATGGATTGTAATCCGACAGTTTGTGAAGAAAAATTGATAACAAGTAATCCAAATAGAAAGGGGAGATTTATTGAGAAACAAAGTCGACACTATAGCGTTTCGGTTCTACTGAACCATCATCAGGGCTATGAGGGTTTATATTAGTGATGTTAAGTTAACAATGGATGTATAAAAAGTGTAAAAAATATATCAAAACTTTGGAAAAGTTGTATAACAAGAAAAAGTTGGCTGTTTATGACAAGAAAAATTGGCCATTTCATCAATGAATCAGCGTTCGTTGCTTTAAACTACGTCACCTGATGGGGCTTTTCCTTGTTTTCGACTGACTTATAGGACTTGAAATACGCCGAAAACAAGGAATGATTCGAAATCTCTCGATCAACGAACGGAATGTGGATTCTGTCCAATGTTTCTCATAGGTCAGAAAATACATGACACTATAAATTGACTTATTGATTTTTACTGTTTTTACTACTCACTTGCTGAGCCTTTGAGCACTTTCTGATCTAACCAACATTTTTCTAACGAATTTTTGTTTTTTTCTATCTCTCTCTCTCTCTCTCACACACACACACACACACACACACACACACACACACACACACACACATATATATATATATATATATATATATATATATATATATATAAAGCGTTCCTGGTATAAGAGTACCATTGCTGGAAATAGACGCGGTACTTTACATTTCACATTACGCTGATACATTTTGGAAAGTTATGTATAATTTTCCCTACAGCTCTGAGTAAAAGGTAGAACAAGTTTGGTATGGCAACCAGTTTAGAGAAGGAAGACTTTAAATTCAAACCTCTTAATATATATATAGTGGGTTGAGTGTTCGCCAATGGTCCGGGTGACCGGGGTTCAATCCCAGGTCGAGTCATACCAAAGACTTAAAAAACGGTACTTGATACCTCCTTGCTTAACTCTCAGCAATATAAGGTACATATCTAGGGTAAAGTGGAGCAATCCAGGGAAAGGAGTAGCGCCCAACCCTATACCTTAGTGTAGTAGCTATTGAAAAAGGAGCCATCTGGTCGCCCTTGACTACGGTCGCCAACTTTACTAACTTATATATATATATATATATATAGTACAATGAACTGCAAAGTTTTTGTTACAGCTCTTTTTCCAGTGCGTGTCCCGTTTCATATAGCCATTCACTGACCGTCATCGGACTATATTTATACAAGCATTATCAATCCACTTGCATATTTATTACACTTTCACCCGTATTGCACTCTCATGATTACTTCACTCAATGCACTGGCACATTCATTGACATCCTCAACTTACGACACAATTCAATTGTCCAGCAACTAGATTTTTCTTTTCTTTTATAGAAAACAAATCAAATCGAGCACAATCTTGATCTTCAAGGACTACAAGTTTTCTGAATGTAGGCCACTCTGTGTGTGGTCCAAAATGCGTGAATTTTGGAAATTTGACTTATAACCAATTTCATCCCTTAAAAATTTAAAGGCCTTACTTCTCAAAACACAAGTTTCTCTCTCTCTGTCTGCCAGTCTCTCTCTCTCTCTCTCTCTCCATATATATATATATGTATATACATATAGAAAGTCTTTGTCTACGTCATCCTAATTTATATCAATATATACCCCATCACCAATACTGACTACTATTTACTAATGAATATAACAATCTAGATTGCTTATATATATATATATATATATATATATATCATTAAGAAAAAAAGACAAACCGGTCACATTAGGATTATAAATTTATTTCCATCCTGTTATGTGTTTTTGATATAATCAAAACACCCCCCACCCCCAAAAAATTAACAGGACTTCTTCAGATCTTATGGATCCATAAGATCTGAAGAAGTCCTGTTAATTTTTTTTCGTGTTTTTTGATTTTATCAAAAACACATAACAGGATGGAAATAAATTTATAATCCTAATGTGACCGGTTTGTGTTTTTTCTTAATGAATTTATTGCTCTGTAATGTCTGTTACATTGAGCTCTTTACCAGAAAAATTTAAATGTTCATTTTTAAATAGTTTTCTTGTCCTGATGGAATTACTCCAACTCCGGTTTAACTGGACCAAATAATACTATATATATATATATATATATATATATTAATACTTAAAATATTTATATATTTATCATGAAGTTAGCTTTGTACATAAACATAGCATAGTACTTACACATATAAGTTCATAAATACACATACACACATACACACACACATATATGGGAGTGTGTTTTTTTCATATAACACATAGACATATAGATGTATATGCATATATATGTATATATATATATGTGTGTGTGTGTGTGTGAGTGTGTTTGCGTGTATTTTTAAATGTATATACATGTTCGACCATGTGTAGTTCACTTTATATATATATATATATAATTTTGTTTGGTGTATTCATAGTGTGTTCAGTATTTTGAAAGATCATATATATGTATATATATATATATACGTTCGAACAGCATAGGCACGGTCTTAATGGCGCCTGGTGACTGTCATTTTGTCGACTCGGGTGTCATTGGACAAAAATACATTCCCTATCACTGATATTGAGTATTCTTTATTTATGAATGCAACACACACACACTTAACTATCTATCTACAGACACACACACATCGAAGATTTAGATCTTCGCTCGTAAATTACAAAAAAATCGAAAGTCTTCGAGGCTTTCTGACAGTTCATAGGGTAAATTTTGTCTAATGAGAAATTTACTTGCAATCCCCGTACCCAGGAAGTATTGAGCATCCTGCTGTTAATGGATTGGCGGCATCTGGCCAGAAACATTTAAAAAGGGTCTACCATGCCCTAAGGGATTTTCATGCTGGGCCCAGAGCCGGAAATAAGCAATGGAAAGGCACTGTGAAGCGGCAAGATGGCGAATGTTTTTAAGCGCGAAATGGAAAAACTGAACAGAATCGTCTTCGAAGTGAAGGACTTTTATGTTAAAAAAGGAAATAAAAAAATGGTTGCGTTTTGTCAGACGGGGAATAAGGTAACCATAAGAAAGAAAATGTAAGATTTCGAACAGTGAATTCCTCAGCGGGCGCGACTGACCTTATCCCCAGCCCTAAGGGACTGTTTAAATTCATTTTTCGAGTATCGAATCTTAGTCATAAATAATACTCAATTAGCCCCGTTTTGTGTAATTAATTCATTAACACACATATATACGAGGTGCACACGATAAGTTTCCAGACTTTTTTTCGTATGGGCACTTTTATTGATAGTGCACACATAAAACTCTAGTAATCTCTTCGAAGTAATCTCCTCCGGCTGCAATGCACTTGTTGTACCGTTCCAACAACTTCTGGAACGCCCCATAGAATTCCTCTTGTGTGAGCATGTCAATGACCTTCGTCACAGCCTCTTTCATCTCCTCAATTCTCTCATAACGACAGCCTCTGAGCTTTGGGAATAACCAAAAGTCACAGGGAGCAAGGTCTGGACTATAGGGAGGGTGAGGAACTTTCTTTGTTCCCGTCTTGGTCAAATAGTCCGTGACAAGGATGGAGTTGTAGACTGGTGTATTGTCCTGGTGGAAATGCCACAGACCCGATTTGAAGAGTGCTGGGCTCTTCCAACCGAATCACTTCCTGAACTCCCATAAAACCTCAACATAATATTCCTTGTTGGCTGTCTGTTCAGTGGGAACCCAGTGCTGTCAAAAAAAAGGGATCATCAAAAGTTTGTGGGTGGATTTGCTCTGTCTGGCCTTCTTGGGTCTGGGAGAGCCAGAGTGCGTTCTCTGGGAACTCTGTCTCTTGGTCTTAGCAGTAGATCCAGCTTTCATCGCAGGTCACCAGAGAATCAAGAACTGCGGGATCTGAATTTATCAGCTCGACCATCTCCCTGCTGTCATGACAACGTCTTTCTGGACTTCTCTGAGCACCCTAGGGACAAACTTTGCGCAAATCTTCCACCACTTCAATTCCTTGCGAATAATTGTGTGTACAGTTCCAACACTGACATCAAACTATGCACTCACTGTCTGTCTGTCTGTCTCTCTCTCTCTCTCTCTCTCTCTCTCTCTGTATATATATATATATATATATCCTCGTGGTGTAATGGTTAAAGCGATGAACTGCGGAATCGTAGTACGCGAGTTCGTACTCCAGTCGTCCAATTTCGGGCAAATTCTCTTGGGAAGGTATGAACCCCCTTATCCTCACAGCTATGGGTTAAATAGTACCACTACTGTTCTTCTAGAAGAATGGCTTTGGAATTAAATAACCTAAAAAGAGTTGATATGCCATTAAACAAAACAAACATATATATATATGTTCTTATATATATGTGTGTGCATATATGTATATATACTTATATGTGCATATATGTATATATTCTTTTATATATATATATATATGTACACACACATATTCCTTATATATATATATATTCGCCACTTTATCTATTTTTGGAAATCACTGTTGCTTCTTTGGTGGGTGTTTGTAAATTACTTTATGTCCACAGTTAAATTTCTTATTCTTTTACACTGAATTTTTTTGAAGACCCCCAGCCCACTGTAATTCCTAAGCGATGTCAGCCGCCTTTGTGTTTCGTGTCAACAAGTACCTTTTGAGCTTTTTTTAAGCGCATGAAATGTCAGACCCTCTGTCTCTCTCTGTCTCTCTCTCTTTTTCCCTATCTTCACTCTCTATCATTTTCCTTCTTCACTTTTTCTATCTTTACGCTCCCTCTCCTCGTACTCCACTCCCCATTAAGAACTAAAAGGAGAAGGAAAAAATCTATAAAATTGATTCATTAAAAATCTTGTCTAGGAAATGAAGTTTGTCAAATTCTTGACATGAAATCTTTGGAGACTTTTTTTTGTTGTTGAGAGGTGTGAAATAGAGAAGATAAACCCACCCAGGCAGCGGTTGTGTCGATACTGCTATATGGATGCACCACATGGACGCTTACGAAGCGGCTGGAGAGGAGGCTGGACGGAAATTATACAAGAATGTTGAGAGCAGTATTAAACAAGTCCTGGCGACAACACCCCACGAGACCCCAACTATACGGACACTTGCCCCCCATCACAAAAACTATACAAGTTCGACGAACCAGACACGCAGGACACTGCTGGAGAAGCAAGGACGAGCTCATAAGCGATGTACTCCTGTGGACCCCCACACATGGATGTGCAAGAGTGGGACGACCAGCACGAACTTACATACAGCAGCTATGTGAGGACACGGGATGTAACCCTGAAGACCTGCCGGAGGCGATGAATGATAGGGATAAATGGCGAGAGACGGTCAGGGATATCCGCGCAGACGGCGCGACATGATGATGATGATTAAAAACAAACAAATTTAGAACATAATATTAAAAAAACAGAAGCAAAACAAAAAGTTGGACAGAATTAATTAAAAAAAAAAAAAAAACAATTAACAATCAGATACATAAAATTCACTAGATGGTGAACAATACATATAAATACAATACAAACAGATATTATTAGTTATTATTTATAACCAAAATCTAAAGGAATAAAAAAATTAATTTGGTACAAGAGCTTATCGGTTGTTCAGATATTCGTTAATGTTTTAATTTGGCAAAGTAATGGTATATGATATATTTATGCTCTCTCTCTCTCTCTACACCCACACACAGACATCTATATATATGTACAGGCATATCTATTTGAATGTGTGTATATGTATGTTTATGCATGGGTATATATATATATATATATATATATATATATATATATATATATATATACACACAACCATGTAATATATATATTCTTGTCTGTGTATATATGGTTTGGTTTGGTTTGTTGGGTTTTATGGCAGATCAACCTTTATAGGTTATTTAATGCCAAATCCATTTTTATGTAAATAATCTATTCTATTCAAAATAATTCAGTTTAGCATAAGTACACAGTTTAATTGTCAAAAAATTTCTATTTCAAACTATTCAAGCAGTTATATGTAACGATTCAGTTAAGTATAAATGCAATTTTAATGTCAAAAAACAGTTCTATTTGAAATAATTCAGTTAAGCATAAGTACGCAGTTTAAATGTAAGAGCGGTTTAATTGTCAAAGATATTTCTATTTCAAGCTATTCAGTTTAGTCAAACAATTCAGTTTAGCATAAGTATGCTGTTAGTTCTATTTAACCCATAGATAGGGCCCTATCAGGTGCTACCACTCCGGGCCAGAGTGGACCTGGGAGCGAGGGCAATGAAGAGGTACTCAAAATTCCCCAAAGCTCCAGCACTGCTGGAACCTCACCATCAGATTGTTTAGTGTCATATGCAGGACACTCGTTGGGGGGGGGTTCTTACCCCTCTGCAGAGAAGCAGTCGGTGTATTCTACAGCCTCACCCGACTGGGCAAGTATTCGATTACGTACGCAAGTTGTGCTTTCCATAACCAAAATGCAAACATCTATCTATCTGATAATAATAAGTGGAAAGATGGATAAATCAGACACTTACAAAGGGTCTATTAGTAGTGATATTTTATTCTTTATTTAGTCAAAAGTAATAACCCCTAAAACCATCATTTAAACCCACATCTACCTCCGTCTCTATTTACTCCCCTACCTGCTTCTTATCTTTAGACCCTCTCCCTCTCCTTTTTATACCATTATTTTCTTCGTTATTTTATCAATTTCCTCATTTGCTTAAATGTAGAAAGACTCTAATGTTTTGGGTGAGGAACTTCTTGGAATATAAAATGAAATATCCCTAATTTTATAACCTTTGTAATTGACTGATTGTACGATGAGAGACCTTAACGGAGATGACAAATGGATAGATCTTACCATAGATAGATACAAACAGACTGAGATAGATAGATAGATAGATAGATATGAATAGACTGAGATAGATAGATAGATAGATAGATATGAATAGACTGAGATAGATAGATAGATAGATATGAATAGACTGAGATAGATAGATAGATAGATATGAATAGACTGAGATAGATAGATAGATAGATATGAATAGGCTGAGATAGATAGATAGATATGAATAGACTGAGATAGATAGATAGATAGATATGAATAGACAGAGATAGATAGATAGATAGATATGAATAGACAGAGATAGATAGATAGATATGAATAGACAGAGATAGATAGATAGATATGAATAGACAGAGATAGATAGATAGATATAGATAGATAGATATGAATAGATATGAATAGACAGAGATAGATAGATAGATATGAATAGATATGAATAGACAGAGATAGATAGATAGATAGATATGAATAGACAGAGATAGATAGATAGATATGAATAGACTGAGATAGATATGAATAGACTGAGATAGATAGATAGATAGATAGATATCCATCTTTTCCCCCTATTTTTATCATCTAATCTACAATTTCCTCCTTCTCAGTTGCAATTTTGCTAAGAACTAACGAAATATATCAATTTAGATCTCCTTTTAGGAAATTGAATCTCCGAAAACAAAGATATATACGTTAGTTTAACGTTAAGTAAGCTGTCGAGGCAACTTATTATGCATCTTTCCGACACTAGCTCAATTGCACAACATCTGAAAATACATTCCTGCCCTACAACTGAATTTCAAAAGAATTCTTACCGAAAACACAACAATATTGGAACGACAAAATAAGAAACAAAGACTACTAATTCTCGAAGTCCTTCACATTAGAAATAGACGTCCTAACCTCAGGAAAATTTATCTTGAAACCAGTGCTTAAGTATTTAAATGTTTTTAGCCTCTGTTGAGATATAGAATAGAAAGAAATTACACCAGTATAAATAAAACGTGATATTGTACTTTTGCAACATATACACCCCTGATGATGGCCCGAGAGGGATACGAAATTACTTGGGAACCAGTTAGATACGGAAAATTTGTTAGCCAATTCCAGCCGGATATCAAAACAAGTATATGGCGATTTAAAAGGATCGAAACAAAAATATACTGACAAAGGTTGTCTGTAATATTCAATCAAATATGCCTCAACGAGGAAATGCTGCCTTAACAAACCCGCGCACCCGCAAGCACACGTATAGTGTGGGGTGTCTGTATGTTTCTGGTATCTTTTGTTAATTTCTAAAACGAAGTCAGTTTACGGGAATATATAGAAAATGATTTTACAGAAAAAAAATGCGTTTGTGTTTTGCTATAGAATGCACCGGTGAAGATTTTAATGAACAAATGTTTTGGAAATGATTTTACGATGGAAATGTATATGACTTTTGCCAGAAAATTCTCTGGAAAAAGATGTTGATGTAGATATATATATATATTGGGAATGGTTTTTATGATAGAAATGTATATGGCTTTTGCCAGAAAATTCTCTGGGAAAGATATTGATGTATCTAGAAAGAGATATTAATGTATATATATATATATATATATATATATATATATATATATATATATATATTGGAAATGATTTTACGACAGAAATTTATATGACTTTTGCTAGAAAATTCTATGGAAAAAGATATATATATATATATATATTGGAAATGATTTTACGATAGAAATCTATATGACTTTATATATATATATATAGGAAATGATTTTACGATAGAAATGCATTTAAAATTGGCAGAAAAATATTGTCAGTGGTCAGGAATTAATGCAAGCATTACCGATAGAATTGGGTTATATAATTTATATATCTTTGCTAGATGACTAATACGAATCGTAGGAAGTGGCACACAGACATCGTGGGATATTGTGTGACAGTGTTTGTGGTAGCGTGACTGATTGATGATGCAGTTAAACTTTATGACAAAAGTTATGGCTTAATTATATGTCACTCTGATATTTTTAAATGTCTAAGACTTAAAACAAAATAGCAAAAAAAGTCTATTTATAAATTAAAATTGATTCAAATGAAAGGAAAAAATAGGAACAAACGGTTGCTTATTCAAATACGTCGTTTAAAATTTTTCCCCTGTTTTGACATGTCTCGTGATTTATTATTGAATAATATTGAGGTCTTCGGTCGAGTTCAAGGATCTATCTATCTATCTATCTATCTTAGTCTTTCCTTATCTATCTATCTATCTATCTATCTATCTTAGTCTTTTCCTATCTATCTATCTATCTATCTATCTATCATAGTCAGTTCAGATCTATTCTAGTCTTTCCTCATCTATATATGTCAGTATCTATCTATCTATCTATCTATCTATCTATCTATCTATCTATCTATCTATCTTAGTCTTTTTCTATCTATCTATCTATCTATCTATCTATCTATCTATCATAGTCTGTTCATATCTATCTTAGTCTTTCCCTATTTATATATGTCAGTATCTATCTATCTATCTATCTATCTTAGTCTTTTTCTATCTATCTATCTATCTATCATAGTCTGTTCATATCTATCTTAGTCTTTCCCTATCTATCTATCTATTCCACTTTGTTCCTGTCTACGAGTCTGGGTCAAATAATATCTATGTCTGCTATTTGTGTATCTATCCGAGTCAATTTTTTTTTCAGAGATGCGCGCATCCCATACGAAAGAGAAAAATATTCTATGAAGCCAAAAAATTCAACAATCAAATAAAAAAATGTTTTGCGTCTTATCAGTCATTTGTTTATTCACTGCTAAAAAAGACCATAATAAACATCCTCGCCGGGTGCGATGTCAATATTTTTTTCCAGCTATAATAGTCACCGTCAATCACAAGAGGCCCAGTCGGGTAGGGCTAAAGAATACACTGGCTGCATCCCTGCAGAGGGGTAAGACTCCCCCAACGAGTGTCCTGGATATGTCACTAAACCATCTGATGGTGAGGTTCCAGTAATGCTGGAGCTTTGGGGAATGCAGAGCACCTCTTCATTGCTATCGCTCCCAGGTTCACTCTGGTCCGGAATGGTAGCACCTGGAACTTTTTTTACATTGAAACTGTACTTACACTAAACTGAAATGTTTAATATAAAATTGTTTTGACATTTAACTGTGTAAATAAAATCTGTTCTTAAACTAAACTGAATTAGCTGAATTAGAACTATTTGTACAAACTGAATAGCTTAAAATAGAAATGTTTTTGGCAATTGAACTGTGTACTCATGCCAAACTGAATTGTTTGAAATAGAACTTACTATTAGCATAAAAATGGATTTGGCGTTAAATAACCTACAAAGGTTGATATGCCATAAAAACCAACCAACCAATCAACTAATCAAAGATAAAATTATATGCATGTATAAGGGTTAGTGGTCAATAATTACATCGATACTGCTTTTGAGAACATGATTTGGTATGGCTTGTTCTGTTTTATGGCAGAACAATCTTCTAGGGTTATTTAATGCCAAAGGAAGACAGGAGTGGTACTATTTAACTCCTAGTCAAACCGCCCAGTTGGCTGGGGCAGTAGAATACATTACCAAACGAGTGTCCTGGATATGTCATGAAATCATCTGATGGTGTGGCTCCAGTTTTGGAGCTTTGGGGAATATGGAGTACCACTTCATTGCCATTGCTCCCAAGTCCACTCTAGCTTCGAAGTAGTAACACCTGATAGGATCCTATCTACGGATCAAATAGAACTGTTTGACATTTAAACAGTGTACATACAAATGACTTAGGCTAAAGGTTAAAATCTAAACTTTAACCACTGGTTAAACACTCTTTGTGAAAGGTTTGGGTTTTAACCTTGCCGTAAAAGTCGACTCCAATTATTTTTGGCAACAGTATGTATTTACCAACCCCCCTGCACGGCAAGGGTGTGACACAAGGTCATTTTTTAAACTGAATTTAACAGATTTGGATTTAGAGTTTTTCTTCTCTTAGACTGGCTGCCAAACCAAGGTTGAAGAACTTAGTCCACCCTACTATTTGCCCATAGCTGGAGAAAGAATGAGAGAATTCATACCCTTCCCATGGGTATTAGTGCTATGTGAAATACAATCAACCTCGTCTAGGATTTGAACTCGTGTCACCGTGTCCATTTCCTACGATGATAACCATTACACCACGGGCACCTCCATTGATGGCTAATGACTCCCCATGTGCTTTAAATAACACGCTAGACTTGGCGGCTGGAGCTGGGTCCCGGGGCCGACTGCATCTCTGCTGAGGGGGAAGAGTTCCTCGCACCAACGTGTAACTTGGATATAACACAAAACCATCAAATGGTGAGATTCCTGTCCTAGAACTTTGAGAAATGCGGAGTACCCCTTCATTGCCATTACTCCCAGTTCCACTCCAGCCCAGAATAGTAGTACCTGTTTGGGTTCGATGTAGAGATCAAATAGAACTGTTTACGATTTCTTGAAACTGTTACAAAATGTTTAGGTTGCCTATTAATTTTGTAAAATATAGAATTGAAAATATATGAATTCAAAAGTAATTTGCGAAGAGTCATGGAAAATAAACCAATGATATGACAGACAAGACTTGACCCCTGACTGACCTTTTTAACAGTTCTCTGATTGGTTGGTTCAGTCGTGAGAGCGAGTAGGTTAGGTAGAGTTAAAGTAAACAGTCCAGGCACCGTAACAAACTGACGACTAAAATTGCTATTTCTCCAACCGTGCGGTTGACGTGGGAAATTGGGCGAATAAAGACGTAGAAAGTCAAAAAGTCTTTGTGTCCACTTGAAAGAACAGAAGTGGACACAGAGACCAAGATAAACCCAAGGCAACCCGAAGAACTTCATAGATAGAAAATCAGAGAATCCGGCCAGAATAAGAAAAAGATTAAGGTGGAAATCTTAGCGGTTCCTTGTCTTTCCCGACTCTTTCTCTTCTCACAACTATTTCGCCAACCATTGCGTACTTTTTGTAATTAAAAAAAGGGAGGGATGATATTTCTATAAGTTAGTGTTGTCGTCTCTTTCCTTCATCCCCGGTATTCAACACAAAGATTTAACCGTGAGCAAACAAATAATTAATATCAACTAAAATTGTTTGTGCGAGATAGCAATATTGAAATCCTTTACCCATATTTACCCCACCCCTCCGCTCGGGCAGGATATGACACAAGGTCAATTTTTAAGCGGAGTTTAACAGGTTTGAATTCAGAGTTTTCCTTCTCCTAGACTAGTTGCCTCACCAAGGCTGAAGAACCTAGTCTGTCCTACTATTTACCCATAGCTGGAGGGAGAATAATTGGATTCATACCTTTCCCGAGGGTATTAGTGCTATATGAAATGCAATCAGTCTCGTCCAGGATTTGAACTCGTGTCGCCGTGTTCATTTCCTACGACGATAACCATTACACCACGGGCATCTCCACCAAATCCTTTAACTGTGTGCAAAAAGAACTAATTGTGTTACTAATAAAGTCAGAAAAAGTGGCGACTATAGCTGAAGGCAGCCCAAAGGCTTTCTTTTCATTAGCTACTACACCAAGGAGTAGGGAAGGGCGCTACACCTCTCCCTGGATTGCTCCATTTTACTCTAGATATGTACTTTATAATGCTGAGTGTTACGCAAGGAGGTAAGATGTATATTTTTTTGAATATGACTCGACCTGGGATTGAACCACGGTCTCCCGGGCCATTAGCGAACAAATAGTATTACCTGAAATCTTTTAATTCGGTACAAACAATAGTCATACTTGAATCTATGTAACTGTATGCAAATAAATCTTGCTCGTTTAAAAAATGTTACATAGGAACTATTCCCCTGAAAATCATAATTGTATAAAACAATTTTGGTATTAAATAGCCATCAAGGGTTGATATGCCATTAAACCAAATATATATTTATATAAGAAGAATTTGGAATGAAATAGCCGATAAGGGTTGATACGTGGTGAATTCAATAAGTTTCCAGAGATTTTTTGTACTGGCATTTAAAATTGTCGTAGACTCTTGAAAATTCACTATGTTATTGCTATACATCTTATGAGATGATTGACCAATTTTTATGATTTCAGCTTCAAATGAACACCAACAACAGCAATTAGAATACACCCTACTAAAGCCAGATTGTCACAGCTGGTGAATTTCAAAAATGCAATCTGACACTTTAGAAGAACGATATGTAATAAAATTCTGTTTTAAACTTGGAAAAAAATGCCACAGAAACGTATGGAATGCTTCAGACTGCTTTTGGAGCATCTTGCATGAATCGAGCATCAGTTTTGGAGTGGCATAAGAGATTCAAGGAAGGCACGGAGTCTATGAGGGATGATAAGAGGTGTGGGAGGAGTAAGGAAGTCAATACACCAGAGTTGATTGGCCAAAGGGTTAGAGTTAGGGTTACTATGTTGAGGTTTTAAGGGAGTTCAGCAAGAGATTCGGTCGGAAGAGGCCAGCACTCTTGAAATCGGGTCAGTGGCATTTCCACAAGGAAATGCTGGAGCTTTGGGGAATGCGGAGTACCCCTTCATTGCCATTGCTCCCAGGTCCAGTTTGGCCCGGAGTGGTAGCACCTGAAAGGGGCCTATCTATGGGTTAAATTGAACCAACGGCATACCTATGCTAAACTGAATTGTTTTAGTAAACTGAATAGCTTGAAATAGAAATGTTTTTGACAATTAATTGTTTGAAATAGAACTGTTTTTCGACACTAAAACTATATTTACACTTAACTGAATTGTTACATATAACTGCAACTGTTTTTTGACATTGAAACTGTATTTACACTCAACTAAATTGTTTAACATAGAACTGTTCTGACATATAACTGCGTGTAAACAAAATCTGTACTTTTACAAAACTGAATTAGCTGAAGTAGAATTACTTGACTAAACTGAATAGCACGAAATAGAAATTTTTTTTTTTACAATTAAACTGTACTTACATTTAAACTGCGTGCTTTTGCTAAACTGAATTGTTTTAAATTGAACTATTTTTGACACTGAAACTATACTTACCCAAAACTGAATTGTTATATATAACTGAATAGTTTGAAATAGAAATGTTTTTGACAATTAAACTGTGTACTCATGCTAAACCGAATTGTTTTAAATAGAACTGATTATTTACATAAAAATGGATTTGGCGTTAAATAACCTATAAAGGTTGATATGCCATAAAACCAAACCAAACCAAACCAAATACCGGTTTCTGTCATTTGCTTCATTCGTTTCTTAACCCTTGTTTTATAAATCAATTGTTTTAGATCAATTCAAAAATCATGTCCTCAATAAGCTAAAATTTACCCATCTCTCATACTTAAGTCTTTGCTTTCCCAACCACAAAAAAAATGTTGACCTATAACCCTATAACATCAATAATTTGAGAAATTTATTAGTTTAAGGAATGTTTTATAAAGATAGAATGTTCAGCATTAAAATAAAAAGTGTTTTCTGTCCAATCTACGATTAGTTAATTTACTGCTAAAAGAAAAGTAAATATTCTCTGAGTATGTTGGTTGGTTGTTTGGGTTTTATGGCATATCAACCTTCGTAGGTTATTTTACGCCAAATCCACTTTTATGTAAAAAAATCAGTTCTATTTCAAACAATTCAGTTTAGGATAAGTGCGTAGTTTAAATGTAAGTACAGTTAAATTGTAAAAATCATTTCTATTTCAAACTATTCAGTTTAGTCAAGTGTGTTCTAATTCAGCTAATTCAGTTTTGTATAAGTACAGTTTCAATGTAAAAAAACAGTTCCATTTCAAATAATTCAGTTTGGCACGTAGTTTAAATGTAAGTACGGATTGTCAAAAACATTTCCATTTCAAGCTATTCAGTTTAGTCAAACAATTCAGTTTAGTATAAGTATGCTGTTCTATTTAATCCATAGATAGGGCCCTTTCAGGTGCTACCACACCGAGCCAGAGTGGACCTGGGAGCAATGGCAATAAAAGGGTACTCTGCATTCCCCAAAGCTCCAGCATTACTGGAACCTCACCATCAGATTGTTTAGTGTCATATCAGGACATTCGTTGCGGGGTTCTTACCCCTCTGCAGAGGTGCAGTTGGTGTATTCTACGGCCCCAGCCAACTGGGGAACTGGGTATGTTGATTACATAATTTTTTACAGGGGTTGTAAACCGGGGTCAAGATCTCATGAATTGTGCTTTGAGGAAAATTTAAACTTTAGATTTCCTGAAATCAGGAATAGCTGAAAAAATATTAGTGCTGCTATTAAAACACTGGCGCTGAAATTCTTTTTTTTTTTCTTTTTTTTTTTTTTTTTTTTTTTTGCTATATCAACTGCCCTTACTAAAAATCATTATTAGAAATCCTTTGGCTCGAATAAAAAGCAGAACGAAATATAATGGAGTCACGCTATTGTATTCACTTTCTGACTAATACTCTTAAGAAAGGCATGAACCCTCTTCCAAGCTCTGGGTTAAATAGTACCACTACTGTTTTGCTTGAAAGATGGCCATGGATTTAAATAACCCACGGGGTTGTCTTCGTGGTGTAATGGTTAAAGCGATGGACTGCGGAATCGTAGTACGCGAGTTCGTACTCCAGTCGCGCTATTACGTTCACTTTCGGGCCAATACCCTTGGGAAAGGTATGAACCCCCTTATCCTCCCAGCTATGGGTTGAATAGTACCACTACTGTTCTTCTAGGAGAATGGCTTTGGCATTAAATAACCTAAAAAGAGTTGATAGAAACCAAACCAAATAACCCACGAAAGTTGAGACGCCATAAGAAGAAAAGAAACTTCAACTGGAATTAAATATAATGACTGTACAGTAGGAACATGCTGACCTTAAAAACATGCATTAGATTTTTGAAATCTTGATTTAAACACAGATCACTAGTTAATCCAGTCAGCTGGAGCTGCAGAAGACACCAACACCATCTTTACAGAGCAGTAAGACCCCCGTTACGAGTGTCCTAGATATGACGTTAGACAATCTGATGGTGAGGCTCAAATCATGCTGGAGCTTTGGCGAAAGAAGAGTGACTCTTCATTGTTAATGCTCCCAGGTCCACTCAGACCTGGAGTGGTAGCACCTGATAGGATCCTATCTATAGGACAAATAGAACTGTTTGACATTTAAACAGTAAGCAAACAAATGACTTATGCTAAATTATTTGAACATTTAACAGTGTTTAAACAAATGACTGAATTGTAAGTGACACATAGCAATACTTGGAACCTTTTAACTTTGTTTACTTATGCTAAATTGAATTGTTAGAAATAGAACGGTTTGAGCATTTAACTGTGTGTAAACAAATGACTGATGTTTAATTGAATTGTTAGTGATACCTTACAATACTTGAGACCATTTAACTTTGTTGACTTATCCTAAATTGAATTGTTTGAAATAGAACTGTTTGATCATTTAACTGTGTGTAAACAAATTGCTGATGTTTAATTGAATTGTTAGTGATATATAGCAATACTTGAAACCATTTAACTTTGTTTACTTATACTAAATTGAATTGTTAGAAATAGAACGGTTTGAGCATTTAAATGTTTGTAAAGAAATGTCTGATTTTTTTATTAAAGTGGTCGTGATATATAGTAATAGTTGGAACCATTTAACTTTGTTGACTTATATTTACAAATCATATATATTTAGTATATATGAATAAAGAGGATTTGGCATTAAATAACCTACAATGGTTGATATGCCATAAAACCAAACCAAACCAAATTATATATATTTAGTATATATGTATAAAGAAGATTTGGCATGAAATAACCTACAATGGTTGATATGCCATGAAACCAAACCAAACATTACTTGTTCAAGTAGTAAATATATTATTATTTCAACTATTAGGCAAGATACATTTCTGCAGAGAACATTTTTTCGTAAAAAAATAAAATAAAATAAGATTGAAAAATTAAAAAAATACTTTTTCATAATTCAAGCCGTTTACAATGTGTTTTTGTGTGATGAATCCTAAAAAAAAAAAAAAAAAAACACCGTCAAAATGTCATACCAGACATTCTTATATTTCTGCGTTCAGTCATTTGATTACCACTCTTAGATGAAAACCTCTTGTTTACGATAACTGAAGGAGAAAAAGAGGCCCGGAATTCCTTCAGAATTGGGGTTACAAAGTACCTTGGGAATAATAAAGACCCCGGATGTTGCACTTAGTGCTGAAAAAAAGAAAGAAGAAAAGACTGGAGACGTTCAGAACTTTTGTATCAAAATTCATTTTTCGTATGTGTGTGTGTGTGTGTGTGCGTGCGTGTGTGTGTGCGTGAGCGTGTGTGTGTGCGTGAGCGTGCATATTTGATGTTTCACAGAAAGTCTTGCGACAGTCAATAAAAGAATTGGCAGAATCTTTCCACCAATATTTTAACCTTTAAACTTTGGTTATTTTGTTCCTAAACTCGGAAAGAAAAAAAAAAAAAAAAAAAAAAAAAAGAAATTATAAACCCTAAGATGAGTGTCTCAATGGTGTAGTGGCTAACGTGCAGGACTGTGACATCGTAGTTAGCGAGTTCGAACTCCAGTCATGTAGTTACGTTCACTTTCAAATTTTATACAGTCCAATTAATTATTCTTAATAATACATTTTCTTTCCTTTTTTTTTTTAAGTCGAGAAATCAAGTAAAAGAAAAATGTACATCTATATCCCTGCCTGTGATGTTATAATAATTACGCAAATGCGTATTTCCAATCCTCTTGGGAAGACGTGGTCCTGGAGGTGACCGTGTCCTCTGTAAAGAGTACGGATGTAACTTACAAGACACATTCAGGTTAATTGGCCGCGCAGTTACCATTACTAGTTAATTTGATGTCACTTGTGTGTGATATGGACTCATGGCTCAGTGGTAGAGTATCAGCTCTGCAATCTCCAGTCGCTGTTTGACCTTCAGGGGTAGAGGGGTCTTATCTGTCGTTAGGGAACACAGTGTCTTCTAGGTCACGTCAGAAGGTCGAAGAAAATCCTTGTTCACAGTTTCCCATTAAAAGAAAGTTGGTTGATTGGTTGTTTGTTTTTTTATGTCATACTAACCTTTGTAGGTTATTTAACACCAAATCCATTTTTATACAAATAATCAGTTCAATTTCAAACAATTCAGTCTAGCATAAGCACGTAGTTTAAATGTAAGTACAGTTTAATTGTGAAAAACATTTCTATTTCAAGCTATTCAGTTTAGTCAAGCAGTTCTAATTCAGTTTAGTACAAGTACAGATCTTGTTTACACACTCAAATGTCAAAACAGTTCTATACTAAACAAATCAGTTTATTGTAAGTACAGTTTCAATGTCAAAAAACAGTTCTATTTCTAATAATTCAGTTTAGCATTAGTACGCAGTCCAAACGCAAGCACGGCCCTACTGTCAAAAACATTTATTCTAAGCTATTCAGTTTAGCATAAGTATGCCGTTTTATTTAACCCATCGATAGGGCCCTATCAGATGCTACCACGCCGGGCCAGAGTGGACCTGGGAGCAATGGCAATGAAGGGGTGCTCCCCATTCTCCAAAGCCCCAGCATCACTGCAACCTCACCATCAGATTTTTTAGTGTCGTATCCAGGACACTCATTGCAGCGGTGCAGTCGGTGTATTCTACAGGCCCAGCAAACTGGGCAATACACAGTTAAATGTTTTATTTCAGATAATTCAGTTTAGGATAAGTACACAGTTGAGACGTTAAAACAGTTCTATTTTGAGCAATTAAGTTTAACATAAGTACGCAGTTTCAATGTCAAAACAGTTCAATTTTAAACAATTCGGTTTAGCATAAACACGCAGTTTAAATGTCAAAACAGTTCAATTTTAAACAATTCGGTTTAGCATAAATATGCAGTTCAAATGCCAAAAAATCAGTACAGTGAAAGAAACACCGTTTAGTTCTATTTAACCCATAGATAGGACCCTTATCAGGAACTAACACACCGGGCCAGAGTGGACGTGGGAGCATCAGATTGTCATATCAGGACACTCATTGGAGGGGTCTTACTCCTCATCAGAGGTACAGTCCCAGCCGATATGGCAATTAAAAGAAAAAAGAAAGACCCTGAAGGATCACAATATTGATTTTCTAATTTATCAATAATGATTTACGTGGTCTCCTTAAACTCCAGATATCAGGGTTAAGTTTTTACTAGAATCCGGAACGTTAGGCTTACGATGTCAAATAAAACTGCCCTCTCTCCGATATACTGTTCTCATAGTGAAAGCAAAATAGCCCCAAGCTTGAAATATTGAGCTTATAGTGCATCATATGTTTGTTTGTTTAAATGGCATAAAACCTTCGTGGGTTATCTTATGCCAAAGTTATCCTTGACAAAGAACAGTAGTGGTACTATTTAACACATTGCTGAAAGAGGGGATGAGGGTCTTCTTTGTTTAATGACGTATCAACCTTCGTGGGTTATTTAATGCCGAATCTATTCTCGTAGAAAAACAGCAGTAATACTACTTAACACATACCTGGGGAGGTTCATGCCTTTCCCAAAGGTATTAGTTCGAAAGTGAATTTAATAACGCGACTGGAGTTCGAACTCGCTTACTAGGATGTCGCAGTTCAGTACGTTAACCATTATGCCACGGGGACTCTTCCACAGTGTATTGTAAAATCGTGAACCATTGAGTACAGTGGTTTATGGTGGATTTGACCCAGGGTCAACACCTGCATGTATAGCGGAAACTTTTATTGACAGCTGAGGGGTTATGGGGTCATTTCCCTTCAAGTGTGTGGATGTGAGACTCAAGATGAAGTACGGATTTATTGAGGGCTGATCGTTCATTGTGCAACAAAGTCACATGACCGTAAAGAGAGGAAAGAGTTTAGGAGTTGGTTTGGGGAATTATTCTATTTTATTTTTTTTAAATGTATTTAATTAATTTATTTTTTTGTATACGGGATCCAGACATGAAGTGCAGTAGTTACAGAAATTCCCCCCCCCACACACATACGCATCCTATGTGGCGTTGACACAACACTGGTGGGTCACAAGTAATTATAAAGTAAAGTTGCCGACCGTTGTCGAGGGCGACCAGAAGGCTCCCTTTTCAATAGCTACAAGATCCATATTTACCAACCCCTCCGCTCGGGCAGGATATGACACAAGGTCAACTTTTAAGCGGAGTTTAACAGGTTTGAATTCAGTTTTCCTTCTCCTAGATTAAGGCTGATGAACCTAGTCTGCCCTATTATATTACCCATAGCTGGAGGGAGAATAATTGGATTCATACCTTTCCCAAGAGTATTAGTGCTAATTGAAATACAAGTCAGTCTCGTCCAGGATTTGAACTCGTGTTGCCGTGTCCATTTCCAACGACGATAGCCATTACACCACAGGCACCTCCTCAATAGCTACTACATCGAGGTGTAGGGGAGGGCGCTGTTCCTTTCCATGGATTGCTCCACTTTACCCTTGATACATACCTTATTTTGCTGAGTGTTAAGCAAGGAGGTATCAAGTACCATATTTAAAGTTTTTGGTATGACCCAACCTGGGATTGAACCCCGGTCATCCAGACCATTGGCGAACACTCTACCCACTAGACCATTATACTTTTGTTAAATAGTTTCTTCTCTCTGAAATAGAACATCATCATCAAAGCGAGGTGATTGTCTTGACTCTCTCTCTTTCTCTCTCGCTACCCGTCTCTATCGGCCAAGTCATCTCGACGGCATGGGGGATGTCCTCGTGCTGTAATGGTTAAAAGCGATTGACTGCGGAATCGTTGTAAACGAGTTCGAACCCCAGACGCGCTATTACGTTCCCATTCGGACAAATACCCTTTTTGCTATATTTTAGAAATATCAAACAGAATTCAGCAGACGCTTTTGCCCTGGTCATGAAGGTGACGAACTACAGTGGATTGTGGGATACCTGACTCTAAGAGAATATTGGCCGGTTTTGCCTTTAAGGCATCAACAACAGTCGTAGAATTTTTGGCGTGCCTGACATTGCACGACCGATTTCTTGAACAACCTGCTTATTGTACCGTCATCAACTGTATCTTTCCTTTAATCTTCGGTATCTTGACTGTACTGTAATGGGGGGGGGTCCTCATGGTGTAATGGTTAAAGCGATGGGCTGCTGAATCGTAGTGAGCGAGTTCGTACTCCAGTCGCGCTATTACGTTCACTTTCGGACAAATACCCTTGGGAAATGTATGAACCCCCTTATCCTTCCGGCTATTGGTTAAATAGTATCACTACTGTTCTCGGAGAATAGCTTTGGCATTTGATAACTTACGAAGGTTGATATGCCATTAAAAACAAAGAAACCGAACCAAACCAATAAATTATACACAATTATATGATTTCAACTATACCAGTTAAATATAATAATAATAGTATCACTACTGTCCTCGTGGTGTAATGGTTAAAGCGATGGACTGCGGAATCGTAGTAAGCGAGTTCGTACTCCAGTCGCGCTATTACGTTCACTTTCGGGCAAATACCCTTGGGAAAGGTATGAACTCCCTTGTCCTCCCGGCTATTGGTTAAATAGTATCACTACTGTTCTCGGAGAATAGCTTTGGCATTTGATAACCTACGAAGGTTGATATGCCATTAAAAACAAAGAAACCGAAACTAATCTAGACGGCATCCAGTTCCTGGCAAGCCAACACTGATATATCCATGCGTAGGAGTACATGGGAAAACGTCTTTTAGGAGTTCATTATTATTGCTTGTGTTCAGTATGTCATGTCCGTCTTACTTGGATGGTTTGGGTAGCAGATGGTTGTACAGCTGTTTTTGTAGGGTGTTGATTCTAGGATATGTTCAAGATAGCACGAAGCATCTTTGTGTAATTCTTATCAAGCTTTTTCTCCAGAGGTTTTGTTAAAGATCAACTGGTGCAACCATACAATAGTAATAGCACGGCTCTAACCTGGATGAATTCTCGTTTTATTTTATCAAAAAAGAATCTATCTATCTATCTGTATGTTCTATCTATCTATTTATCTATCTATCTCTGTCTACTTGTCTCTCGGTCTGTTCCTATCTATCTATCTATCTATCTATCTATCTATCTATCTGTTTCTGAACTACTTGTCTCTCTGTCTATTCCTTCCTTCATATCTATCTATCTATCTATCTATCTGTTTCTGAACTACTTGTCTCTCTGTCTATTCTTTCCTTCATATCTATCTATCCATCTATCTATCTGTTTCTGAACTACTTGTCTCTCTGTCTATTCCTTCCTTCATATCTATCTATCTATCTATCTATCTATCTATCTATCTGTTTCTGAACTACTTGTCTCTCTGTCTATTCTTTCCTTCCTATCCATCTATCCATCTATCTTGGTCTGTTCCTTCCTTCCTTCCTATCTATCTATCTATCTATCTGTTTCTGAACTACTTGTCTCTCTGTCTCTTCTTTCCTTCCTATCCATCTATCCATCTATCTAGGTCTGTTCCTTCCTTCCTATCTATCTATCTATCTATCTATCTGTTTCTGAACTACTTGTCTCTCTGTCTATTCCTTCCTTCCTATCTATCTATCTATCTATCTATCTGTTTCTGAACTACTTGTCTCTCTGTCTATTCCTTCCTTCCTATCTATCTATCTATCTATCTATCTGTTTCTGAACTACTTGTCTCTCTGTCTATTCCTTCCTTTCTATCTATCTATCTATCTATTTATCTATCTATCTATCTATCTGTCTGTTTCTGAACTACTTGTCTCTCTGTCTATTCCTTCCTTCATATCTATCTATCTATCTATCTGTTTCTGTACTACTTGTCTCTCTGTCTATTCCTTCCTTCATATCTATCTATCTATCTATCTGTCTGTTTCTGAACTACTTGTCTCTCTGTCTATTCCTTCCTTCATATCTATCTATCTACTTGTCTCTCTGTCTATTCCTTCCTTCATATCTATCTATCTATCTATCTGTCTGTTTCTGAACTACTTGTCTCTCTGTCTATTCTTTCCTTCATATCTATCTATCCATCTATCTATCTGTTTCTGAACTACTTGTCTCTCTGTCTATTCTTTCCTTCCTATCCATCTATCCATCTATCTTGGTCTGTTCCTTCCTTCCTATCTATCTATCTATCTATCTATCTGTTTCTGAACTACTTGTCTCTCTGTCTCTTCTTTTCTTTCTATCCATCTATCCATCTATCTAGGTCTGTTCCTTCCTTCCTATCTATCTATCTATCTATCTGTTTCTGAACTACTTGTCTCTCTGTCTATTCCTTCCTTCCTATCTATCTATCTATCTATCTATCTGTTTCTGAACTACTTGTCTCTCTGTCTATTCCTTCCTTCCTATCTATCTATCTATCTATCTATCTGTTTCTGAACTACTTGTCTCTCTGTCTATTCCTTCCTTTCTATCTATCTATCTATCTATCTATCTATCTATCTATCTATCTATCTGTCTGTTTCTGAACTACTTGTCTCTCTGTCTATTCCTTCCTTCATATCTATCTATCTATCTATCTGTTTCTGTACTACTTGTCTCTCTGTCTATTCCTTCCTTCATATCTATCTATCTATCTATCTGTCTGTTTCTGAACTACTTGTCTCTCTGTCTATTCCTTCCTTCATATCTATCTATCTACTTGTCTCTCTGTCTATTCCTTCCTTCATATCTATCTATCTATCTATCTGTCTGTTTCTGAACTACTTGTCTCTCTGTCTATTCCTTCCTTCATATCTATCTATCTATCTATCTATGTCGTATCCCTTTTCTACAGCAATAACCGTGACGCTTCAGGGGCCTTAGAGTAAAATAGTATGTAGCCTGAAATATTGGGTTGATAGTATTGAGAAAAATATCAGGTTCTGCAGCTTGAAAAATTGGTTTGTTTTCATGGCATATCAACCACTGTAGGCTATTCAATGCCAATTCTGGTTTATTCATATATATTAGATATATGTGATTTATAGACATAAGTCAACAAAGTTAAATAGTTCCAAGTATTGCAATGTATCATTTACAATTTAATTACACATCAGTCATTTGTTTACACACAGCCAAATAATCAAACAGTTCTATTTCTAACAATTCAATTTACCGTGCCAAACTTAAATGGTTCCAAGTATTGCTATGTATCACTAACAATTCAATTAAACATCACTCATTTGTTTATACACAGCCAAATGACCAAGCAGTTCTATTTGTAACAATTCAATTTAACATGCCAAAGTTAAATGGTTCCAAATATTGCTATGTATTAATAGCAATTCAATTCGACATCAATAATTTGTTTGTACTCAGTTGAAATTGCAAACAGTTCAATTTGATCCATAGATAGCACCCTATCTGATGCTACCATTCCGGGCCAGAGTGAAGCTGGGAGCAATGGAAATGAAGGAATACTCCGCACACCCCAAAGCTCCAGTATTACTAGAGCCTCACCATCAGATTGTTTAGTGTTATATTCAGGACACTCGTTGGTGGGGTCTTAAATCTATGTAGAGATGAACTCGGTGTATTCTACAGCCCCAACCAACTGGGCCACAGGACACTCGTTAGGATGGGTGGGGGTCTTATCTCTCTGCAGAGATGCAGTCAGTGTATTCTATAGTCACAATCAACTGGGCCACAGGACATTCGTTAGGGTGGAGGGACCTTATCTCTCTGTAGAGATGCAGTCAGTGTATTCTATAGTCACAATCAACTGGGCCACAGGACATTCGTTAGGGTGGAGGGACCTTATCTCTCTGTAGAGATGCAGTCAGTGTATTCTACAGCCCCAACCAACTGGGCCACAGGACACTCGTTAGGGTGGGGAGGTCTTATCTCTCTGTGTATCTCTCGTTGTATTCTACAGCCACAACCGACTGTACTGGGCTTGAAAGAGTTAAGGAAATTGAACGGCTGGTTGAATGTTAGAATTTGGAATGCAAGGAAGGAAATGCTATAGACGCAGCTCTCCTGAAAAGCAAAAACAGATCTGCGAGGCCGTTTTACTAATTCAAGATGTAAATAAAGAAGATTTTATTGTTTTTAAAATAAATATTGTCAGATTGGCGAGGAAGTAAGTTTCTTGTGAGGGAGTTATTCATCACCAAGTCTCTTCATTCTTATCTATCTATCTATCTATCTTATTCTATTCATATCTATCTATCTATCTATCTATCTATCTATCTATCTATCTATCTATCTATCTATCTAAGTCTGTTCTTATCTATCTATCTATCTATGTCAGTTTTAGCCCAGACGGTTAGGGCTGTAGAATATGCCGACTGCATCACTACTGAAGGGTAAGGCCCCCACCCCTGTGAGTGTCCTAGATATGACACTAAACCATCTCAGCCCAGCCAGCTGGAGCTGTGGAATACGCCGACTGCATCTTTACAGAGGGGGTGACACCCTCTTAATATATGCCTTGAAGATAACACTAAATTGTATCTGATAATGAGACTCCAGTCTTGGACTTTTTAGGAATGTGGAGTAACCTTTCATTGCCATTACTCCCAGGTCCACTCTGCCCCAGACTGGTAGTGAATAAGTTACTATTAGGGTCTCAACAGTGGGTCAAATTGAACTGTTTAATCGTCTGGGGGTTATTTAGTGCCAAAGCCATCGTTGCAGACGCACAGTAGTGATACTATCTAACCCATAGCTGAGGGAATAAGGGGGTTCATGCCTTTCCCAAAATAATTAGTCTGAAAGTAAACGTAATAGAGCGACTGGAGTTCGAACTTGTTTACTTCGAGTTCTCAGTCCAGCACTTAGGCCTGTACGTCACAGGATCTCCTCCTGTTTAATTTACAATACTTGCAACTATTTAACTGTGTGCAAATACAACTGCTAGTGTTAGATAGCAATACTTGAAACAATTTAATTATGTGCAAATAAACGAGCTTCGGCCCCTTTAAAAATTGCTGCATACAAATTATTGGTTTAAAAGGTATATATATATATTCAAATAGAAATTGGTATTTAATAATCTACAAGGGTTGGTGTGCCGTAAAACACAACCACCAACCAACCAACCATATCTATTTGATTTAATCATTTTCTATCTATCTATCAACCGATCAAACTTAATCTGTTTATATCTCTCTCATTCTGTATCTATCCAAATTACTTGGTGTAGCATCATACCCATGGTGGAGTGCTTATATATATATATATAATATCCAGTCAGCGTCCGTAGACAGTAGGTGTGGATTATTCTTTTATAGAATATATGAGGAATATCATATAAATCTATGTGAGTGCTCGGTGTATGGCTATTGTTAATCCCTTATTCCTTCGCAGGGATATGACAAAATTCACATTCAGAGCGTATATAGTGTAATCAGATCGAAAATCAAACCTAGTTGTCATTATAAACTTATTTTGGCGGAGAATATTACTATATTCTCATCAAAAAGTCATCTGACGAGACGGAGAGTATAATAATATTCTCCGTCGAAATAAATTTATTATGACAACTTAACCAGGTTTGAGTTTCCATCTGATTACACTATATATATATATATATATATATATATACGTCACGCGAGTACAAAGTGTGTTAGAGGTTGTTTGATCGAAGGACGGAGTTGATATCAATGTCGGCATTAAATAGATGCTTGCTGTGTCATCTGCCCTTAGATTCACTTGTATTTTCTTGAGTCTGTATAATTCTTCACCCAATGTACCAATTAAGGATATTTAGTTGTGTAATTTTGATTGGTCTGTTTTGGTGGGCATAGTTTTTTCTTTTTGGTTTTTCTCTTTTTTTTTTTTTTTTTTGTAATATATTCATGCGAGTGGAAAGAATTAAGTTTACATTTTCTGATGATTGTAGAAGTCAAATGACTCACCTTCTAACATGGCTGGCGATATTTGTCGCTGTCTCCCACCAGACACGACTTGATACAAGGTCAAAAGCCCGAAGGCCGATTAAAGTGAGGATAAGGGGAGGGGAGAGCGGGAACGAGCCGAGACTCGAACCCTGCTGGTCTGTGCTGCTCATCGGCTCACTTACTGCAATGTGAGCCTGATGAGGCAAGCAGTTTCACGAACCCAAATGTGGGTCCGGGCACGTATGCCAGTTAACGGCTTAAACTAGACGCTTGGTCTAGTGCCGTGCATGGGGGACAAAGGAGACAAAAATGCAGCTAGCCCACCCGAAGGTAGCCTAGTCGAAACTAGGTGCCTAATTAAAGGCCCCAAGTCTGCCATAGTTCCTTTTGCAGAGCCACGCTCCGGACCGAAGTCCAGAACAGGCTCCGGGGCTCCGCAAAAAGCTAAAAGCCGAGTGCGCGCCCTCTGGCTTCTTGAATCTTCATGGTACAAACAAGCCAGCTAAGCTTACCTCATTTTATAGGAGAGCACCTAATGCAGCAGGTGGGTTGTATCTGAGGTGCCAGGATGACATGCCCAACACATTTGCATAAGTGATGTCTATTCACCCATATATTCACCCAGTAAATGCAATATGTATCTTTTGGGCCACTTGAGGCTCCCAGCTTCGGCCGGGCGAACTGCTTTTCAGACCCCTTGTATAGCACTAGACCTTACGGTCTAGTTCAAGCTATATTCTGGCAAACGTGCCCGGACCTAGATTTAGGTTCGTGATACTGCTTGATTCATTAGACCCACATTGCACTTAGTCGGTCAATGACTAGCAAGATTCGAGTCTCGGCTCGTTCCCGACCTTCCCCTCCCTTTAATCCCCAGTTTAATCGGCCTTCGGGCTTTTGACCTTGTGTCAAGTCCTGTCTGGTGGGAGGCAGTGACAAATATTATCTTTTGGGCCACTTGTGTGTCAGACCACTCTCAAGTCAACCAATATTCTTAAATGATGATATTTGTTTAATAGCATATCAACTCCTTATGGGTTATTCAATACCAAAACTTGATTCGATTGTAAATGGTTGGTTTCAAGTATTCCTATGTAATACAAATAATCTGCGCGCAGACGCATGGTTTTAAAGTAACTAACAATAATAATATTTCGTAAATAGTTGAACAGTTCTATTTGACAAATAGATGGGACCCTAACAGGTACTAGCACTCTGGGTCAGAGTGGACCTCGGAGTAATAGCATTGAAGGTATACTACATATTCCCCGAAATTCCAGGACTGAAGCCTCACCATCAGATGCTGTTTTGTGAAATACGTAGGACACTAGCTCTATTTGACTCATAGATGGAACCTTGACAGGTACAACAAATCCGGAGCCAAGTCGACCTGGGAGTTATGACATTGAAGGTAAACTCCACATTCCCCAAAATTCCAAGACTGGATCATCACCAACAGATGCAGTTTAGTGTCATATCCAGGACATGACTTTATTTTGTCTTATTCTAGTTCTCTTGTTTTATGTAACAATTACCCATATATATATATATATATTTCATCATACAACGTGTGAAAGCATGTGCGATACCCTGTCCTTATCAGGCGCCAACCAGGGTGATAACACAGTTTCGGTAGCTCAAGGCGGTACTGCCACTCCAAGCGCTACCAAGCAGCTTTTGCCACCGGACAGGGTATTAAGAAAATTATATATATATATATATATATATATACACGCCAGATCAATTAAGAGCAGAGACTACATTGGACGTTAATCTTCATTTTTTGTGTGTAGTTGGTGATCTAAAAAAAAAAAAAAAGAAACGCGTTTATATATTTCGTTGAACATAATAGACATTTTTTGTCTACATATTTTTTTGTTGATCCTTTCACATTGCCGTATTGATTTAAAAATCCCCAAATGTGTTTTAGTCCTCGTTTTTCAAAGAATTTATTTTTCAAATGAACAGTCAAATTTTGTCAGCAAATATTTCTTCGTGCTTATAATGAAAGAAATTCAATAATACCATATCTGGTCCAAAAGGTTCGAACCTGTACTGTGTATTTTTTTTCGGACTATTATCTTCATCTATATTGTTATTTTACAACGTTTCAGCCGATATGTCCTCCGGCCTTCTTCAGGTGTTTGTCGAACTTGGAAATCTACACGGAACTTCAAAGTACGTCCTTTATTGAGTCCACGGGGGTCACCTGTTCTGATTCCATTAGCCATAACCGGTTACAAGTGTTAAGTATTACTATATTGTTACTCGCCTGCAATCAGGATACATAGCGTAACGGTTACAGGTGTTGGTTCCCTAAGCTTCTAAGGAGACAATCATATGGAGGTTGCAGGTTCAATCCTAACTATCTCTGATCTATTCGACTGAACTAGACATGCAACGGTTTACATCAAAGACTCTAGAGACAACTGAAATATGGGTTTAACCAGGGTCAAGGACATCTTTTTGAAAAATAGAAATGATAAATAAAAAATATCATTTTGTTTTTGTTGAATGGCCAGTTGTCAAGTATCAGATGTGCAAACATATACAAGTACAAAGATTTGATGAATCGGATGTTTAATGGCATATCAACCTTTGTAGGTTATTTAATGCCAAAGCTATTCTCCTAGAAGGACAGTAGTGGTACTATTTAAGCCATAGCTGGGAGGATAATGGGGTTCATACCTTTCTCAAGGGTATTTGCCCCAAAGTGAACGTAATAGCGCGACTGGAGTACGAATTCGCTTACTACGATTCCGCTTACTACAATTAACCATTACACCACGAGGAACCCCCCACTTCGATGACAGAGAATTGCCACTGAAATATATAACATGTATGTATGTATGTATATGTGTATATAATTCTGTTTCGATTTGTGTGAGTTTAATAAGATAATGACTTGGAATAAAAATTTAATTTTAGGATAAATATCTGGATACAGTACAACTGTTTATACTGTTGTCATGGCAACTTAATAAGTAAAACCGATTGTTGTTCGTATCTTTCTCCTCGTTGCCTTTGTGTTCAAAGGCAAAGACAAGAAAAAACCTTATAAAAATGCATAATTGAAATTTTAAAAAATTTACGGTCGAGAAAGTGCCTAGTGGTACACACACATATATATGTCTACATATCCCACTGAAAAGATACAGCCCCAGCCGACTGGGGTAGACACACACACACACACACACACACACACACATATATATATATATATATATATATATATATATATGTGTCTACATGTGTGTGTGTGTACCCCAATCGGCTGGGGCTGTATCTTTTCAGTGGGATAAGAGTCCTTCATACCAACAAGTGTCCTGAATATAACATTAAACTTCGACTCGTACCACGGCACTAGTCTTAAATTTTGATGAAGTGAAATGACCCCTTTCTATATATATATATAGTCATCCACAGACAGATCTGTTTCGTTCTATCAGAACTCATCAGTGTACAGTGTGGCTGGACATATTAGCTTCCCGTAGCTGGGATCGAAACCCGGTTGACTCAAACGCCAATCCAAGCCTCTAACCCTTCAGCCACGGGGAGCCATTAGCAGTGAAGTAAATTATATATATATATATATATATATATCAACCCCTCTGCTCGGGCAGGATATGACACAAGGTCAAATTTTAAGCGGAGTTTAACAGGTTTGAATTCAGAGTTTTCTTTCTCCTAGACTAGTTGCCTCACCAAGGCTGAAGAACCTTGTCGGCCCTACGATACCTTTCCCAAGTGTATTATTGCTATGTGAAATGCAATCTGTCTCGTCAGGATTTGAACTCGTGTCGCCGTGTCCATTTCCTA
>OY757947.1:8534750-8584750 GCA_963585895.1 Sepioteuthis lessoniana | reverse complement strand
AGCTATTGAAAAGGGAGCCTTCGGGTCACCCTCGACTCCGGTCGCCTACTTTACTTACTTTATTAACATAACCCCTGTTATTTATCGTTGCGTCCCACCAACGCACGAATATGGCACAAGGCCGTTTTTAAGGTGGGTCCGGTCGCAGGGCCGAAGCCCACACGCGTCCGGCCAGGCCAAAAATACCTTCGGCCCCGTCGGCATTAGAGGTGACTATTAATTGTATAGATCGATCATTACACAGTGATATATTTAGGTCAGAATTTAACAGGGGGGTGTCGTCGGGGAGTAATGCTTAAAGCGATGGACTGCGGAATCGTAGTAAGCGAGTTCGAACTCCAGTCGCGCTATTACGTTCACTGTCGGACAAATACCCTTGGGAAAGGTATGAACCCCCTTATCCTCCCAGCTATGGGTTAAATAGTACCACTACTGTTCTTCAAGGAGAATGGCTTTGGCATTAAGTAATCTACAAAGGTTGATATGCTATTAAACAAAAGAAACCATCAGAATTCAACACCCGAATATTGTGGCGCACGAGTCGACTTTTTCAGTCTGGAAAAAGTCTCCTGAAAACAAGAGGTCAACTTATATGGCTGGGCTAAAATCGAAACCTTTACCTCAAAGTGGCCAACCAGAGGAATGATACTCCTAACAATAGATATACAACCACTTACCGTTACTCCATCTGACTGTCACGTTTCCAAATTAAATTCAATTTTGGTGAACACTTTTAACAAATCAACTCGTAGATTACTAGGGGGGTGTCTTCGTGGTGTAATGGTTAAAGCGATGGACTGCGGAATCGTTGTAAGCGAGTTCGAACCCCAGTCGCGCTATTACGTTCACTTTCAGGCAAATACCCTTGGGAAAGATATGAAACCTTTTATCCTCCCAGCTATGGGTTAAATAGTACCACTACTGTTCTTCTAGGAGAATGGTTTTGGCATTAAATAACCTACAAAGGTTGATATGCCATTAAAACAAAGAAACCAAACAAAACCAATGAGAGATTACTATAAAATAATAAAACTCTAATATAAATAAAATATTACATTAACGCAATATCACATACCATTTCCAACAGCTGATCCACTGACTGTTTGCCCCGTCGGCTGGGGGCGGTGAAATGCACCGACTGCTTCTCTGCGGAGGGGTGTGACCTTCCCCTCCAATGAGTGTCCTGGATGTGACACTGGACAGTCTCATGATGAGATTCCAGTGATTCAGGAGTTTTGTGGAATGCGGAGCACCCCTTCATTGCCATTGCTCCCAGGTCCACTCTAGCCCGGAGTGGTGGCACCTGGTGGGGCCCTGTCTGTGGATTGGATGGAACTAGCTGCATACTTGTGCTAAACTGAATTGTTTGAAATAGAACTGTTTGACTAAACTGAATAGCTTGAAATAGAAATGATTTTGACAATTAAACTCTACTTACATTTATACTGTGTGCTTATGCTGGGCTGAATTGTTTGAAATAGAACTGTTTATACGTATAAAAATGGATTTTGCTTTAAATAATCTACAATAGTTGATATGCCATGAATATGCTATGATGTTCCGGTAGGTATTAACTGTCAGTGGTTGGTTGGATTTTATGGCATATCAACCTTTGTAGGTTATTTAACGCCAAATCCATTTTTATGCTAATAGTCAGTTCTATTTCAGACAATTCAGTTTAGCATGAGTATATAGTTTAATTGTCAAAAACATTTCTATTCCAAGCTGTTCAGTTTTTCAAACAGTTTTAATTCAAACAATTCAGTTTAGTATTATATAGATTTTGTTTACACACGGTTAAATGTCAAAACACTTCTATATCAAACAATTCAGTTTTGCATCGGTACAGTTGCAATGTCAAAAACAGTTCCATTTCAAACAATATAGTTTAACATCAGTACACAGTTTAGTTCTATTTAACCCATAGATAGGACCCTATCAGGTGCTACTACTCTGGGCCAGAGTGGACCTGGGAGCGATGGCTTTTAAGGGGTACTCCACATTCTCCAAATTTCCAGCATTACTGGTATGACATTGCCCTGCGTCTGCTCGCTTGATTCCTTTCTCCTTGTTGGTTGTGTCTGCTTGGCCGCAGGGCCGAGACACGTTTCGGCCGGCTGTGTTCGCTGCTACACCGATCAGGTCGGGTTTTTCTTGGTTTGGTGGAGGTTGGTGGAGGCTGCCTAAAACGGGCGCCGGTGGGGGGGCTAGTATTTACATCTCACGACTGATACCGACATCCTTGACCCTCAGGGCACCGTCCCACCAAGCTCTAATCCTCTACGGAGGGATTGGGTTCATCGCCGGGTGCCTGAGACGTCCCTCTTTAGGTAAAATCAGACGGGGGCACAAGGCCATTTTGGAACCGCCGGACGAGTGTGGACATCGACTCAGCGCTTGGACCGACCTTAAAAAAGACCTTGTGCCATGCTCGTCCGGTTGGTGGGACGTACGACAAATACCAGCATTACTGGTGCCTCAACATCAGATTGTTTAGTGTTATATCAGGACACTCGTTAGGGGAGTTTAACTATTCTTCGGTAGATGATAGATTAAGTGAATTCTTAATACCACAGACAGGGTTGCCACTTTTGAACGCTCTATTATCGGTTGTTATATATATATATATATATATGTCTGTGAATGACAATATATATATATAAATATATGTCTGTGAATGACAATATATATATATATATAAATATATGTCTGTGAATGACAATATATATATATAAATATATGTCTGTGAATGACAATATATATATATATATATATATGTCTGTGAATGACAATATATATATATATATATGTCTGTGAATGACAATATATATATATATATATATATATATATATATAAAACCTTTTTTTCATATTTTCATATGCATTTTGTCGAAGAAGATTAATTGAATTTTTTTGTATATGTGAGTTATATATTTTGCATAATGGTTAGAGTGTTCGCCAATGGCCCGGGAGACCGAGGTTCAATCCAAGGTCGAGTCATACCAAAGACTTAAAAAATGATACTTGATACTACCTTGCTTAACACTCAGCATTATACATTACGGATCAAGGGTAAAGTGGAGCAATCAAGGGAAAGGAATAACGTCCTCCCTTACACCTTGGTGTAGTAGCTATCGAAAAGGGAACCTTGACTACGGTCGTCAACTAACTTATAGACCGTTAAACAATTGTGGTATGTTCTTTATCATATTTATTAACCCCTCCGCTCGGACAGGATATGACGCAAGGTCAATTTTTAAGCGGAGTTTAACAGGTTTGAATTCAGTTTTCCTTCTCCTAGACTAGATGCCTCACCAAGGCTGAAGAACCCAGTCTGCCCTACTATTCATACCTTTCCTTGTGGTATGTTGTTTATCTGCGAAATATCATGATGGTGCAATCGATTGTGAATTCAAAAGAATAAAAACGCTCATGTGTATGATTTTCCTGTTTAATAGATAGTTCATATAATTCTGATTTCAGTGACGAATTTTGTTGGTTTTCTATAATATACCTGTCAGTATAAAACCGAAATCCCGTGTTTTGCTATATTACAGTCGCAATTTAACATCAGTAATTAGTTTGCACGCAGTTAAATGATCAAACAGTTCTATTTTTAAAAATTCAATATAACATAAGTCATTTGTTTGCACACAGTTTAAATGTCAGATGGTTCTATTTGACCATAGATAGGACTCCATCAGGTGCTATCACTCCAGTCCAGAGTGGACCTGGAGGTGATGGCAACGAAGGGAAACTCCACATTCCCCAAAACTCCAGTATTACTGGAGCTTCACCATGAAATTGTTTAGTGTCATAATCGGGACATTCGTTTGGAGCAGGGATCTTACCTCTCTGCAGAGATGCAATCGACATATTTTACAGCCCCAGCCGACTGGGCTCATGGCCTACAGGTAAGTTTTAGCCTACCGATAAATGTGTTCGGGGTTCGGCCTATGCAGAAGGTATAGTTTTAACCCGGAATTTTGAGCTCAAAATCTTGAGGTCGACTTATACGCCCGATGACTTTGTTGTAAGTCGCAGTTTTTGGTAATATAAAAATATAAATTTATATATATATATATATATGCGTGTGTGTATATATCAGGTTCAGGTTACCAAAATGCATACTTATTAATATAAAACAACAGTCATTGAAAATATATATATATATATATATATATATATATATTTCACTCTAAAACTTATCGGGCTATGTGAAATACAAACTGCTTCGTCCAGGATACGAACTCGTTTCGTCTTGTCCATTTCCTCTGTCTGTACATATTCTGTATGAATAAAGTCACAGACCCACAAGAAAAAAATCACAATAATTCATTTTTGAAATGCCCATCTTAAATATCAAATTACACCCTCTGTGAAGCGAGCGTCCAACGTAGGGAACAACGGGTCTCTCTCTCTCTATATATATATATACACACATATATATATATATAATCATACATTGTGTGAAAACACGTGCGATATCCTGTTCTCATTAGCCACCAACCACAGTTTCCGTGGCTCAGATGGTACTGCCACCCCAGGCGCTACCACCAGCTTTTTTCACCGGACTGTGTATGAAGACAAACAGAGCTAAAGTTCCTCTTTATAAGGTCCTAATGATGTTAAATGCGTTTGTTTTCAGATATTTTTGTAAAAATTCTTATAACGTACGCGTTTCACTTGCATACGTTAGATCGTGGTGTCGCACGCTTTTTATTTTCGTCGGTTTGGTTGTTTTTCCTTTTTTATCACTAGGCCAAACGACTCAAAGTAAACGTCTAATATAATTTTATAAAAAAATGATCTACTGTCTAATGGGACATTTAAGATTGGTTAAAAGAATATATGAAAGTTTTTTTCTGGGTACCTTTGCCCTACTGGATTCTTGGCTTGCTTAGAATTTCTCCAAGGCGCTTTCATTTAATAATGGGATCCTGAACGCTGTGGGTGTAGTCCAGATTCATAACCCCATCATTTGATTTACATTCTCCGATAGGATAATTACGTTGTTTATTCAAGCGTGCCTTATGGATACGTCATCATCATCATGTCACGCTGCCAGCACGGATCTCCCATCTCTATCGTCCATCGCTTCCTGTAGGTCTTCAAGGTTATATCCTGTATCGGCACAGAGCTGTTGTATAAAGGTTCTAGCAGGTCGTCCTGTCTTTGCTCGTTCATGTGAAGGGGTCCACGGGAGTATATCGCTTAAGAGTTCGATCTTACTTCTCCAGCAGTGTCCTGCATATCTGGTTTGTTTAACTTTGATAGTTTTCGTGATGGGTTGTAGGTGGCCGTACTGCTACTGTTTTTTGGGGTGCTGCCTCCAGGACTTGTTCAATATTGCTCGCAGCATTCTTGTGTAGTTGCCGTCAAGCTTTTTCTCCAGGCGTTTAGTTAGTGTCCATGTGATGCATCCATATAGCAGTATCGGTACGACTGCTGCTTGCAAAAGGCTGCGTTTTATTTTATCGGTCAGGTCTGACTTCCATATGACCGATAGCCTATCGATAGTTGTCCATGCCTTTGCTAGTCACGTATTGATGTCATTCTGGGTTGATGAGACTCTGCTTCCTAGGTAGGTGAACTTGTCCTCTAGTTTCAGAGAACCACCTTTTAGTGTGGAGATGTCACCTCTGTGACACAATGTGTAGCAATTCGTTTCCGTTTGTGTTGGTGCCACTCAGACGATCTCTTTGTCTGTTTTGGCGCGAAACCTGCACAAAGGACTGAGGACGAGATCTCCTGCGAGACGGAAAGTGGAGGAGAGAAGGAAGGTCTGAGAGAAGACAGTGAGCCAGTTGACAACGGTGGGCAGAAGAGACCAGTCAGCGTGAGATAGCAGTCCAGGGGAAATATGGTCAGCAGAAGGAGGCAGTGATAGAAGACAGTCAAAGATGAGTTAGCATTCCAAGTGGCTTTTTTAGAAGTTTCGCGCAAAATACACGCCCTCGATAGTCTACAAATGCACGGAGAATGCAAAGTGTCACAAACTCCCTTTCTTGCGCTTGGAGCAGACCCAAGTCCGTGTTTGTTCGTTTGTTCTTTTTCTTCTCAGTTGTGCTTTGAATATCTGTAATGAAATGTGTAATACCCCTGGTCGGAAATGAGAAAAAACACTAGACTCACTGGCCATGAGAAGTTTGGTTTAACGACTTTGAGATAGTTGGGGGTCGGCCGACGGGGGTGTTGTCACATCTTTGATTAAAGCATATCTATTCCGTATTGCCTGTGTAGACATAGAAGCCTATGTCAGCAGCTGCTCGTCCCAAACTAGATCTTCTGCCACAATCTCACGTTGTAGCTGGGTCTAGTTCTAGCTCGTTTCCTTTAAAATCAGTCTGACGAGTAATATATTTTTCACAACTATAGTAACCAAGAGGGCATATAAATATATATATTATTGAAGACGGCCAGAATACTGAGAAGAGTCCTGGAGACTTAAGGAGGTTTGCTGTCACTCTAACTCCAGTGAAAAACGATCAGCTGACGCTGATGTGAAAAACTCTAAAAGAGTATATAATCATAATAATAACAGCGATAATTTAAAAAAATTCTTGAACGAGAAAACTACTCAAAACTAAACTAAATAGCTGGAACCTAATAAAAAAGATAAATATCGAGGCTGTCCCCCTCGTAAGATACTCGGTAATATTCTTAAAGTTGACCTGAAAAGAACATCAACAAATGGACCAGAGAACCAGACGATACATAAAGCCTTTCATCCCAAAGATGGCATAGACCATATGTGTCAAGAAAACAAAGAAGAAAAAGATTCGCTAGCGTTGAAGATAGTATCGATATACGTGTGTGTTTGTGTGTGTGTACGATTGGTAAATTGATGTAGAGATTTTGCAAAAATGAAAATAAAAATCACATCTTTTTCAAATATATTTACCGAAATTACATAAAATATTAATTTTATTCAAGGAAATCGCCAATGGCTTCGATCACGGCTTCCAGGCGACTTCGGAATCTCCGGTAACTTTTCCAAGGTTCTTCTTGTTTAAATAGGTGAATGTTTCTGTTATACTTGCCTTCAGTTCATCTTCGGTGTTGCTGAGGGTTTTGTTGGTCTCTCGCTCAACCGTGCCACACACATAATGATCAAGAGGATTGCAATCTGGAGGGTAGGCGGTTAGATGTAAGAGATGAAGTGGTCGTAGAAATTTTCTTCCAGCCAATACTGGGTTATCCTGCTTGTGTGGCATGGCAAAGAGTCCTGTTGTCAGACATAAGGTCTTCTCGCAGCCATCCTCTCGGTCCAGGAAAACACTAATTCCTCCATGCACTTGATGTAGGCCTTCATGTTGATTGCCCTGTCGGCTGGGGCTGTAGAATGGTTGCACCTGATAGGGCCCTATCTATGGGTTAAATAAAACTAACTGCATACTTATGCTAAATTGAATTGTTTGAATTAGAACTGTTGTTTTTGACAATTATTGGCCTAGGGGTTAGAGTGTTCGCCAATGGTCCGGGAGACCTGGGTTCAATCCCAGGTCGAGTCATACCAAAGACTCAAAAAATGGTACTTGATGCCTCCTTGCTTAACACTCAGCATTATAAGGTACGGATCAAGGGTAAAGTAGAGCAATCCAGGGAAGGAGTAGCGCCCTCCCCTACACATTGGTGTAGTAGCTATCGAAAAGGGAGCCTTCGGGTTACCCTCGACTATGGTCGCCAACTTTACTTTACTTACATGTAAACTACGTGTTTATGCTAAACTGAATTGTTTGAAATGGAACTGTTTTTGACATTGAAAATGTACTTACACTAAACTGAATGGTTTAAAAAAGAACTGTTTTTACATTTAACTGTGTGAAAACAAAACCTATACTTACACTAAACTGAATGATATGAATTAGAATTGTTTGACTAAAAAATAAACTGTGTACTTACATTTAAACTGCTTGTTCATGCTAAACTGAATTATTTGAAATGGAACTGTTTTTTGACATTGAAACTGTACTTACACTAAACTGAATTGTTTGGAATAGAACTGTTTTGACATTTATATGTGTGTAAACAAAATCTGTACTTATACTAAACTGAATTAGCTGAATTGGAACTGCTTGACTAAACTGAATAGCTTGAAATAGAAATGATTTTCACAAACTGTACTTACATTTAAACTGTGTACTTATGCTAAATTAAATTGTTTGAAATAGAAGTATTTTCATAAAAATGGATTTCGGGTTAAATAACCTACAAAGGTTGATATACCATAAAACCCAACCTTATCGGAAGATAAATGGAAGCATAAGGTCACCATCTCGTGTAACTATCCCAAATACCATGATGTCGACTGGGTGTTTGGTTTTCATCAATATCTGTCTTAAAAATTGACACCCATACACTGTGAAATCTTTGTATTGGAGCTTCCGTTTGTGAATGCCAAACAGTACTGCATACCGTTTACAAATATCTGGAAGAGTGACTTGTATCATGGTGCTGCTTTCCTCACAGAGAGTGTCCAACTAACTTCTTTGCTGCACAGTAAATAAAATCCGAAACAAAGAAAGAGCTTGTGCAAAATTAATCATCTAAAATGGTGATAATATACCTATTGTCATCATCATCATCATGTCGTGCCGCTAGCACGGATATCCCTGACCCTCTCTCTATCATTCATCGCCTCTGGCTGGTCTTCAGGGATACATCCCGTATCCTCACATAGCTGCTGTATGTATGTTCGAGCTGGTCGTCCTGCTTTTGCTTGGCCATATTCGGGAGTCCATAGGAGTACATCACTGATGAGCTCGTCCCTGTTTCTCCAGCAGTGTCCTGCATGTCTGGTTCGTCTAGCATGGATAGTTTTCGTGATGGGAGGCAGGTGGCCGTTTAGTTGGTGTCTTGTTGTGTGTTGCTGCCTGGAAGAAAGTGCGTTTCATTTTATCGATCAGGTTTGATTTCCATATGATCAAAAGCGTATCGATAGCTGTCCATGCCTTCGTTAGCCGTGTGTCGATATCTTTTTCGGTTGATGAGACGCTGCTTCCTAGGTAGGTGATTTTGTCTAACAGTTTCAGAGAGGTTCCGTCAAGTGTGGAAATGTCACCTGTTTGATTATAGCACATATATTCAGTTTTGTGTGCCTTGACATGGAGGCCAATGCCTGCAGCGGCTCGTTCCAAACTATGCAGTAGCGTTTCGGCTTGGTTGGGTGCATTCGCCAGTAACGCTATACCATATATATATATATATATATATATATATATATATATATATATATACACTGGTTCAGTCGGCTAGGGCTGTAGAATACACCGTCTGTATCTCTGCAGAGGAGTAAGACTCCTCAATTAGTACCCTGGTTATGACACTAAACAATCTGATGTTGAGGTTCCAGTTATGCTGGAGCTTTGGGGAATGCGGAGTACCTCTTTATGGCCATCGTTCCCAGGTTCTCTCCAGCTCATAGTGATAGCACCTGATAGGATTCTATCTATGGGTCGGATAGAACTAAAGTGTGTACTAATTTTAAAATGAATTGTTAGAAATAGAACTGTTTTGACATTTAACTATGTGTAAAGAAAAAGAACTGTATTTATTCTAAACGGAATTGTTTAAAATAGAACTGTTTATGTGTATAAAAATAGATTTAGCATTAAATAACCTAACCTGGTTGATATGCCATAAAACCAAACCAAACACATACACACAGAGACATTCTGATTGTAAAATTAAAGTGACATGTTAATTTTTTTTGGTTGTCATGGGTAACGAACAATGTACCTCAGGGGTTTGTGTTT
This sequence comes from Sepioteuthis lessoniana, assembly GCA_963585895.1. Lineage (NCBI taxonomy): Eukaryota > Metazoa > Mollusca > Cephalopoda > Myopsida > Loliginidae > Sepioteuthis > Sepioteuthis lessoniana. The sequence continues at coordinate 8,574,992 of OY757947.1, read as the reverse complement.
ATGCGAGAGTCGGGGTGAGGATTGGTGGGGAGGGTGTAGCCTGTGATAACATAAACATCTCTTCTGGTATTGTATTTCATCTCGGGCAACAATATCGGTAATAACACTATTAAATAACTAACCTTATACTCTTAGTATTTACAATAAAAAAGTAAACAAAAAATAAATGAATAAATAAAATAAAACTACTGTTGTATTTTCTGGATAGAGACGTGAGTGTTGTCTACGAAGAAGGGCAAGCGAAAACACAAATGTAGATTGATTCGAATTTATATTGTCTCCGTGCCCCGCTTCGCCATTTAAAAAAAAGGGGAGGAAAACCTGTTCTAGTAACCCTTATTTCCTTCAGTCTCACGTCTGCGAAGTGCATAGTTCAAATTAAGCTACTACTTTCTGTGAGGAAAGAAATTTTTTTTTTCTTCCTCTTTTTCTTTCTTTATTAGCGAATTTCCTTCTGTTTAAAAAAAACAAACTATCCAACCAAAAGCTCCCTCTGTGCCTTTTCTATTGACCTTCAGTCGACAGACAGAATTGTCGTTTGCATTTTGTCTAAACTGCATTGCCCCAATCACGTGCCCTACTTGATAATACAGAACAAATAAGTAAAACCAAACAATATACAATTAATGAGGAAATTGATAAAACCGGCTATTATGAATGATGTAAATCAACTGGTAAAAAATTTACTATAAAAATGTATTAAAACCAAAAGGGGGTTTTTAGATGTCAGGAATTCTTAATTTTATTATCTAAATAAACACGTAAGGATTCATCGCACATATTCTCACAATATTTTAGCCCTTTAAACTTTGGTCCCTTTGGTCATAAACATGGAAAATTTGTTCCTAAACATGGAAAATTCACAAGAAAAAAAAATCAAAAGCCCTAAGGTGTAGTGACTAACGTCCTGGACTGCAAACACATTGTGAGTTCAAACTCCAGTCGTGCTGTTACTTTCATTTTCGGACTAATACCCCTGGAAAAGGCATGAACTCCTTTATTCCCTCGGTTATGGATTAAACTGTACTACTACTGTTCTTCTACTAGTATGGCTTTGACATTGAATATTCCACAAAGGTTGATATGCCTTTAAACAAAGAAACCAAAACCTCTCAAATACTGTTCCTATCTATTCTTTCTGGGTGAGGCTTAGAATATTTTGAATGACCATTATAGTACCACTACTGTCCTTCTTCAAGGATGGCTTTGGTATTAAATATCCCACAAAGGTTGATATGCCATTAAACAAAGAAACCAAAAACTATCTATTACTGTTGCTATCTATTCTTTCTGGGTGAGGCTTAGAACATTTTGAATGACCATCATAGTACCACCCGTGGTGTAATGGTTATCGTCGTAGGAAATGGACACGGCGACTCGAGTTCAAATCCTCGACGAGAATGATTGCATTTCACATTGCACTAATACCCTTGAGAAAGGTATGAATCCAAGTATTCTCCCTCCAGCTATGGGTAAATAGTAGGACAGTCTAGGTTCTTCAGCCTTGGTTAGGCAACTAGTCTAGGGGAAGGGAAACTCTGAATTCCAACCTGTTAAACTCCGCTTAAAAATTGACCTTGTGTCATATCCTGCTCGAGCGGAGGGGTTGGGTAAATAGGATCATTGTACCACTACTGTTCTTCTACAAGGATGGCTTTGGTATTAAATAACCCACAAAGGTTGATATGCCATTAAAACAAATAAAGGATTCTAAGCCAATCGCATTTATAGTTGGAAGATGTGACGTATCAAACGGTAATGCAGAGAATAAACTTTTGAAAAGGGTTTCAATTCCAGTTGACTCAAATGATTGGTATCAAGTCCTGAGTCAATAAAGGTTACTCAATCCACTTCAGCATTAAATTTAGAATGGGTAAAGTTCATAATAGGCAATTCCAACATCGACAAGATATTCTTTTCATTGCAGGAGTCGTCGCATTCACTAATTTACAGAGCTTTTTGCTTAGTTGTGACACAAGGCCGTATGAATGGGGTACCCAGGGAGACTCGAACTCACTCGTGAAGGTTTACTAGTCAAGCTTGCTAACTCATATACCACCTGAGGCACCCAAATAAGCATAGATTAGATTTGGCGCAAAAGTACCCAGTGAGGATCGAACTCGCTATCTGTCCAGTCATAATAGATCAGTGAGACAACTTTCTTAACCATTACACCTTGAGAGAACAACCAAGTCGTCGTATTTAAATGGTTAACTTGAGTACGTGGTGCCTTCAATAAGTTTCCAGACTTTTTTGTACAGGCATTTAAAATTGTTGTAGACTCTTGAAAATTCAATATGCTAAAAATTCAATTGCTATACATCTTATGAGATGACTGACCAATTTTTATGATTTCAGCTTCAAATGAACACCTACAGCAGCAATTGGAATACCCTCTACTAAAGCCTGATTGTCACAGGTGGTGAATTTCAAAAATGCAATCTGGACGTGAGGACACTTTAGAAGAACGATATGCAATAAAATTCTGTTTTAAACTTGGAAAAAATGCAACAGAAATGTATGGAATGTTTCAGACTGCTTTTCGACCATCTTGCATGAATCGAGCATCAGTTTTTGAGCTGCATAAGAGATTCAAGGAAGGCACGAAGTCTGTGAGGGATAATGAGAGGTGTGGAAAGAGTAAGCAAGTCAATGCACCAGAGTTGATTGGCCAAAGGGTTAAGGTCATTATGTTGAGGTTTTAAGGGAGTCCAGGAAGAGATTCCTTGGTAAGACGCCAGCACTCTTCAAATCGGGTCAGTGGCATTTCCAGCAGGACAATGCACCAGTCCACAACTCCATCCTTGTCATAGACTATTTGACCAAGATGAGCATCAAGACAGTTCCACACCCACCCTATAGTCCAGACCTTGCTTCCTGTCACTTTTGGTTATTCACTAAGCTCAGAGGCTGTCGTTATGAGACAATTGAGGAGATAAAAGAGGCTGTGACGAAGGTCATTGACACGCTCACACAAGAGGACTGGCAGAAGTTGTTGGAACAGTACAAGTGCATTGCAGCCGGGGTAGATTACTTCGAAGGGGACAAGAGTTTCATGTGTGTACTATCAATAAGAGTGTCCATACGAAAAAATGTCTGGAAACTTATTTAATGATCCTCGGAAGTCTTTTTTTTAATAATAATTAGAAGATTCATTTTTCCCAAACTGCAACGTCAATAGCCATTTATTTCAGACAGGAAGTTGTTTATGGCTTTTACCAAGTCAATCATCTAACATATTTCTCCACTTCGTCTTGTCTTTCGACAGTCTTTAAATTGTGAGTATCCTCCCTTATTAAATGACTCTATCGCTTTGATGGTCGTCTTCTGAGTCTACAATTGCTTGCAAGATGTGTTACATCAGCCCTCTTTCCCTGCACGCCACGGGGCTCGTTCTTTAAGTGAAATTCTAAAATTAGATGGTGCTGCGTGGGCTGATAACCCTGGAAGTTTCGATGAACCGGTCTGAAAGAGACGCTTATTTAACTAATTTATTATCCTGGGCATTTCAGGTGATCGATACCGGGTCAAGGGCTGACATGACGGGAATGAAAGTGTTGCTGCTGGGGGATTCTCGTTCCACCGACTTGGCACCCGGGAAAAAACTTAATCCTATGTAACAAAGTCCCAGACGATTTTTATGGTTACTCACGAGTTAGGATTTCTCTTGCTTTTAATCTCAACGTTCAGTGTCTGAGACCATGGATAGGTTTGGTTTGTTTGGGTTTTATGGCACATCAACCATAGTTGGTTATTTAATGCCAAACTCATTTTCATACATAGAAACAGTTCTATTTCAAACAATTCAGTTTATTATTTATTTGTTTGGGTTTTATGTCACATCAACCATTGTCGGTTATTTAATGCCAAATCCATTTTTATACAAATAAACAGGTCTATTTCAAACAGTTCAGTTTAGCATAAGTACACAGTTTAATTGTCAAAACATTTCGATTTCAAGCTATTCAGTTAAGTCAAACAGTTCTATTTCAAACTATTCAGTTTAGCATAAATACAGTTTCAATGTCAAAAACAGTTCTATTACAAACAATTCAATTTAGCATACAAAAATACTTATTTTTCTAAAAATTCAGTTTGGCATAAGTACGTAATTTAAATGAAAAAACTGTTCTATTTCAAGAAATTCATTCTAGCATAACTACACAGTTTAGTTCTATTTAACCCATAGATAGGACTCTATCAGGTGCTGCCACTCCACGCTAAAATCGATCTGGAAGCGATGACAATGAAGGGATGCTCCGCATTTCCCAAAGCTCCAGCATTACTCGAACCTCACAATCATGTGGTTTAGTGACTTATGCAAGACACTAGTTGGTGGTGGGGGTCTTACCCCTCTGCAGAAATGCAGTCGGTATATTCTACACCCTTAACTGACTGAGCCATGAGGCCATGGAGGCCATGGTGTAAATGAATAACAGACACATGGTGCGCAGTAGATTCTTTGTACTGGTCATATCGTATACCCGGAAGAAAAGGTCGGTCGTTTGAATATTATGGCATGTCAACCTTTGTAGGTTATTTAACGCCAAATCTATTTTCATAAAAATAGTTCTATTTCAAACAATTCAGTTTAGGATGAATGCGCAGTTTAAATATAAGTACAGTTTGATGGTGAAAAACATTTCTATTTCAAGCTATTCAGTTTAGTCAAGCAGTTCTAATTCAGCCAATTCAGTTTAGTATAAGTACAGATTTTGTTTACACACAGTTAAATGTCAAAACAGTTTTATATTAAACAATTCAGTTTAGTGTAAGTAGAGTTTCAATGTCAAAAAACAGTTCTATTTCAAATAATTCAGTTTAGCATAAGCGCGCAGTTTAAATGTAAGTACGGTTTAATTGTCGAAACATTTCTATTTTAAGCTATTCAGTTTAATCTCCGTTTAGCATAAGTATGCAGTTTAGTTCTATTTAACCCATAGATAGAGCCCTATCAGGTGCTACCACACAGAGTGGACCTGGGAGCAATGACAATAGAGGAGTGCTCTGCATTCCCCAAAGCTCCAATATCATTAGACCGTCACCATCAGATTGTTTAGTGGCATAAGCAGGACACTCATCGAGGGAGAGGTGTTACCCCTCTGCAGAGGTGCAGTTGGTGTATTCTACAGCCCCAGCCGACTGGGCAATCGGAATAAAAGTGACAACAACTCTTCTTTAGAGGGATTAATAATAGCAAGCATAGGATCAGAGCCTACCAACAAGATATGGACAGGTAAACATTATTAAAAAAAAAGGATTAGATGAAAAACAGCCAATCACATGCAACCTTTTTTTTAGATTTTCTCCAAACCCCTATGAGGGCGTTTCCTACGAACGCTTTACTCTTTTGCTTGTGTGATTCCTCAGAATCAAAACGTGCCCGCCCGTTCTCTCAGTCTTCTAGATGCCAATACACGCTTGTGAGGATTTTTCCAGCAACTGAAGCACAAGAAACAAGGCTCTACTTTCTTCAACCCAACCAAAAGGACACAGGAAATACAAACTGTTAAAAGGACGCTTTTTACGGAAAAGTTTCCCGCAAACCAACTTTTTGCAAGGACAATATTTTCTTTCCTCTCTTTCTATGTAAATATAAGTTTTTTTTTATAACATTTTAAACCGTGTTGCGTTTCTTTCTTCTTGCCGACGTCGCAATATTGTTATCATATAAAGTTGGGAAAATCCCAATAAGACTGAGCTCACAAAAGGTAGATTAATTGATTACTTAGTGTCCGGTTGCTTAATCCTAACACCGAGTGAATAAAAAGAAAACTATGATAAAATAGTACATTCATTGGTAACCTTGTAAATTATATGGAATACATAAAAATGGTATAAACGCTGACCAAAACTAAAAACTTGGTCTTAACTTTAAGAAAATTGCTTTTTCAAAAATTATTCATGCAATTGTTTAAGACAATTGCATGAATAATTAAGATCAAAGACAAAATGTAATCTCCCTCTCTCTCTCTCTATATATATATATATATAGAGAGAGAGAGAGAGAGAAAGAGAGAGAGAATACTTAGTCCAGTTAAACCGGAGTTAGGAGTAATTCCATCAGGACAAGAAATTATTCGTGAATGAATATTTAAATCTTCCTGGTAAAGAGCTCAATGTACCAATTATACAGAGCAATAATTTCTTTAAGAAAAAACAACGAAACCAATCACAAAGGATTATAAATTTATTTCCATCCTGTTACGCATTTTTGAAATTTTCAAAAACACGAAAAAAAATTAACAGGACTTCATCAGATCAATTAGATAAAAAAAACTACAGTAGACACATGAGAGTGGGAGGGGATAGAAGGGTGGGAGGGGATAGAAGAGGGGTGAAGAGTTATCTCTTCATTAAGCCCACTTCCGTTTTAAATTTAAATTTTCGGTTGGCAATGTAGTAAATTTATTTTAAAACAGTTTTTTTAAAATTGATTTTACATATAGACTTAAATTACAGATATTTCTAATTAGATTTAAATTTTAATTAATAATCTCACGTAAAGATGCAGTAATAGATATATTAAAACAAAAACAAATATTTAATTTACTTAAATATTTTAAAATTTCAAAAATTTCAAAAATATTTAGAAGGCATTAATCAGTTACATTTTTTATGCGTAGTACATATATATTATATGCTTTTTCATAATTTTCTATCTAACAATTTATTATATTTATTCTCAAAATTAACTCTAATTCTCAAATAAATTTATGCTTTATAAAAATTTTTTTTTTACTTGTTTAATTATATATATATATATATACAAATAATAAACAGGGTGATTTTCAAAAATGTCTACGCTCTTTGAGAGTAACTTTATGATAGAACTTCAAATAGTCACCGTGTTTTCCCCATCATTCTCAGCACATTGTTAGAATCTGTCACAGGTGAACCGAAATGTTAATAATTCTATAAAGACACCTTTATTTGAGGTGCCTGTAGTGTAATGGTTATCGTCGAGTTAAAATCGTGGACGAGACTGATTGCATTTCACATAGCACTAATACTCTTGGGAAAGGTATGAATCCAATTATTCTCCCTCCAGCTATGGGTAAATAGTAGGACAGACTTGTTTCTTTAACCTTGGTGAGACAACTAGTCTAGATGGAAAACTCTGAATTCAAACCTGTTAAACTCCACTTAAAAATTGACCTTGTGTCATATCCTGCCCGAGCGGAGGGGTTGCTAAATATGATAAACACTGACCAAAACTAAAAACAGAAACCAAAGGAGCTACTACAATCTAAGACTTTGCTATTATAAAAATTCATTTCTAAGAAAAAAAAATCGGCTGACCACGTGCGGCGCTTGATTTGGCCGGAGTGGAGAAGGGAGAAGTAGTCCCAGAGAGTACGGTACCAAAAAGTGACTTCCTCCTTTTTGTCAAGAACTACTAGTCTGACCCTCAGTACGAATGCAGGGACCTAACTGTTTGCACGAAAACTAGCAGATTGGTTTTGTCACTCGCTTCATAAATGGAGCTCTCCAAGAAATAAAAGTTAAAATAAATGAAAGTCGACTACTGAAGTTCTACCAAGAAATTAAAGCGAGAATTCTGCGGAAAAGAAGCTTAAAGAAGACTCAAATTCAAGGAACTCTGAAACATTTCTATAAAACAAAAAAAAAAAAAAAAAAGAAAAGAAAAATACTCCAGTTCAAAGAACTCAGATAAGTTTCCCGCAAATTATACTAAAAATTTGCAACACTTTATCTTTTCTATCCCTTTCTCTTTTCTTTTGTATAAAATTCCTTTTTAAAAACTTTATTGTCTGTGTTATCTTTCCGAACTAATATCCGAACTAGAAAGTTGCGGAACTTACTGTTAAAACTTAGCGACTGAAATTACCGTTAACGACACACTAAGTAAGTAAAGTTGGTGACAGTAGTCGAGGGTGATCCAAAGGCTCCCTTTTCTATAGCTACTACACTGAGGTGTAGGGGAGGGCGATACTGTTAGAATACCCACCTCTGCAGCTCGTTGCATAAGTTATTAACCCCACGTCGAGAACTTATGTGTGGCTGGATCGAGCAAGAGGCAGGTTCACAGGGAAAAGAACAAAAACACAACAACAACTTTGTGGTTCAAACGTCAAGGGAGGATCGAGAGCGTGTAACATTTTGTTGATAATTAGTTCTAGTTTGAGTTTCAGCGGGCAAAAGACTATCTTAACTAACTGGGTCCGGCTGGTAATGTCGCTGTTCGTTGTTTCTTTGTTCCGGCCTAATCAACTTTCCTCGAACCCAAACTTAGTCTAACTCATCTTGTCACATATATATGTATGTCTATATGTGTATGTGTAGGTGTGTGTGTGTGCACACACATGTGCGTGGGCGTATATATATATATATATATACACACACACGCGCACACATATATGGGTGCACACACACACACGTGTGTATACATGTATGTGTATATATCCAACTCATAGTGTCCCACTACTTCTTTCCCTGGATTGCTCCACTTTACCTTTGATCTCCACCTTATAATGCTGAGTGTTAAGCAAGGCAGCATCAAGTACCATTTTTTGCGTCTCTGGTATGACTCGACCTGGGATTGAATCCCGGTCTCTCAGACCATTGGCGAACACTCTACTCATTTGGCCAATGGTCCAGTGGCCTAATTAGTAATGCTTAACACTCAGCATTATAAGGTAAGCATCAAGGGTAAAGTGAAGGAGTAGTGCCCTCCCCGACACCTTGTAGTAGCTATTGAAAAGGGAGCCTTCCAGTCACCCTCGACTAAGGTCGCCAACGGCACACTAAAGCCCCCTAAAACATAACCCAGTTAAATACTAAACTCGGCTTTCCTCCAAATTTTTTTTACTATCGAAACTTCGAGTAAAATAAAGATATAGTGTTTAAAGACTATAAAAAAATGACCGTAAAACATATTTATAAGATACCCGGTATTCCGAATCTCTAGGAAATACAAAAGAATGCACTTTTTGGAACTGCACATATCAGGAGAGTACTATCGAATATGATTGAAAAATATTATCCAAAATAGGAAACAAACAATATTTACGCGTGAAAAGTAAATAATCACTACTTTCCTTCACCATAGTTCGTCAGTAAAGAGCTTGTGGAAGATAGTAAGAAACGGTAAATAAAACTGAAAATTTGCTTAGAATGCCATAATTTTCATATAGGAAGTACAATCAGGCGCCTCCACATCAGAATTAAAGAACACCTCAGTACACATGCATCCTCATTCCATAGACATTTAATTAAATGCAAAAATAATGATGATGATTTGTTCCGTTAAGATAGAAACATCATCATCATCATCATGTCGTGCCGCTAGCACGGATATCTCTGACCCTCTCTCGCCACTTCTCCCTATCGCTCATCGCCTCTGGTAGCTGCTGTATGTATGTTCGAGCTGGTTGTCCTGCTTTTGTTTGGCCATATGTGGGGGTCCATAGGAGTACATCACTGATGAGCTCGTCCTTGCTTCTCCAGCAGTGTCCTGCATGTCTGGTTCGTCTAACTTGAATAGTTTTCGTGATGGGAGGCAGGTGGACGTATAGTTGGTGCCTTGTGGGGTGTTGCTGCCAGGACTTGTTCAATATTGCTCGCAACATTCTTGTGTAATTGCCGTCCAGCTTGCGTCCAAGTAGTGCATCCATATAGCAGTATCGATACGACCGCTGCCTGGAAGAAACTGCGTTTCATTTTATCGGTCAGGTTTGATTTCCATATGATCGAAAACCTATCGATAACTGTCCATGCCTTCTTTAGCCGTGTGTCGATGTCCTTTTCGGTTGATGAGACGCTGCTTTCTAGGTAGGTGAATTTGTCTACCAGTTTCAGAGAGGTTCCGTCTAGTGTGGAAATATCACCTGTTTGATTATAGCACATATATTCAGTTTTGTGTTCCTTGACATGGAGGCCAATGCCTTCGGCGGCTCGTTCCAAACTATGCAGTAGTGTTTCGGCTTGGTTGGGTATATTCACCAGTAACGCTATGTCATCGGCGTAGTCGGCGTCGGTAATTAATCTCAGAATTAAGATTTTATTAATAGCTAAGTTACACCCCAGATTAACAATAGGTTAGTATTAAATACTGAATATATCATTAAAAAAAAATACACATTTTAGATACATATTTAATTTTAAAAAACAATAAAAATATAATTAGATTAAAATTAATTGATTAGGACAACTGAAATCGCGTTTATTCTGAATGGCGTTTAAACACCCTACGAGTCACTATGGTTACAACACCCATCATGGTGTTCTAACACCCCACGTGACACCATATTCACCTCCCCCCAAAAAATTTGAACATCCAAGATCGTGTTCATTTTTTTCGCGGTTTTTCTCCCACCCCCATCACACACCACATTTTTGTAATAAAAATCATTTTTTGTAAATAAAATCATACATTACATTCGGGGTTTTAAGTTGGTCTTTTCACAGAGCAAATGTGGTATTTTGGTGGCTGCAGCGTACTTGGTGAAGAATGGTTGATTATATATTGTCCTGTTGAATGGGTCGGCGAATGTGGCTAGCTAGGGTGTGGCCGTCGCTATAACACCCTTTACATTTTGGTACAACACATGGGGAAGGCATGTTTGGTTCTGAAACAGAGTCAACGCTGACTGACGCCATGAAGTAAATAAAACAGATATCCACTGATAGTGACGTCAGCTACTACAGCCTAATCATCCGGCAGGCCTTGGTATTATAGCGACGGCCACGGCTAGGGTCCCTTAGACAATATAGTTATGGCATGACCGCTCCCTTGCCCTTTCCCACAAAACCATGGGGCCTCGTGCCAACCATTTTGTATCAAATTAAAATAAAGCGTTCATTTTTTTAAAAAAAGTCTCTGACGATGACGTTTTTACTTTGAAATTAATTAGACTCAAATAATAATTATTTCACATTGCAATTACTCTCTAGATTAATTCAATACTATAAAATAAATTAATTTGTGCAATGCTTTAAGTAAATTACAAAATACTTTTAAAACTGAAAAGTTATTTTTTTATTACGAAATAATCGAAATGCTTGGCAAGGAGAGAAAGAAAGAGAGAGAGAGAGAGTGAGTGTGTGTGTCAGGAAATATCTTCAGAGAGCCTTACTTCTTAACTCTGTCTCCACGAGGTTGGCACTGCTAACTTACGTATATTTGGTTTAGAACAGAAGAAAAAACGTTCTTAGTATTTCAGCATCTTGTCTTTGACTTCATAGAATTTGGTAATAAATGATTCCGAATATTATATATAAAGTAAAGTTAGCGACCGTTGTCAAGGGCGATCCGAAGGCTCCCTTTTCAATAGCTACAACACTAAGGAGAAGGGGAAGGTGCTACTCCTTTCTCAGGATTGCTCCACTTTATCCTTGATCCATACCTTATAATGCTGAGTGTTAAGCCTGATTTGACCAGGGAATGAACCCCGGTCTCCCGGGCCATTGTCGAACACTCTATCCACTAAACCAATGAATGTTTCACTTTAACTTTTAAAATTCTGGTATCTTTGGTTTAGAAGAATTTTTAAGCAATACTCTAAATATTTTGATATCCTGTTTACGACTTTATAGATTTTGGTAATAAATAACACCTAATAATATCTATTTTATTGTATTTCCGCTAGAAATAATAAAATCCAAGTATCTTTGTTTTAGGAAAAAATTAATTTATAAGAATTAGAAAAGGTGTTCTTATTTATTGGCGATCTTTTTTTATGCAGGATATTACTGATTTAAATTCAGAGTGCTTCCTTCTCCTTGGCTAGTTGCCCTACAAGGCTAAAGAAAACAGTCTGACTTGCTATTTACCCAGAGCTGGCGGGAAAACCATTTCATACCTTTTCTAAGGAAAATGAAAACGAAAGCAACCTCACATAGGAATTGAACTAGTATAGCTGATTTCATTTTAAACAACTTCATGAGAATTATTAAAATTATATTTTGCCATCCTCCACATAATCGTCAATGAACATAAAATGAAAATCTCAATGCCAAAATAACGAACGGTAAAAGACTTTGGTTAAAGAATTGGTTAAAAATATGAGGACCATTTACTTAATGACTTTTTTTTTTTTCAAGGATTTTTTTCTTTGCTTTTTTTATCGTCAAGAGTAGAAGCAGTTCCTAGATAAGTTCACTTGAATTTGTACGCAAGAGTCGGCAATTATTTTGGGCTTGACTTTCTGGGTCATCTGATCGTACGTAGAGTAGGTTTTGTTTTTTTTTTCTCTGTGTAATATAATTGCCGAGGGATTTCGTTTTATGCCTTTGGGTTTAATTAGGCTGAGAACCTTTCGGCTCAGTGCATGGGTTACTTAGGTGCAACATTAACGCAGGTGTTCACGCGCGCGGGCGGATCGGATGTGTCACTCAGAGATGTCACAATAGCCCAGATGGGAAACGGGGCTAGAGAGTGCGGGTGACGTCACGCACCGGAAGCGCGCGGATGATTTTGAAAAAGTCAGTTGAGTTGAGTTCAGCCTCGGGAGAAGACGGTTGGCTTTCGCTTGCTCGCCGAAGCCAAGCCAGTGGCCTTTGTGACGGGTGCCACACGTGTGTGTGTGGGGGGGGGGGGGCAGATGGAAAAGTCATCTTAGAAAGATTGTGTATCTCTCTTCCTTATGTCGAAACCTTTAACTCAAAGGCAATAAAAGGTTTCGTACCTGAACTAAGAAGTCGTTAGGTGTTTTTCGTGTTTCGGGATTCCTATGTTCTATGTATATATATATATATATGAACATTATATTTCCATTTCACACATGGCCGTACCTGGCTATGGTACATCTGTAATGACGTCCAAAAGTAGTGAATTTTTGGAAAGACTCTGGTCAGTTTTGTGAGACGTTCCTCAACTTTGTTCTCCAAATTAATCTAACTTAGCTGAAGAATTTATTGTGAAAAAAAAAGAAATATAATTACAAAGATATGTGTCATGTTTTTAACTCACTTATCACCTTGCTATTCTCTTACGTCATCTCTGTCTCTCTCTGTCAAGCTCTCCTCTCGCTCACACACACACACACACACACACACACACACATAATGATGATAATGATAATTCATGATCTATCTATATATATATATATATTTGTACATGTAATATATATATATATATATACGAGGATGATTAAATAAGTTTCCAGACGTTTTTGTGTGGACACTTTTATTGATAGTATACACATTAAACTCTAGTCCCCTTCAAACTAATCTCCTCCGGCTGCAATGCATTTGTTGTACCGTTCCAAAAATTCCTGCAAGGCCCCATTGAAGTCTTCTTGGGTGAGCATGTCAATGACCTTCGTCACAGCCTCTTTCCTCTCCTCAATTGTCTCATAACGAGCTTAGGGAATGACCAAAAGTCACAGGGAGCAAGGTCTGGACCATAGGGAGGCTGAGGAACTGTCATAAAACCCAATCAAACCAAATCCCATATATTTGATATATATGTATAAAAAGGATTTGGCATTAAATAACCTAAAATGTTTGATATGCCATAAAACCCAACCCAACCAAATCATATAAACAAGAATAACAACACTTGCCGACTCAGCGGCCCCAGCTAGCATCCGGTTGGCTGACAAAAAGTTGAACGGGCAATAACTCAATACCTACTCCGTAACACCTGAAACATGATTGAAGCAAGCCGGTGAATACATACACTAATATGCCTACTCACTTGGCAAGCAACTAATCACTGTCCAGGTAATGGACTTGGCCACCTTCGAACAGTGGAACGTCCCAATATCCATATAATCTCACTTCAACTCGTTATTCATTACTCCGCATTTGAGCACTGACTCATTGCTACTGAGCCTTACGATAGAATTCCAACAGACGGGATCAAGCATTTTTTTGTAGTGACTCCCACTATAAAATGACTTTGTGTCAAATCTGGCCGGGTCTGAGGCTAGATAAATATCTTGCCTTTTAGTGCATTTGAATGCTTGTAAAATACCCCCAAAATGGCGTAACTATTAATAGAACAAGAGTTACAGGCAGCTTTTGCAAAATGGCGACGTTTCCGGTTTTAGCTTTTCTTTTCCCACTTGCCTGGCGTTCACGTCTTATCTAAATTAATTGTGTTAATTGATCGTTTTAATTGCTTTTTCGACAAGCAATTATGAACTTAAGTGCCGAGTCGGCCTGTTACTGCCGTCTAATTATAGTCCGGGTTTCAGCCTCGGGCAGAGAGAATAGAGAAAAGAGAGAGAGGGAGAGAGTATATCACTCTTGTTACTTACATTATCCGGCTTTGTTATTTTCCTGGAGCGTCTTCATAAAAGTACTTTAAACCTGTTTTTTTTTAGGTCGACGAAGATGCTAAAAACAAAATGTTTTAACTATTAAAGACATCCAGCGGTACACGAAATACATTATGGTTGATTGATTTTAAAGGCATGTCAAGCCATCGAGGGTGTTTTATGCTTAAAAGTTAGCGAATCGCGTTCATAGTATGTTTATTTCTATATTTTTGTGGAGTTGTTTCTTAAGGTTTTTTTCTAACATACGAATAATTTTGAAACAGATCTATTTGATCCGCACATTATTATTTACTTGAACCCATTTAATTTTTTGTTGCTCAGTCGGCTGGGGCTGTAGAATACGCCGACTGCATCTATGCAGAGGGGAAAGACCCCCCCCCCTTGCCACAACGTGTGTCCTGGATATGACACTAAACAATCTGATGGTAAGGTTCCAGTAATTCTGGAGCTTTGGGGAATGAGTAACCCTTCATTGTCATCGCTCCCAGGTCAATTCTGGCTCTGGAGTGGTATCACCTGATAGGGCCCTGTCTATGGATCAAATAAAACTAAGCTGTGTACTTACGCTAAAGTGAATTGCTTGAAATAGAACTGTTAGTAAACAATAACTATACTTATACTAAACTGAATTGTTTGAAATTTAATCCGGTGTTAAATAACCCAAATACGCTGAAAAACCAAACCAACCAACCAATTAACTGTTTGTTTTTGTTTTTTTATCGTTTACTGGCATGACATCTTTTGTGGGTTATTTAATGCTAAAGCCATCCTTGTAGGAGAACAAGAGTGGTACGATTCAATCCATAACAGGAGGGATAAGCAGGTTCCCAAAATATTTGTCCAAAAGTGAATGTAATGGCGCTACTTAATAATAACATATCACTTTTTGTGGGTTATTTGATACCAAAACTATCATGCTAAACTGAATTGTTTGAAATGGAAGTGTTTTTGACATTGAAACAGTGCTTACGTTAAACAGATTTTTTGGAAATAGAACTGTGTGTAAACAAAATCTAGGCTTATACTAAACTGAATTGTTTGAAATAGAATTGACAAAACTGAATAGTTTGAAATAGAAATTTTTTTGACAAACTTTATACTCATGCTAAACTGAATTGTTTGAAATAGAACTATTTGCATAAGAATAAAACTGATTATTTGTATAAAAATGGATTTGGCATTAAATAACCGACAAAGTTTGATATGCCATAATGGGTTTAGCATTAAATAACCTACAAGGGTTGATATACCATAAAACCCAAACAACCAAAGCTCTTTTAAAAGAAGAACACTAGTGGTACTATTTGTTGTATCGTGTAATAAGTAAAATCGACACCCAAGTAAAATAAGAGATATTCTATTCCAGAGAGAATACGGTACGCAGTTTGGTACGCCGACTAATGTAAATAATCTTTATCGTATTTCTTTACAGTTATTTGTTTGACATCCCAACATGCCAATGTAAGGCGCGAGTTTATTTTATTTTGGGAGCCGGGCATAGGATAGTAGCCTAGACTCGCCCGGCGGCTCCATAGATGCTTCGGGCCCTGTCGGCATTCCTTTAAAAACAGGCTCCTCAGGCACCAGGCAATAAAAGCAGGTGAGAGCCTTGGGGGACGACCCCCACCCACCCACCCTAGGTGCCTGAGGGAGTGTCGGTCTCAGTCGTGCGGCCTGAATGCTAGGCTTCCCCAGCACTCAAGCCAGACGGTTTTGACCGACTATCACTGCAACAAAACAACACTCCCCCCCCCACTCGATCCATGCAATGACCAACACGACAGGCCGAAGTGTATCCAGACGTATTTGTTTAAAGACAGTCTAGAGCGAACAATGCAAGAAATATTCCTCAAACCAGTCCATCCTATGGAGAAGCTTCAGCCACTTCACTGTTTAACCCATAGCTAGCGGGGATAAGAGGGCACATACCATTCTCAAAGGTGTTCGTCCGAAAGTGAACGTAATAGGGCGACTAGGGTTCGAACTTGCTGTCTATAATGTGGCAGTCCTGCACGTCAGCCACTGCTTCACAAGATTCTTCAGATTTATATGAACTGAGGTAAATCGTTGTTTGAAAACTTGTACGTTAACTCATACTGGTGGTATCAACAAGCTCCACCGAATAAAACCCATTTTAAAAGAAAGAAAACCAGATCCCTGTAAAAACAGAAGAAAAGGGACCACTTTGATTTGGCTACGCAAAGGCGATTCCAGACTTATTCAAGAAGAATTACCAAAATATCCATGTGGAACACCATCTACAGTGAAACATATTTTGATGAAATGCAAACAATTTCGCCTAGTAGGGTGATTGTTGGGCTTTTATGGCATATCAACCTTTGTAGATTATTTAATGCCAAATCTATTTTTATGCAAATAGTTCTATTTTAAACAATTTAGTTAAGCAGGAATACACAGTTTAATTGTCAAAAACATTTCTATTTCAAGCTATGCAATTTATTCAAACAGTTCTAATTCAGCTTATTCAGTACAGATTTTATTTATACACAATTAAATGTCAAAACAGTTCTATATTAAACAATTCAGTTTAGCATAAGTACACAGTTTAATTGTCAAAAACATTTCTATTTCAAGCAATTCAGTTTAGTCAAATAGTTCTAATTCAAACAAATCAGTTTAGCATGAGTATGCAGTTAGTTCTATTTAACCCATAGATAGGGTCCTATCAGGTACCACCATTCAGGGCTAAAGTGGACCTGGGAGCAATGGCAATAAAGAGGTACTCCGCATACCCCAAAGCTCCAGCATCACTGGAACCTCACCATCAAATTGTTTAGTGTCATATCCAGGTGACTCATTGGAAGGGGTCTTACCCCTCTACAGAGGTGCAGTCGGTGTATTCTACAGCCCCAGCTGACTGGGCAATACACAGAGTTAATGTAAAAACAGTTTTATTTCAGATAATTTAGTTTAGTATAAGTACGCAGTTTAGATGTCAAAACAGTTCTATTTCGAGCAATTCAGTTTAGCATAAATATGCAGTTTAAATGCAAAAAACAGTAAAGTCAAGAGACCACGGTTTAGTTCTATTTAACCCATACATGGTACTCTTATTAGGTGCTACCACCTCGGGCCAGAGTGGACCTGGGAGCAATGGCAATGAAGAGGTACTTCGCATTCCCCAAAGCTCTACTATTACTGGAACCTCACCATCAGATTGTTTAGTGACATATCTGCGATACTAGTTGGTTGGGGTCTTAACAGTCGGTGTATTCTACAGCCCCAGCCGACTAGGCAAATCTCACCTGTACTCGAAGAAAATTTTACAGAATTAAAGATATGAGAGAAATATTTAAAACTGCAGATCCCAATTACATAATTAACTTCCCGAAAAAAAGAAAAAAAAATGGCCTCCAACCAAAGATATTAATCCACAGACTAAGACCTTACCCATAAATGCACACACATTTGAATGTACAAACCGTCAACAGAAATGGGGACTTCATCAAATAGCGACAATTGAACAAACATATACAATTATACTGAACATTCAATTACACACGGAAAGGATCACCTGAAATAATATACAAAAAAACAAAAAACTGCACTAATAATAACCATACACCACAAAGAAAGAATAAAACAGAAACATCTTCGGCATAAAATAATCTAATAAGGGTTGACATGCCGTAAAATCCAACCAAACCAAACAAATGGCAGTTCATATCTATCTATCTATATATCTATATTGTCCTGTTCATATCTATCTAAACCTCTCTCACTCTCACTCTCTCTCTCTCTCTATATATATATATTTATTTATTTTGTCCTGTTCATATCTATCTAAACCCCCCCCTCTCTCTCTCTCTATCTATCTATCTATCTATCTATCTATCTATCTCATATTTACCCAACCCCTCCGCTCGGGCAGGATATGACACATGGTCAATTTTTTTAAGCGGAGTTTAACAGGTTTGAATTCAGAGTTTTCCTTCTCCTGAAGAACCCAGTCTGCCCTACTAGGGAGAATAATTGGATTCATACCTTTCCCAAGGGTATTAGTGAATACTATGTGAAATGCAATCAGTCTCATCCAGGATTTGAACTCGTGTCGCCGTGTCCAATTCCTGCGACGATAACCATTACACCACGTGCACCTCCTAACTCTATCTATCTATCTATTTTGTCCTGTTCATATCTATCTAAACCTCTCTCACTCTCACTCTCACTCTCTCTATTTTGTCCTGTTCACATCTCTCTCTCTCTATCTATCTATATATATATATATATATATATATATATATATATATATATATATATATATATTGTCCTGTTCATATTTATCTATATATATATATATAGAGAGAGAGAGAGATTGATTGATTTATGAGAGAACTATTCAAAACAGCAGATCCGAATAACATAATCAACTCTTAAAAAAAACATTTTAAAAAATGGCCTCCAACCAAAGATATTAATCCACCGACGAAGACCTCACCCATAAATACACGCGTGCGCGCACACCTTTGTACGAACCCTGACTTCAGCAAATAGCAACAACCGAACCTATGCAACTATACCCAAAGTTCAACTACCCACCGAAAATATCACCCGACAAAAACCTGTAAAACGATACCCCTCAAAGAACGAATAAAACACAAACATTTTCAGCTTAAAATAATCTAATACGGGTTGACATGCCGTAAAAAGCCAACTAAACCAAACTATCTATACTTATCTAGCTATCTGTTTATCCCATATACCTATTTATCTCTTTTGTCCTGTTCATGTCTATCAATTTATTTATAAGAAAACTGGAAAATTCTATAATATCATCATCATCATCATGACGTGCGGCTAGCACGGATATCCCTGACCCTCTCTCTCTCCACGTCTCCCTATCATTCATCGCCTCCGGCAGGTCTTCAGGGTTACATCCCGTATCCTCACATAGCTGCTGTATGAATGTTCGAGCTGGTCGTCCTGCTTTTGATTGGCCATATGCGGAGGTCCACAAGAGCACATCACTTACGATCTCGTCCTTGCTTCTCCAGCAGTGTCCGGCATGTCTGGTTCGTCTAGCTTGTATAGTTTTCGTGATAGGTGGTAGGTGGCCGTACAGTTGGCGCCTTGTGGGGTGTTGCTGCCAGGACCTGTTCAATATTGCTCGCAACATTCTTGTATAATTGCCGTCGAGCTTCTTCTCCAACCGTTTAGTCAGTGTCCAAGTAGTGCATCCATACAGCAGTATCGACAAGACCGCAGCCTCAGAAAACTATTTAAAACAATTGATCTCAATAACGTAATCGAATTCTTGGAAAAAAAATGGCCTCCGTCCAAAGATATACATCCATAGAACAAAACCTAATCCACAAATAGATACACACACACACACACACTTGGATGTACAAACACTCAACAGAAATGCTTTAGGATTCACCGACTGAACCTCTGCAAACGGGTAAGACCCCACCACCACCACCACCACAACGAGTGTCCTGACCATGACATTAAACAATCTGATGGGGAGTTTCAAGTAACGCTTTCAGGTTCACTCTGGCTCGGAGTAGCAGCACCTGATAAGGCACTGTCTATAGGTCGAATAGAACTAATCTATGTACTTATGCTAAACTGAATTACTTGAAATAGAACTGTTTTGATATTTAAACTGACTTGTTTAAATTAGAACTGTTTGACTAAACTGAATAACTGGACAATTAAACTGTGTACTTACATTTAAACTGCGTAAACTGAATTATTTGAAATGAAACTGGTAATTTGTATAAAAATGGATTTGGCATTAGATTACCTACAAAGGTTGAGATGCCATAAAACTCAAACAACCTGCCAGATAGAATTGCTGACTTCAGCCAATAGCAACAACCAAAATTATGTATCTATACTCAAAATTCAATTACCCATCGAAAATATCACCTGACATTATATAGAAAAACTATACAAGAAACAATCATACCCAACAAAGAATGAATAAAACAGAAACGTCTTCGGCATAAAATAAACCTACAAGGGTTGACGTGTCATAAAATCCAACCAACCAACCAACCAGTTACTGTCATGTCTCCTAAGCAGCATCGAGACGGTTTTAGAATTGTAATTATTTTTCAATTATTCTAAATAATTTAAAATTGTTTAAGAAATATTTCATGGAGACAGAACGTTCAGTTATTAAACAAAAAGAGTTTTACACCTCACCTGTTCGTAATACATTTACTGCCAAATAGAAGATGTTCCTTTAGGATTTTCCAAGTCTCCTAATTCCATAATTTTTGTCAGGAGTGGTAACTTTGTATGACAAGATCAACTAGCAGAGGAGGTGAGATGTTTGAGTTCTTGCTCACCTGCGGATCGACAACGTGAAACGATGAGTCGTGAGTTTTTATTTCGTTTTGTAATTAGCTTCTTTTATACCTGAAATATATTCTAATATTGCTCTGCATTTTCGTGCATAGAGCACTGTAGATATTTTACGGATTTAATACGATTTTACTATTAAATTTTAATCATAATGGTGTGTGTATGTATATATATATATATATATATATACGCACACATATATGTCAATATGTATATATATATATATATAGACACACAAATATAGGTTTGCTCTTGTTTGGTTTCTTTGCTTAAAGGCATATCAACCTTCATAGGGTATTTAATGCCGAAACATTTTAAAGGCTATTAAAACAGTATAAATTACCCCTGATGACCAAAATTATGGTCGAAAACGCTTGGGCTGAAGATAAGGGACAATTCATTTACCATCTAGATTCCGACATGAGAAAAATAACAAGGAGTCTTGAAAAAATAAGGTTAAAAATAATAAACAGAGTTCCATCGTCTTTGACAAAACTTGCTTGAATATATATATATTTATATATAAGAGGTACTTGAACGTTATTAAAGAGTTGGCCTTTTAACCGAAGCCTGCAACCATTGCATCGTACATGCCAATCTCCTCTGACAAACCTGCTTCCCAAAGCAAGTGCACGCGTGTCGTTCTTCTACCGGTAATGATTTTGTTATTATCAGATTTCATAAAATAAAATTAAAAAAACAACTCCTCCTTTCCTCTTCCTTGCACGCATTTCCACAATCACTTTGATTCTTCACACAGAACCGCAACAACCTTCTTTCACCATTAAAAACCAAACACTCACGTTAGTCCCGGAATTCTTAACCTCAAGTGCTGAAGGATTGGGTTGCTATAAATAATCCTGTCCACCCCGACGCTATAGAAATAAACAAACATTTAAACTAACAAATTGAAGGAAGAGGGATCGCCAGTTGAGAGGATCGTGTAGAGGCAACAATTCAAGGACTCTTCGAACAAACAAAATATAGCAAGAACAGAAACAGCGATAGCAACATAAGGGCAAAGCGAAAAACACAGAAAAAACAACTGTACGGATATTTCAAGTGACAAATTGGGGAAAACCATATGAGAGAAACTGTTGAATCCTTTCTGATAGTCTGGTGAATTTTTCCATATAAGAAAGCGAAGAGATAGACAAATATCTGGAAATTGCTAGAGAAATAAAAAAAAACCGCCCCACCAAAAAAAGAAAACAGTAGAAAATGAGCTTAATAGGGATACAAATTGTAGCAGGGATACTTGGAACGGCCCCAAAGGATTGGAAAGGAGATTGAAAGACTGGGAAATCGGTTGTTTAAATTGACTAGAATACTGAGAAAAGTTCTGGGGATCTGAGGCGACTTGCTGTCCCATGAACTTAAGTGAAAGTCTACTAGCTAACGCTGCTGTGAAAAACTCAGAATGAGTAAAAAGATAATAATAATAATAATAATAATACACACCAGAAAACCTGGACCTGGCTAAGAAAAGGAAACCTTAAGAGAGAAATGGAATCCCTCCTAATAGCAGCACAGGACAACGCCATAAGAACCAATCATATCAAAGCGACAATAGATAAGACGCAACAAAACAGTAAATGTAGACTATGCGGTGACAGAGACGAAACGATCAATCACATAATAAGCGAATGCAGCAAATTATCACAGAAGGAGTATAAAGCGAGACACGACTGGGTCGGCAAGGTGATCCACTGGGAAATGTGCAGGAAATTTCAATTCGACCATACAAACAAATGGTATATGCACAACCCGGTACCTGTCCAAAAGATTAGTCGCATAAACTCCTATGGGACTTTAACATACAAACGGATCACCTAATCTCGGCCAGAAGACCAGACCTCATAATAATCAACAAAAAAAAAGAACCTGCAAAATTGTCGACTTTGCTGTCCCGGCGGACCACAGAATAAATCAGAAGGAAAGTGGAAAAAAGGATAAGTACAGCAACCTTGCTAGAGAATTGAAAAAGCTGTGGAATATGAAAGTAACGATTGTGCCAATTGTGATTGGTGCATTAGGCACAATAACTAAAGGATTATTAAAAGGCCTGGAGAACTTGGAAGTTGGCGGACGGGGAGAGACTATCCAAACGACAGCATTGCTAAGAACGGCCAGAATCCGGAGACGAGTCCTGGAGACTTGAGGAGACTTGCTGTCACTCGAACTCCAGTGAAATACAATCAGCTGACACTGATGTGAAAAAACTCTAAAGGAGTAAATAATAATACTCAAGGCCTTACACCTGATAGATGAATTGGAGAGATGTCTCCATAAAAAGAAACGAGGGATACATTAAAAACAGCAAAGAAAAATTAATTACAGCAGACAAATGTACAAGGTTTTATATCTGAGAGATGACGGACTTTTGTACCAAGAAAAGAAAAAGGATGAGGACTCAGCAGCATTGAGAATTGCTTTGGTATGACTCGACTTGGGATTGAAACCAGGTCTCCCAGACAATTGGCGAATATCTATCTATCTATATATATATATATATATATAGAGAGAGAGAGAGATGTACGAGGTGCATACGATAAGTTTCCAGACTTTTTTTTGTATGGGCATAAAAGTGCCCATACAAAAAAAAAAGTCTGGAAACTCTAGTCCCCTTTGAACTAATCTCCTCTGGCTGCAGTGTACTTGTTGTGCCGTTCCAACAACTTCTGGAAGGTCCCATGGACGTCCTCTTGTGAGAGCGTGTCAATGACTTTCATCACAGCCTCTTTCATCGCCTCAATTGTCTCATAACGACAGCCTCTGAGCTTAGGGAATTAGCAAAAGTCACAAGAAGAAAGGTCTGGACTGTAGGGAGGCTGAGGAACTGTCTTGATGCCCATCTTGCTCAAATAGTCTGTGACAAGGATGGAGTTGTGAACTGGTGCATTGTCCTGGTGGAAATGCCACTGACCCAATTTGAACAGTGCTGGCCTCTTCCGACGGAATCTCTTCCTGAATTCCCTTAAAACCGCAACATAGTAACCCTAACCCTTTGGCCAATCAACTCTGGTCTATTGACTTCCTTACTCCTCCCACACCTCTCATCATCCCTCACAGACTCCCTGCCTTCCTTGAATCTCTTATGCCACTCAAAAACTGATGCTCGATTCATGCAAGATGCTCCAAAAGTAGTCTGATGTATTCCATACGTTTCTCTGGCATTTTTTCTAAGTTTAAAACACAATTTTACTGCATATCGTTCTTCTAAAGTGTCAGATTGCATTTTTGAAATTCACCAGCTGTGACAATCAGGCTTTAGTCGGGTGTATTCCAATTGCTGCTAAAGCTGTTCATTTGAACATGAAATCATAAAAATTGGTCAGTCATCTCATAAGATGTATAGCAATAACAGTGAATGTTCAAGGGTCTACGATAATTTTAAATGCCCATACGAAAAAAATCTGTAAACCTATTGTATGTGCCTTGTATAAACATATATACATGTGCATATAGATAGTTGTGTATATATTTATATATATAAATTTATATAGATAGATAGTTGGATGTATATATATATATAGATAGATACATGTGTATGTATTATATATATATGTATGTAGATTGATAGATGTGTTTATATATATATGTATATATATATATATACATAGATGTATGTATGTATATATATATACATAGATGTATATATATACATAGATGTGTGTATGTATATATATGTATTGATAGATAGATGTGTGTGTATATATATAGAGAGAGAGATGTATATATGTGTCCATACGTATGGATATATATATATATACATATATATGGATGAGGGAATATATATTCATATATATAGATGTCTTTATATATTTATATACACACACACACACACATATATATATATGTATATAATGTAAGCACATGTATATATATATATAATGTAAGCATATGAAAATATATATATATATAATGTAAGCATATATAAATATATATATATATATAATGTAAGCATAACTATATATATAATGTAAGCATATATATATATATTTATATAATGTAAGCATATATATATATGAAAAGACGCAAAAAAGTACACCAAACGACGAATATGAAAATTTCGTCAATGCACACCTCGAGGCAGCAGCGAAATACATTCCAACAAATCTCAAAACTAAATATAGAGTCCCTTGGGAAACATTAGCGGTGAGAGAAAAACGTGCACTAGTGAAAATAGCCTCCAAAAACTATCGAAAAAACCCAACAAACACAAATGTCTTAAAACTAAAAACGGTACAATATCAATTAGCAGGCGTATATATAAAGGAACAGATAGAATACATTCAAAATCAGATAGATAAGATTAGAGACTCGGTGGAAGATAGACAATCTAGGATAGCCTGGCAAACAATAAACGAAGTGAGTCGAAGAAAGAACACAGCCAAAGCAAAACTGAAAGCAGCAAACCAACAAGAAAGAATAAAACTGTGGAAACTACACTTCGAAAACTTACTAGGAAACCCACCGAAAATAACACATGAACCAATCACCAGAATAATTAGCAAACAATTAGACATTAAACTAGGACCGTTCACACAAGAAGAACTCGACTCGGTTCTCAGAAGAATTAAAAATAGGAAAGCTGCAGGGCTGGACGAAATTTCCCCGGAAGTATGGAAGACCAGACAATTCGATGACATACTGCTCCGACACTGCAACGCAGTATACAATCAAAATCCGATAGATAGATGGATGAAAGGATGCATACCCCACTTCCCTAAAAAGGGGGACCTCGGATTAGCCAAAAACTACCGAGGCATAACACTTACATCCATAGCAGCCAAAATCTACAATGCCCTACTACGAAACCGCATAGAACCCAAAATCGACAACATACTTAGAAAAAAACAAAATGGCTTCCGAAGAAATAGATCCACGACCTCACCAATATTAACCATCCGTAGAATCCTTGAAGGTGTATGGGAAAAAAACCTACAAGCGACATTAATTTTTTTTACTTTACCAAGGCTTTCGATTCCATTCACAGAGGAAAGATGAAACAAATCCTACTAGCGTACGGCATACCTAAAGAAACCGTAGCGGCAATAACGATTCTCTATAGAAACACTAAAGTAAAAGTACGATCACCAAATGGAGACACAGAATACTTCGACATTGTAGCAGGAGTACTACAAGGGGACACGCTGGCTCCGTACCTCTTTATCATTTGTCTAGACTACGTACTTAGAACATCGATTGACAAAATCAAAGAGAATGGCTTTGAACTGACGAAGAAAAGAAGCAGACGGTACCCCGCAATAACAATTACCGACGCCGACTACGCCGATGACATAGCGATACTGGCAAATACACCTGACCAAGCCGAAACACTACTGCATAGTTTGGAACGAGCAGCTGCAAACATAGGCCTCTATGTTAATGCACACAAAACAGAATATATGTGCTATAACCAAACGGGGGACATCTCCACTCTAGAAGGAACCCCTCTTAAACTAGTTGACAAATTCACTTACCTAGGAAGCAGCGTCGAATCAACCGAAAAGGACATCGAAACGAGGTTAGCGAAAGCATGGACAGCTATCATTAGGTTATCGATCATTTGGAAATCAGACCTAACCGATAAAATGAAACGCAGTTTCTTCCAGGCAGCAGTCACATCGATACTGCTATATGGCTGCACTACATGGACGCTAACAAAACGGCTGGAGAAGAAACTAGACGGCAATTACACAAGAATGCTACGTGCAATCTTAAACAAGTCCTGGCGGCAACACCCCACAAGACACCAACTATACGGCCACCTACCCCCTATCACGAAAACTATTCAAGTTAGATGAGCCAGACATGCAGGACACTGCTGGAGAAGCAGGGACGAACTCATAAGTGATGTACTCTTATGGACCCCCACACATGGCCGTGCAAAAGCAGGACGACCAGCACGAGCATACATTCAGCAGCTATGTGAGGATACGGGATGTTGTCCTGAAGACCTACCTAGGGCGATGAACGATAGGGAGGAGTGGCGAGAGAGGGTCAGGGATATCCGTGCTACCACCGCGATATGATGATGATGATGATGATATATATATATAATGTAAGCATATATATATATATATATATAATGTAAGCATATATATATATATATATAATGTAAGCATATATATATATATATAATGTAAGCATATATATATATATATATATATATATATAATGTAAGCATATATATATATATATAATGTAAGCATATATATATATATAATGTAAGCATATATATATATATATATATATATCATGTAAGCATATATATATATATATATATAATGTAAGCATATATATATATATATATATATATATAATGTAAGCATATATATATATATATATAATGTAAGCATATATATATATATATATATATATATATATATATAATGTAAGCATATATATATATATATAATGTAAGCATATATATATATATAATGTAAGCGCATATATATATATATAATGTAAGCATATATATATATATATATATATATATAAATCAAGGCAAAAGGTCTCATTCCGCTTTACTATTTGCACATATCCGAGGAAGAGATCAATTTATACCTTTCCCAAGGGCGTGTACTTTATTGTAGAATTAATCTCAGTATAGACTTTTATAGAAAGAATACGTTGATGGGATTAGAATCACAACAGTGTTTGCTGAAAAGTTATTGACCCGACCAGAAAAGTATGCTATAGTTCCCTTGAGTAGAAATAATTCTTTAGACCTTTTATTTATGAGTATTTGAAAGTGTTACGTCCTCGAAGAAAGGCATAAAATATATAAGACAAACGTTTGTTCAGAGATCCGAATAAATGTTGTATATTATAGTAGAACAATATCACCAGTGTACTAAGCGTACGAGTGTGGCACAAGGCCTTTTGAGGTGGGTCCGGGCGCAGGACCGAAGCCCACACTCGCCCGGCAGCTCCAAAAATGCTTTGGGCCCCGTCGGCATTCTCCTAAAGAGGGGTGTGTCAGGCGCCAGGCTATAAACATAACTCCTTCAAGTAGGGTTAAAGCCTTAGGAGACAGCTCCCTGAGGCTCGAGGGTGCCAGTCTTTACCGACTGCAACCGGAGCCAGGACACTTCTGACCGGACCATGAATCGCCAACACGGCCGACCGAAGTGTGACCCTGTGAAGAAGCATAATGGTCGCAGGGCGAGCTCATGTCGCACGTTTCCCGGTATTTTTTGCCCGCCCCACCGAACGGGCCAGTGCAGCACAAGGCTTTTTTTAAGGTGGGTTCGGGCGCCGAACTGGAGCCATTTTCAAAAATACCTCGGGCTCTGTCGGCATTCCCTTAAAGAGGGGTGCCTTAGGCACTAGGCAGTTAACCTAACCCCTCCGAAGAGGGTTAAAGCTTTGGGAGACGGCCCGCTGAGGCTCGAGGATGCCGGTCATTACCGACTGCCACTGGAGCCAGGACACATCCGACCGAACCATGACTCGCCAACACGGCCGACCGAAGTGTGACCCAGTCAAGAAGCATAATGGTCGCAGGGCGAGCTCGTGTCGCCAGTGTAACTTGTTTTTACCAACTCCCTAAGTGGATTTATATCTTTATTGGAAGAGTCCATTGTGTACTGAAATAGGAATGATACCACAACAGAAAGTAATATTTGAAATCATCGAACTGCGTTCAAATTGTTTGTATTAGATAAGAATACTTAATACCATATCATATTTTGCAAAATTTGAAATCATCGAACTGCGTTCAAATTGTTTGTATTAGATAAGAATACTTAATACCATATCATATTTTGCAAAAATATTATTCAGGAAGAACTACTTAAAAATGTAAACATGAATGTACATGCAACATGATTCCCCAGTCTCTTGGCAAGAAATAATCCTTGACCGGTTGACATGCCTTTAAAAGCAGTTAATCTTATTTTAAAAATTTTAAGGTTGGTCAAAAAGTTTTGCAATATTTTGGCAATGTTAGGGACAATTTGGCCGCTCCGGTTGTATCTGGTTAAGGTGACCAATCATACTGATACTCTCCGCGTACTACTTACCGGATTTACCTTGGTGTATTTGAGCACGACATCGGAATCAACATGTTTCTTGCCTGGACGTCGGGGTTCTTTCTTGCAGCCCGAGCTAAATTTCTTGAACCCTCTGGTTACTAGTTGTCTGAATTTCTGAGACAAAGCTTGATGATTTTTATCATTGTCTTCATCTTTATTGCTATTTCCATAACGTTTCGACCGATAGGTCCTCTAGCCCAGGCTTACTGTACTGTGACCAGCAGTACCTTTACTCTTTGGACATAGCCTAGTCGTCTGGGGCTCTAGAATACATGGACTGTTTCTCTGCTGAGGGGTAAAACCAACTACCCGCCTACAACGAATGATCTGGATATGACCCTAAATAATCTGATGGTACTATTTACCAACCCCTCCGCTCGGGCAGGATATGACACAAGGTCGATTTTTAAGCGGAGTTTAACAGGTTTGAATTCAGAGTTTTCCTTCTCCTAGACTAGTTGCCTCACCAAGGCTGAAGAACCTAGTCCGTCCTACTATTTACCCATAGCTGGAGGGAGAATAAGGGGGTTCATACCTTTCCCAAGGGTATTTGCCCGAAAGTGAACGTAATAGCGCGACTGGAGTACGAACTCGCGTACTACGATTCCGCAGTTCATCGCTTTAACCATTACACCACGAGGACACCCTAATGCTGGAGCTTTGGGGAATGCGGAGTACCTCTATACTGTCACCGCTCCCAGGTCTATTCTTACCCGGAGTGGTAGCACTTGATAGGGTCCTATCCATGGCTCAAATAGAACTAAACTGTTTTCTTATGGAAAAAAGAATTGCTTAAAATAGAATTATTGTGACATTTAAACTGAGTGCAAACAAATCACTCATATTAAATTGAATTGTTTGAAAAAGAACTGATTGATCATTTAACTGTGTATTTGGTTTGGTTTAGTTTTATGGCACATCACCCATTGTAGGTTATTAATGCCAAATTAATTTTTTAAACACAAACAATTCTATTTAGTATTAGTATAGTTTTTGTTTACACACGGTTAAAAGTCAAAACGGTTTTATTTTAGACAATTCAGTTTAGCGTAAGTACAGTTTCAATGTCAAAAACAGTTCTATTTCAAAAAAGTTCAATTTAGCATACAAAAACAGTTTCCTTTCAAACAATTCAGTTTAGCATAAGGACACAGTTCAGTTCTATTTGAGTCATAGATAGGACCCTATCAAGTACTACCATTCCGGGCTAGAGTGAACCTGGGAGCGATGGCAATAAAGGTGTACTCCCCATTCCTCAAAGCTCCAGCATTACTGGAGCCTCACCATCAGATTGTTTAATGTTATATCTGCGACACTCATTGAAAGGGTGTTACCCTTCCGCAGGGATGCAGTTGGTGTCTTCTACAGCCCCATCCGACTGTGTAAACAAACGACAAATATTTAATTGAGTTATTAGCGATACATAGCAATACTTGAAACAATTTATCTTTGTTGATATATTCTGAATTGAATTGCTAGAAGTAGTACTGTTTGATTATTTAACTGTGTATCTATAAAATTTGTTTATAAATCATATACTTAATGTGTAAAAACGGGATTTGGCAAAAAATCCAACCAAACATTTTGCCCATTACATATATATATATTTGCTGCTTCTGCAGCGGTATGGTCCGATTCGAACTCTTAAAGCATCATAAGTTTCCGAATTAGCGTTCATCTGTGCTACTTTCAAATCACCTACGGAGTGAAGCAATGCACGTTGTTTCAGCGTACCAACTACCGCGATACTGTCAACCACAGCGGACACCTTCCGCCACGGCTTGAACTGCTTCGGTCACGTGATATAGGCGCTGCAAACTTGCTCATACAAGTAAACAATTGCAAAACTTTTGACTCACCCTTGTATTTAGGTAAACTAGTACGTACTACTAAAATATTTCAAAACTTTTGACTCACCCTCGTATTTAGGTAAACTTGCACGTACTACTAAAATATTGCAAAACTTTTTACTCACCTTCGTATTTAGGTAAACTTGCACGTACTACACAAATATTGCAAAACATTTGACTCACCCTCATATTTAGGTAAACTAGTACGTACTACTAAAATATTGCAAAACCTTTGACTCAATCTCGTATTTAGGTAAACTAGCTCATGCTACTAAAATATTGCAAAACTTATGACTCACCTTCGTACATATTTTAACTACTTTATATTTGAAGTTTTTTCCCCTTAGGACATGAAAGAAACCTAAACTGTTGAATCAGGTTATTGATGAATGACTGAAAGAAAGAAGCTACAGAAATCTAGACTGTTGTTACACATATTGTCCACCTTGACAGGGTTTAGTGTATATTCAGAAGATTTACGCATGCATAAAACTGCTTTTCTGTGTTGTTCTCTTATGATTTCCGCTATTTTCCGTACGTTGTAATTCTTCCTACTTTCATATTCCTCGGAGAGTCCCCATGGTGTAGTGGTTAACGTATAAGATTGTGACATAGTTGTAAGCGAGTTCGAACTCCAGTCGTTCTATTTTGTTCACTTTCGGACAAATACCCATGGGAAAGGCATGAATTCAATTTTCACCCAGCTATAAGTGAAATAGTACCACTACTGTACTTCTACAAGGATGGCTTTGGCAATAATAACCCACAAAGGTTGATATGCCATTAAACAAAGAAACCTTAAATAGTTTCACTGCTGTTGTTCTACAAGGATGGCTTTGGTATTAAATAACCCACAAAGGTTGATATGCCATTAAACAAAGAAACCTTAAATAGTTTCACTGCTGTTGTTCTACAAGGATGGCTTTGGCATTAAATAACCCACAAAGGTTGATATAGTATTTAGGATAGATAAATCAAACCTTTTCTGTTTAAGGGTGGAGTATCCCCGTGGTGTAATGGTTAAAACCCTGGACAGCGGAAGCATTGTAAGCGAGTTCGAACTCAAGTCGTGCTATTACGTTCACTTTCGGACAAATAGCTTTGGGAAAGGCATGAACCCCCTGATCCACCCATCTATGAGTTAAATAGCATCACTGCTGTTTTAAAAGGATGGATTTGGCATTAAATAATCCGAGAAAGTTAATATGCCATTAAAGAAAGAAACCAAACCTTATATTTTCCCGCATTTTATCAGTCTGTCAGTCCTTATACGGTTCAAAATGAAAATAAAAAAAAATTAACTAAATAAAAACAAACGACCCCCTCCTCAAAAAAAAAAAAAAATCTGTGAGTTAGAAGGAGATCAAGAAGCTACTTCCGGCAACGGGCAGACAGTTTAACTGGCATTTCGCCTTTACCGAGACGCGCCAACAATTTGTGTTCGTTCGTGGGTGGCCGACATTTTGAAGAAGAAAAGGAAGAAAAAAAAATGGCTGAAAAGATCTCAGACAAGAGCAGAGAAGAATGTATGCCAAGTGTTTAAGGAAAAAATTACAAGTGTATGAATAAATAAAGCATTAGTGACTTGGACAATTCGTACGTTTTTATAGTAAATTTGAACTTCGAATAAAAAGAGTCAAAAATGTTCGAGTCGAAAAGGAAAAGACAAAAAGTAACAGAGGGGAAAAAAAAAAAGAATTTAGGAATCAAATAGAAAAGGGAAGGGATCGAATGAAACAAAAAGAGAGTGGTGGGAGGAGAATCAGGAAGAAAATAAAAAGATGAATGTGACTGAATGAAACGACAAAAGATAAAAAGGAGAGAACTGAATGAAGGAGTGAAGGAAATAGACAAATGTGATTGAATGAAACGAAGAAAGATAAAAAGGAGAGAAATGAATGAAAAAATGAAGAAAGAGACGAATGGGATTGAATGAAACGAAGAAAGATAAAAAGGAGAGAAATGAATGAAGGAGTGAAGGAAATAGACGAATGGGATTGAATGAAACGAAGAAAAGTAAAAAGGAGAGAAATGAATGAAGAAATGAAGAAAAAAGAGACGAATGTGATTGAATGAAACGAAGAAAGATAAAAAGGATAGAAATGAATGAAAAAATGAAGAAAAAGAGACGAATGTGATTGAATGAAACAACGAAAGATAAAAAGGAGAGAAATGAATGAAGGAATGAAGGAAATAGACGAATGTGATTAAATGAAACGAAGAAAGATAAAAAGGAGAGAAATGAATGAAAAAATGAAGAAAGAGACGAATGGGATTGAATGAAACGAAGAAAGATAAAAAGGAGAGAAATGAATGAAGGAGTGAAGGAAATAGACGAATGGGATTGAATGAAACGAAGAAAAGTAAAAAGGAGAGAAATGAATGAAGAAATGAAGAAAAAAGAGACGAATGTGATTGAATGAAACAACGAAAGATAAAAAGGAGAGAAATGAATGAAGGAATGAAGGAAATAGACGAATGTGATTAAATGAAACGAAGAAAGATAAAAAGGAGAGAAATGAATGAAGGAGTGAAGGAAATAGACGAATGTGATTGAGTGAAACGACGAAAGATAAAAAGGAGAGAAATGAATGAAAAAATGAAGAAAAAAGAGACGAATGTGATTGAGTGAAACGACGAAAGATAAAAAGGAGAGAAATGAATGAAAAAATGAAGAAAAAAGAGACCAATGTGATTGAATGAAACGCAAAAAGATAAAAAGGAGAGAAATGAATGAATGAGTGAAGGAAATAGACGAATGTGATTGAGTGAAACGACGAACGATAAAAAGGATAGAAATGAATCAAGGAGTGAAGAAAAAAGGAAAGAAAAGTATGTAGAAATGAAGGAAATAGACAAATGTGATCGAGTGAAAAATGGTACTTGATACCTCCTTGCTTAACACTCAGCAATATAAGATACGTATCAAGGGTAATCCAGGGAAAGAAGTAGCGCCCTTCCCTACACCTTGGTGTAGTAGCTACTGAAAAGGGAGCCTTCTGGTCGCTCTCGACTACAGTCGCCAACTTTCAAGTGAATAGTTTATAGGTAGCTTCATTTTCAGTTGAGTCAGAGTTCATGTGTTTGAGTATGGTTAAATGGTTTTATGCATTGGTATTTAACATCAATAATTCTATTGGCACATTTTTTAATAGTTTCAAGTATCATTATTGTTTGCACATAGTTAAATGGTTTCAAGTACTGCAATTTAACAGTAAGAATTCTATTTATCAGGAACTTCAATCTAATCTAATACTAATGCTTTGTTTGCACATAGTTAAAGTTTCAACTATTACTATTTAAAATTGATAATTTTACGTAATTATAATAATAATAATCCGTTGTTAAAAAAACAGTTCTATTTGACCCAGAGATGGAATCCTGATAGGTGCTACCACTCCGGATCGAAGTGAACATGGGAGTAATGGTTATGAAGGACTACCGCATTCCCCAAAACTCCAGGACTGGAGCCTCACCATCAGATGCAGTTTAGTGTCATATCTAGGATACCCAATAGGGCTAGTCTTGTTCCTTTGCAGAGATGCAGTTGCTAGATTCTAAATCGATGTATTAAGATATTGATCTGGAGACTTTTGGGGCGCTCCCATTCTACCCCTAAATACTTAAACAAGAAGTTAATCCTACCCGTATATTTGAAAAGACGCGGGACTCTTTTTTATTCTTAGTACATATTCATCCGCAAACCAGTTGGGACTTTAAAAAAAAATTATTCGGTCATATCCTTATTTGCTTTGTTTCTCTCTTTCTATGAAAAATGATCCTTTCTTTCTTTCTTTCTTTCTTTCTTTCTTTCTTTCTTTCTATAATCCTTCTTTTTCTTCTTTCTTTCTTCTTCTTTTTCTTCTTTTTTCTTTCTTTAATCCTTCTTTTTCTTCTTTCTTTCTTTAGATAATCCTTCTCTTTCTTCTTTCTTTCTGGAAAATGTTCCTTTCTTTTATCCCTCTCTTTAGATAATCCTTCTTTCTTTCTTTTTCTTCTTTCTTTCTTTCTTTCTTTCTATATTCCTTCTTTTTCTTCTTTCTTTCTTTCTTTAGATAACCCTTCTCTTTCTTCTTTCTTTCTTTCTTTAGATAACCCTTCTCTTTCTATAATCCTTCTCTTTCTTCTTTCTCTCCTTCTTTGGAAAATGTCCCTTTCTTTTATATCTCTCTTTAGATAACCCTTCTCTTTCTTCTTTCTTTCTTTCTTTTTTTCTATAATCCTTCTTTCTTTCTTTCTTTAGATAATCCTTCTCTTTCTTCTTTCGTTCTTTCTTTCGATAATCCTTCTCTTTCTTCACTCTTTCTTTAGATATTCCTTCTCTTTCTTTCTTCTTATAATCCTTCTCTTCCTTCTTTCTTTCCTTCTTTCTTTAAATAATCCTTTTTTCATCTTTCTTTCTTTAAATAACACTTCTTTTTCCGCTTTCATTTCTTATTTCAAATATCTTTCTTTCTTTCTAAAATATTCTTTCTTTCTTTCATTCTTTCTTTTTCTTTCTTTTAAAAATCTTTCCTTCTTTACCTAAAGAAAGAGAAAAAGATTTTTGAAAAAAAAAAGAAAGTAAAAAGGAAAACATTTTCAAATCTTTTCCCCTTTTTCTTTCTTTCTTTCTTTCTTTCTTTCTTTCTTTTTTACTTTCTTTCTTTTTTTTTTAGGTCGATGACAACAGAACAAAATTAAAAAAAAAGATAATTTTAAATAATTCAGAAAAATGGACTTATGATACGGTTTTCTATAGAAGCCATGTTTATTAAATCGTTTCTTTTTAAATATCATGTTTATATTGCAATTCAATTATTCCTCGTGTTTGTGTAATTGAATGGCAAAATAAGAATTCTTTTCTTTTGAAATGGCATTTCATGTATTTAATAATAATGATGATAATAATGATAATCTTAGAAATTAATACACTTGAAGGTCGGAAAATTTATTAATTACCGTATTCATAAAGTTTTACTTAGTATAAAAAGGTATATTCGTTTTTTACACTCTTTCTTCCTTTCTTTCTTTCTTTCTGTCTTTCTTTCTTTCTCCTTTCTTTTCTTTCTTTCTTTAGTCTGATAATCTTTCTTTTAATAATCTTCTTTCTTTTTTTCTTTCTTTCTTTCTAGTAATTTTCTTTCTTTCTTTCTTTCTTTCTTTCTTTCTTTCTCCTGATAATCTTCCTTTTTTTTTCTTTCTGTCTTTTTTGTTTCTTTCTTTTTTTCTTTCTTTAGTCTGATAATATTTCCTTTGATAATCTTCTTTCTTTTTTTCTTTCTTTCAAGTAATTTTCTTTGTTTCTTTCTTTCTAGTGATTTTGTTTCTTTCTTTGTTTCTTTCTTTCTAGTAATTTTTTCTTTCTTTCTTTCTTTCTAGTAATTTTTTTCTTTCTTTTTTTCTTGTAATTTTCATTCTTTCTTTTTTTCTTTCTTCTGATAATCTTTCGTTCTTTCTTTTTTCTAGTAATTTTTTTTTCTTTCTTTCATTCTTCTGATAACCTTTCTTTTTTCTAGTAATTTTTTTTCTTTCTTTCGATAATTTTCTTTCTTTATTTCTTTTTTTTTTCTTTCTTTATTTCTTTTTTTTCTTTCTTTCTTCTGATAATATATCTTTCTTTATTTCTTTCTTGCCTTCTTTCTTTTTTCCCATCTTTCTTTCTTCCTTTTAATCATAAAATGATTTTTTCCCAGTTTAGGGTCAACTCACCAGTAATTATCATTTGTTAATTAAACCTGTGGATAATCCATGTTTAATTAGTAACTACCATCAACTTGGATTTTACATGAAACTCCGAGTTGCGGGATAGTGTTCAATTTGGCTTATATATACCTACATAATCTTGTGAGAGATAAGATTAGCCCAGATGGCGGGGTGGTGGCCAAAGAGTTCTTGTTTTTTCAAAATTCACTGTTTGTACTACCGGAAGAGAATACAACGATGGGCCAGACATATTGTCGACTTGGATTGCGTTGTTGGCAAGAATTTTATCAGACGACATTGTCTCCAGTTGGGCGATTTCTTTGGCGCCCTTGTCAAAAGGACATAAAAACAACAATGTTTCCCTGTTATAGATACAATATAGACATGACTATAGATCGTGTGCGTCTTCCACCGACCATTGCCATTCAAGTGTTCTTTATATAAATATAATTACCTATTTTACCTGAAATGTTCCCGCCTATTTGGGTTCTAACATTATTCTTTCTTTCTTTCTTCACTTCATTTTTTTTCTTCTTTTTTTGATGTGGTTTCTTTGTTTAATGGCATATCAACCTTCATGGGTTATTCACTACCAAAACTATACTCGTAGAATCACAGTAATGGTACTATTTAACTCGTGAGGGATAATGGCGGTTCATGCCTTTCCCAAAGTGAATGTAATGGCGTGACTGGAGTTCGAACTCACTTACTACGATGTCGCAGTCCAGTACGTTAATCACTACGCCACGGGGGTCCATTGTTTCTTTCTTTCTTTCTTTCTTTCTTTCTTTCTTCAGATCCTTATCTTCTTTATTTCTTCATTCAGATCATCTTCTTTCTTTCTTTCTTTCTTTTTTTCAGATTATCCCCCCTTTCCTTTTCTTTTCTTTCTTTAGATAAATATGAAAAGACCGAGATAGATAGATAGATAGATAGATAGATAGATAGCCTATTCATTACTGATATAGATATTTCTCTTGCTTATAGAGTGTCAATGCAATAGAGTTTGACAATAAATAATACCTAATAATATCCGTTTTTATGGTATTGTGTTTCATTAGAAATGATAAAATTCTTATATGTTTGGTTTACAATAAAATTAACTTTTTATCAAAAATTCTGTAAAGGGCATTTATTCCAGGGCGATAATGTATATGTTGGCCGCTTCATCTTCACATATGATGCCGTCTCTTGATTTTCTTAAAGGAAAAAAGAAATATCTTTATATCAGGGATATTAAAGTGGTACACAATTGCATAACACGTTGACCACTCTCTGATAGTTAGGTTTTATGGCATATCAGCCCCTATGGGTTATTTAATGCCAAATCCTTTTATACATACAATATATGATTTATAAACACATAGTTTGCAGATAACATTTAAAAACGAGTCATGACTTGATTTGTTTGCACATAGTTAAATGGTTACACGTATGATTTGTTAGTCTATAGTTTGTAAGTAGAATCATTTGTAAATGAGTCAGAGCTAATTCGTTTGCACACAAGAATTACTATTGTTTGCACACAGTTAAATGGTTTCAAATATTCTGACACGAATAGTTCTATTTAGTATTAATCATTTTTTTGCACTCAAATAGTTTCAAATATTGAAATCTAATAAATAGTTTTATTTGCACCTGGGTAAATGCAATCAAGCATTACTACCAATTCAATTTAGTATGAGTCAACAAAGCTAAATGGTTGCAAGTATTCCTATGTATCACTAACAATTCAATTAAACATCAGTCATTCGTTTACACACAGTTAAAGGATCAAACAGTTCTATTTCTAACAATTCAATTTAGCATAAGTCAACAAAGCTAAATGGTTGCAAGTATTCCTATGTATCACTAACAATTCAATTAAACATCAGTCATTCGTTTACACACAGTTAAAGGATCAAACAGTTCTATTTCTAACAATTCAATTTAGCATAAGTCAACAAAGCTAAATGGTTGCAAGTATTCCGATGTATCACTAACAATTCAATTAAACATCAGTCATTTGTTTACACACAGTTAAATGATTAAACAGTTCTATTTCTAATAATTCAATTTAGCATAAGTCAACAAAGCTAAATGGTTGCAAGTATTCCTATGTATCACTAACAATTCAATTAAACATCAGTAATTTATTTACACACAGTTAAATGATTAAACAGTTCTATTTCTAACAATTCAATTTAGTATAAGTCAACAAAGCTAAATGGTTGCAAGTATTCCTATGTATCACTAACAATTCAATTAAACATCAGTCATTTGTTTACACAGTCAACAATTTCTATTTCTTACTATTCGATTTAGCGTAAGTCGTTTGTTTGCACTCAATTTAAATGTCAAACAGTTCTATTTGACCTACAGAGAGGGTCCAATCAGGTGTTATCACTCCGGTTCAAGTGGACTTGGGAGTCATGGCAATGAAGGGGTACTCCGCATTCCCCAAAGCTCCAGGAATATTGAAGCCTCACCATCAGATTGTTTAGTGTCATATCCAGGGCTTTTGTTCGGAGCGAGGCCTTACTCCTTTGAAGAGATGTAAGTAAAATTAAAGATGGCGACCATAGTCGAGGGTGACCCGAAGGCTCCCTTTTCGATAGCTTACTACACCAAGGTGTAGGGGAGGGCGCTACTCCTTTCCCTGGATTGATCCACTTTACCCTTGATCCGTACTTTATAATGCTGAGTGTTAAGCAAGGAGGCATCAAGTACCATTTTTTGAGTCTTTGGTATGACTCGACCGGGGATTGAACCCAGGTCTCCTGGGCCATTGGCGAACACTCTAACCGCTAGGCCAAGTCGGTGTATTCTACAGCCCTACTCACTGTGTTCGTGATTATATTCTTGTAACATGTATTTACCAACCCCTCCACCCGGTCAGAATGTGACGGAGGGTCAGTTTTTCATCAGAGTTTAACTGGTTTGGATTCAGTGTTTTCCTTCTCCGAGACTGGTTGCCTAACCCAGGCTAAAGAGCCCAGTCTGCCCTGCTATGGGTCAATAGCAGGGCAGACTGGGCTCTGGAGGGAGAATAATTGGATTCATACTTTTCGCAAGGGTATTGGTGTTTTGTGAAATGTAATCAGCTTTTTGGACTCGTATCGCTGTGTCCATTTCCAAGGTTAAAGAACCCAGGGTGCCCCACTACTTACTTATAGCTGGA
The DNA here is from genome assembly GCA_963585895.1 of Sepioteuthis lessoniana. Classification (NCBI taxonomy): domain Eukaryota; kingdom Metazoa; phylum Mollusca; class Cephalopoda; order Myopsida; family Loliginidae; genus Sepioteuthis; species Sepioteuthis lessoniana. The sequence goes on along the minus strand of OY757947.1, from coordinate 8,535,667 downwards.
GGGGAAATAGTTGGATTCCTACCTTTTCAAAGGGTTTTAGTGCCATGTGAAATCCAAACAGCATAGTTCAGGATTTGAACTCGTGTCGAAGTGTTCATTTCCAACGACGATAACCATTAGACCACTCGCACCTCCTGTTACAAACTGACATACAATAACGAGTAATTTTAATGAATTTTGATTGATTTCTTCTGATGATATCGGTAAAAACAACAATTTTAGTAAAATAAGGCAAGAAAAATAAATAGTCAATAAAGAAAAATGAAAATAACAAACGTTTAATGGTTTCATAGCAGTTTGAAAATTATGATACTATGATTCTAAATGTTTCCATTATTTAGTCCAACTCCTGATATATATATATATATATATAGTCATCTACAGACAGATCTGTTTCGTTCTATCAGAACTCATCAGTGTGACTAGACAGTATCTCCCCGTAGCTGGGATCGAAACCCGGTTGACTCAAACGCCAAGCCAAAGCTTCTAACCATTTAGCCACGAGGAGATATTAGCTGCGAAGTAAATTTTAAACGGTTATGAATCACAATTACTATTGTTTACATACATCCGTTCAACGGCCGCCGAGATCTCAATTCAAATACGAAGAGACTTGCAATAGACGCTAATGGCAACAAGATTACTTCTTCGCTAGAGAACTCGATCCTACGGGGGTCGGGGAGTATATATCTATAGTCATCCACATTATATATATATATATATATATATATATATGCACTACATGGACGCTAACAAAACGGCTGGAGAAGAAGCTAGACGGCAATTACACAAGAATGCTGCGAGCAATCTTGAACAAGTCCTGGCGGCAACACTCCACAAGACACCAACTATACAGCCACCTGCCTCCTATCACGAAAACTATTCAAGTTAGACAAACCAGACATGCAGGACACTGC
>OY757947.1:8512250-8529750 GCA_963585895.1 Sepioteuthis lessoniana | reverse complement strand
TCGAAAGATTGAGGTGTCGAGACTGTGGTAGAGGCAACGTTTCACGTATAGAGAAAGGGGTGGAAAGGAAGATTGACGTATATGGAATGAGGTAAAATCGAAAGATTGATGTGTCGAGACTGTGGTAGAAGCAACGTTTCACGTATAGAGAAAGGGGTGGAAAGGAAGATTGACGTATATGGAATGAGGTAAAATCGAAAGATTGATGTGTCGAGACTGTGGTAGAGGCAACGTTTCACGTATAGAGAAAGGGATGGAAAGGAAGATTGACGTATATGGAATGAGGTAAAATCGAAAGATTGATGTGTCGAGACTGTGGTAGAGGCAACGTTTCACGTATAGAGAAAGGGGTGGAAAGGAAGATTGACGTATATGGAATGAGGTAAAATCGAAAGATTGATGTGTCGAGACTGTGGTAGAGGCAACGTTTCACGTATAGAGAAAGGGGTGGAAAGGAAGATTGACGTATATGGACTGAGGTAAAATCGAAAGATTGATGTGTCGAGACTGTGGTAGAGGCAACGTTTCACGTATAGAGAAAGGGGTGGAAAGGAAGATTGACGTATATGGAATGAGGTAAAATCGAAAGATTGATGTGTCGAGACTGTGGTAGAGGCAACGTTTCACGTATAGAGAAAGGGGTGGAAAGGAAGATTGACGTATATGAAATGAGGTAACATCAAAAGATTGGTGTGTCGAGACTGTGGTAGAGGCAACGTTTCAGGTGTAGAGAAAAGGGTGGAAAGGAAGATTGACGTATATGGAATGAGGTAACATCAAAAGATTGATGTGTTGAGACTGTGGTTGAGGCAACGTTTTACGTATAGAGAAAGGGGTGGAAACGAAGATTGACGTATATGGACTGAGGTAAAATCAAAAGATTGATGTGTCGAGACTGTGGTAGAGGCAACGTTTTAGGTGTAGAGAAAAGGGTGGAAAGGAAGATTGACGTATATGGAATGAGGTAAAATCGAAAGATTGATGTGTCGAGACTGTGGTAGAGGCAACGTTTCACGTATAGAGAAAGGGATGGAAAGGAAGATTGACGTATATGGAATGAGGTAAAATCGAAAGATTGATGTGTCGAGACTGTGGTAGAGGCAACGTTTCAGGTGTAGAGAAAAGGGTGGAAAGGAAGATTGACGTATATGGAATGAGGTAACATCAAAAGATTGATGTGTTGAGACTGTGGTAGAGGCAACGTTTTTCGTGTAGAGAATGAAATAGAAAGGGAAACTGAATTATATGGAATGAGGTTAAATTGAAACATTGACACCTAGAGAACGTGGTAGAGACAATTTTTTTACGTGTAGAGAATGAGGTGAAAAGGAAGATTCAGATGAACAAGGTGAGACATAAAAAAAAAACAAGATTTAAGATTACTCAGAACAAAATGAGATACTCTGACATCAACAGAATTAGGTATTTAAGTAAAATAAAATGAGCAAGGACAGGAAAAAAAAAAGCAATATTTTCCAGTCTTGTCTTCAAAAGAATGTATTCATTGTTACAATAAAAAAGGGGGTCAGCTGAACAGACTGCGGTCTAAGCAAAGAAACAGTAAATCATTTAAAAATAGGCTTCATGTAACCATGGAGGTTGGATGTTCGTCTTTATCATAAGTCGCTGATCTTCGTCACGGCGAAGGAAATAAAGATTTTGTTTACAATGCGTGGTATCAGACGACCACCACCACTACCGCACACACACACACACGTTATTTAACCCAGACCAACTAAAAATGGTAGTATGCATACCGATGCTGTTACACAAGTTATCAACTGCCGGTCCGTAGCGAGATTCCTGTTTCACTATGTAAAGGGTTTTATGGAGGTGCCCGTGGTGTAATGGTTATCGTCGCAGGAAATGGACACGGCGACACGAGTTCAATTCCTGGACGAGACTGATTGCATTTTACATAGCACTAATACCCTTGGGAAAGGTATGAATCCAATTATTCTCCCTCCAGCTATGGGTCAATAGTAGGACAGACTAGGTTCTTCAGCCTTGGTGAGGCAACTAGTCTAGGAGAAGGAAAACTCTGAATTCAAATGTTAAACTCCGGTTAAAAATCGACCTTGTGTCATATCCTGCCCGAGCGGAGGGGTTGATAAATATGATCAGACAGCTTTCGCTTTCTTCAAGAGTTTTGCTTCAGTGAGGAGGTTTTTCCTTCTTTCTCAAATGCTGTCATTACTTTCGAGACAGTACTCGTTGCTACACCAAATAATTTAATGCTGTTTGTTACACTAGCGCCTGCCATACGTGCACCAACAATTTGACCTCTTTTAAAGTTGGATAGATCTGCCCTTTTTATGAATATTGATTAAATTCCTATTAAAAATAATTTTACTTAAATAAGACCAGAAAAATTAATTATAAATGAAAAAAAAATTATTTGATGGTTTATAGGAGTTTATGAAACGCAGTTTCTTCCAAGCAGCGGTCGTGTCGATACTGCTATATGGATGCACTACATGGACGCTGACTAAACGGGTGGAGAAAAAGCTTGACGGCAACTACACAAGAATTCTGCCAGCAATATTGAACGAGTCAAGGAGGCAGCACCCCACAAAGCAGCAGCTGTACGGCCACCTACCACCCATCACGAAAACTATCCAAGTTAGACGAACCAGACACGCGGGAGACTGCAGGAGAAGTAAGGACGAACTCATAAGTGATGTACTCCTATGGACCCCTTCACATGGACGAGCAAAGGCAGGACGACCAGCTAGAACCAGACATACGGGACACTGCCGGAGAAGTAAGGACGTGCAAATACTGGACGCAGTCTAGAAGACCTACCAAGAGTGATGGATAGTGAGTGAGGGAAAGAGAGAGAGGGGGGGGATCTCTGTACTGTCAGAACGAATAAGATCAATAAGATGAAACGTTTTATAATGAATAATTAAATTAAACCGAACAGCTTAAAGTTTTTTTTCTATATTACACTAAAGTCATTTCCTTCTCCCTCCCTGGTTGTCATGTAATATAATGGCCGCGGGATTTCATTTTATACCTTTGGGTTTAGTTAGGCAGAGAACCTTTTGGCTCAGCACATGGGTTAGTTAGGTGCAAACTTGATCGCAGGTGTTAACGCGCACGGGGAGGATGTGTCATTCACAGATGTTAAAATAAAAATCACAGATAGAAAAGTTGACCAGTGGATGTGAATGACGTCATGCACCGGAAGGATTTTGAAAAATTCAGTTAGTTGAGAACTAGACACCGAACGAGAAGGGTCGACTTTCGGGGCTCGCAGAGGCCAGTCGAATTTGCACGCTACGGGCGCCGCACGAGATGGGGGGGTGCAGATGGAAAAGCCAGAATAGAAAGAATGTGTATCTCTCTCCTTATGTCGAAGAACCTTTAAACTCAAAGGTAATAAAAAGTTTCGTACCTGAACTAAGAAGTCGTAAGTGTTTTCGTGTTTCGGGATTCCTATGTTCTATGTTATATATGTTATGAACATTCTATGTACGTTTGGCATATCCGCATCGTGGGTATAATACAGTCACACCAGATTTTAAAAGCATGGTGTACTCAACTATTTACTCATTCCTAAAGAAGGAATAGTTTGTTCCCTACCTTATCTATGGGTGATAAGCATAATGTAAAATGCAGCCTCCTCCTGGATTTGAACTCGAATCGTCGGATCAATTTTTAAAATGTGAAATGCTACACTACAAATTTCAGTAGTATAATACTCAAGTGAATCCAGTGATGAGGTTCCATTCCTGGACTTCGGTGCAGAGTGGGAGTCACCCTCTCGTCACAATTATACCACTTTGTCCACTCTGACCTGGAGTGGTTTTTATCTTTTAGAGTCCAATCTATAAGTTGACTAGATTAGTTTGAAAATCCTTTTCAAAATTGCCCAGTCGGCTGAGGCTGTAGAATACACCGACTGCACCTTTGCAGAAAGGGGAAAACCCAAATCCACCCAACGAGTGTCTTGATTCATGACACTAAACAATCCGATGGTGAGGTTCCAATAATGCAGGATCTTTGGGGAATGGAGAGTATCCCTTCATTGCCATCGCTCCTCAGTCCACTCTGGCCAGGAGTGGTAGCACCTATCTTAAACTGTGTGCTTATGCTAAACTGAATTGCTTGAAATAGAATTGTTTTGACATTGAAACAATACTACGCTAAACTGAATTGCTCGAAATAGAACTGTTTTTGACATTTAACTGTGTATAAATAAAAACTATACTTATTCTAAACTAAATTGTTAGAATTGGAACAGTTTGACAAAACTGAATCGCTTGAATTAGAAATGTTTTTGACAATTAAACTGTGTACTTATGCTAAACTGAATTGTTTGAAATAGAACTATTTTTGGATAAAAATGGATTTAGGATTAAATAACCTTTAAAGGTTGATATGCCATAAAACCCAACCAACCAACCTTTTTAAAAATAACATTTGACATGCACTTCTGAAAACACTGTTGAATCCATCTAACTTTAGGATTAAATAAGAATTTTAGATAAATGGATTCATTCTCCCTTTAAAGTATAACAAGCTGTTAAATAGCCCGATACGAATATATGAAACGTACATATAATGTTCATAAAAGGTTCATATATAACATATATATATATATATATATATAACATAGGAATCCCGAAACACAAAAACACTTACGACTTCTTAGTTCAGGTACGAAACTTTTTATTACCTTTGAGTTAAAAGGTTTTTCAACATAAGGAGAGAGACACAATCTTTCTATGCTGACTTTTCCCTCTGCCCCCCCCCACCACCACCACACGTGCGACACCTGCTGCAAGGCCACCGACCTGGCTTCGGCGAGCCCCGAGAGTCAACCGTCTTCTTCCGAGGCAGAACTCAACTAACTGACTTTTTTCAAATCCCCCCAAATCCCCCGCGCACGCTTCCGGTGCATGATGTCATTCACATCCCCCTGGTCATATTTTCTATCTGGGATTTTTATTGTGACATCTCTGAATGACACGTTCGCCCCGCGCACGCGCTTGAACACCTGCGCTCATGTTTGCACCTAACTAACACATGCACTGAACCGAAAGGTTCTCAGCCTAACTAACCCTAAAGGCAAGATATGTAAAACGAAATCCCTCGGCCATTATATTACAAAGCGAGTTCATCAGGAGGTGGGAATGGGAGTGGGTCTTAAAGGACGAGGAAGAAGATTATTCTCAACTAAGCGTGATTATTTAATTGTCGCTTAAATAAAAAGATCATTTCTAATTATCATGTTGAATGGATCCTTCTATTTATGGCTGTGTTATTATTACTAATGATTTATTTGCTAAGAAGTTTCTGCTGTCCTTTGATTAGCGTTTCACTCAGGCTCCGACTGTTATATTTTGACCTTTGACCCGGCCAAAAATGCCATTCCAAGGTGATGCACCGGAAGGAGGTGACACATTCTAATGGCAGTTATGAGAGGAAATCGCGTGGGCGGAAATTGGTTGATGAAATGGGATGAGCAAAAAAAAATTCCCATGGTACACTCATAGACTGATGCCCCGGAAGAGAGTGACCTGTGAACTGCATGACAGTTATTTCGGCTTGATGACGATAAAACATTCGATTTCAAAGATCGAGTGGGCGATGGTGTGGGCGTTGAATTATTATATAACGCAGTCAAGACGGAAGTCAAGTGCCAGTTGAGTTCGACGGGCAGTTGTAGTAGAGTTGGAGATGAGATGTGGTAGGGAAAGCCACATCAGGCCGAAGGGGCCATTTGGGCCCTGATGAGTTGGGGTCCAGAGAAGATGCTGATAAAGAAGATGCAATAAAGAAAGCCATCATCCAGCAGAGTGGGCCCTGGGCCTCCGGTTGAGCAGCCCTGGAGAACGAGAAAGACACAACGTTGCCGGCCATAACAGTGGGGTCAAAATATTGCAGTTATGTTCGATCTCCAACTCCCTCTCACACGTAAACCTTTTCGAACCCTTGCAATAAAGTGAGAGGTAAATATTTTGTTAAAGAAGTTCTTCCTGCGTCTGTCTTTGTCATTACGTCTTTATTTATTGTGTCGTTGTGATGCTGTAGATGAGAATATAACAAGACTTTAAATATGCGAAAAATACAGGTGCCATTGCTGAGCCGTTACTGTATTAAATGACAACGAACTCCGTATGATTAACAATGGATTTGCCAATTGGTAATATGTCGACTCCTAAAATGTTTATTTTTCAATTAATTACGAAGCATTTACATATTTTTAAATATGTAAATGCTTCGCACTTAATTTGTGAAAAAATATTTTTGTACCGTATGTAATTTGATTGGTTTGGTTTGGTTTCTTTCTTTAATGGCATATCAACTCTTTTTAGGTTATTTAATGCCAAGCCATTCTCCTAGAAGAACAGTAGTGGTACTATTTAACCCATAGCTGGGAGGATAAGGGGGTTCATACCTTTTCCCAAGGGTATTTATCCGAAAGTGAACGTAATAGCGCGACTGGAGTACGAACTTGCTTACTACGATTCCGCAGTCCAACGCTTTAACCATTACACCACGAGGACACCCCCGTATGTAATTTGAGACCATAGTTTAATAATTATGTCTTCAGTATGAAATAACCCAAGAAGGTTTGCTGTGCCGATAAAAACAACTAACCAAAGTAGATGGTTAGATGGTTTTCATTGCATATCAGCCCTAGCAGGTTATTTAATGCAAAATCCTATATATATATATATATATATATAAATGATTTGTAAACACATTTTGACATTGGTTGCATCTATAGTTTCGCTTGAAAAGCGATCTTCAGGCATTGACATCGAACGGGATCTTCACGAGATCTTCGTATAAAAATATAGCTGCAATTAAAATCATTTTCTAATACTCATATATATATATATATATATAACTGTTGTTACTAAATGGTCACTCAATACTGACTAGTCTCATTGCTGGTTAACTTGAATAATCAAATTGTCTAACGTTGTTATTTACGAAGCTTTCCTTAGTCTGGTACAACTGTCTCCACCACTGGGTACCTGCTGTTCATGAGTGGTCACTAGGGTACGGGTAGTCCTCGTAGCGTTGTGGCTAAGGTACTGGACTGTGACATCGTAGATAGCGAGTTCGACCTGCAGTAGAGCTTTTACGTTTACTTTCAGACTAATATCCTTGGGGAAGGTATGTAGCCCCTTATCCTCCCAATTATGGGTTAGGTAGTACCACTGTTTCTCTAAAAGGATGTTTTTGTTGTTAAATAGCCCACAAAGGTTGATATGCCATTAAACAAAGAAACCGAAATCTATTACGGTTCCTATCTCGTCTTTCCGGGTGAGGCTTAGAACATTTTGAATGAACATTATCGTACCACAACTGTTCTTCAACAAGGATGGATTCGGCATTAAATAACCCACAACAGTTGATATGCCATTAAACAAAGAAACCAAAACCTACCTATCACTGTTCCTATCTCGTCTTTTTGGGTGAGGCTTAGAACATTTTGATGACCACTACGGTTCTTCTCCAAGGATAGCTTTGGCATTAAATAACCCACACAAGGTTTATATGCCATTAAACAAAGAAGCTAAAACCCATCAATTGCTATTCCTATCTAGTCTTTATTTTGAATGACTATTATAGTATCAGTACTGTCCTTCAACAAAACGGCTTTGGCATCAAATAACCCACAAATGTTGATATGCCATTAAACAATGTAAGCAAACCAAAACAAACCAAATCAGTCACTCACTGAAGTACGGAACAGACTTATCGTTGCTTAACTTGCTTAATGCGGTAGACTATGGCAATTACACAAGAATGCTGCTAGCAATATTGAACAAGTCCTGGCGGCAACACCCCACAAAGCACCAACTATACGACCACCTGCCTCCCATCACGAAAACTATCCAAGTTAGACGAACTAGACACGCAGGACACTACTGGAGAAACAGGGACGAGCTCATTAGTGATGTACTCCTATGGACCCCCACATATGGCCGAGCAAATGCAGGATGACCAGCTCGAACATACATTGAGCAGCTATGTGAGGATATGGGATGTAGCCCTGAAGACCTGCCAGAGGCGATGAACGATAGGGAGAAGTGGCGAGAAAGGGTCAGGGATATCCGTGCAAGCGGCACGACATGATGATGATTATTTATAAACTCCGTTTGGCAAGTCCATTTCATACGACGATAACCGTTACCTTTAGAAAGGCATGAATCCACTTTTTCTCATCGCTCCAACTTTAAGTAAATAGTAAGGCAGTCTGTGCTAATTTTCATTTGTTTGGTAACCGATTTAGGAAAAGGAAAACTTTTAATTCAAACCCACTGTCATCCACTTAAAAATTACTTTGTGTCCCATTATGCTCATGGTGGAGAGGTTGACTAAACATAAAAAAGATGGTTGGTTTGGTTTTATGACATATCAACCATTGTCGGTTATTTAATGCCAAATCCTGTTTTTACGTATATATTAAATGTATAATTTGTAAAGACATAATAGATACACATAATTAAAGAATAAAACAGTTCTATTTCTAACAATTTATTTTAGCCCAAGTCTACAAAATTAAATAGTTTCAAGTATTGCTATGTATCACAAACAATTCGATTAAACACCAGTCGTTTGTTTACACGCAGTTGAAGGATCAAACAGTTCTATTTCAAACAATTCAATTTAGCATAAGTCATTTGTTCGCATTCAATTTAAATGTCAAGCAGTTCTATTTGACCCATAGATAGGACCCTCTGAGGTGCTACCATTCCGGGTCAGAGTGGGCCTGCGAGCAATGGCAATGAAGGGGTACTCAGCATTCCCCAAAGCTCCAGGATTGCTGGAGCCTCACCATCAGATTGTTTAATGTTATGTTTAGGTCATTCGTTGGTAATGTGTAGGCAGTAAAATGAGAAAGTGTAGAAGGAAATTTTTATCACTTAACAAATAAAACTTGCCAGAAAACATTGCTTGGATATCGAGACATTTGGATCGTAATTGAAAATAACTTTTATTTAAAGACAATATATTTGCCATTAGAGATGATCGTTGTCTTATGATCGGGTGAGGTCTGAAGTTGATTTAATCATTTCCAATGCATTTTTATGGCAGAATATTATTTCTAATGTATTTTTATTGTAAAAATCATATCTGTGGTATTTTTGTGGTAAAAATCACTTGCCAAGACATTTTAATAAGAAGAAACATTTCCAATGCATTTTAATAGCAAAAATTATTTCTAATGCATTTTTATAGTAAAAATCATTTCCAATGCATTTTATTTGCAAAAATCATTGACCAATGCATTTTTATAATAGTAATTATTTCCGATACATTTTTATTGTAGAAATCATTTCCGATGCTTTTTTATAGTAAATATCATTTCCTGTGCATTTTTATAGTAAAAAAAATCATTTCCTATGCATTTTTATAGTAAAAAATTATTTCCAATGCATTTTTATAGTAAAAATCATTTCCAATGCATTTTTATAGTAAAAATCACGTCTAATGCATTTTAGTAGTAAAAATTATTTCCAATGTATTTTTATAGTAAAAATTATTTCCAATGCATTTTTATAGTAAAAATTATTTCCAATGCATTTTTATAGTAAAAATCATTTCCAATGCATTTTTATAGTAAAAATTATTTCCGATGTATTTTTATAGTAAAAATTATTTCCAATGTATTTTTATAGTAAAAATTATTTCCAATGCATTTTTATAGTAAAAATTATTTCCAATGCATTTTTATAGTAAAAATCATTTCCATTGGATTTTTATAGTAAAAATTATTGCCAATGCATTTTTAGAGTAAAAATCATTTCCTCTGCATTTTTATAATAAAAAATCATTGGTCAATGCATTTTTATAGTAAAAATCATTTCCAATGAATTTGTATTGTAAAAATTATTTACCATTCCTTATAATGATGTGCAGACAGCAATCAGAATGGGAAAGGGTTGATGGAGAAAATCTTTATCACTTTTTGTTTTTGCTATCACAGATAGTCATCGACTTACGACCGGTTTAGGATCATTTGTTCATTCAGTCGTAAGTTGGTCTGCTATCCCTCGCGTATATTTGGATGGACCCTTAGAAATTTGTCAAAAAATACAGCCCAGTCGGTTGGGCAGTAGAATACACCGACTGCATCTCTGCAGAGGGGTATATCCTCTTCCAAACGAGTGTCCTGGATATGATACTAAACAATCTGATGGTGAGGCTACAGTCCAGGAGGTCAGAAGAAGGTGAAGTACCTCTTCATTGCCATTACTCCCAGGTTCACTCTGGCCCAGAGTGGCAGCAACTGATAGGGCCATATCTATGCGTCAAATAGAACTGTTTTAACCATTTAAACTACGTGCAAAGAAATGACTGGTGTTGAATCTAATTGTTAGAAATAGAACTGTTTGATCATGTAACTGTGTGTAAACAAATGACTGATGCTTAGTTGAATTATTAGTGATACATAGCAATACTTGGATCCATTTAACTTTGTTGACTTATGTTAAATTGAATTGTTAGAAATAGAACTGTTTGATCATTTAACTGTGTGTAAACAAATGACAGATGTTTAATTGAATTGTTAGAGATACATAGCAATACTTGGAATCATTTAACTTTGTAAGTCGTAACTGTTTTTTGTGTTTCGAGATTCTATGTACATATGTTATGTACATTTCAATATTCATGTATGGCTATTTTACAGTATGGTCAATTTTTTGCATAATTCCTGGTGGATCATGTTTCCCACCCAATCGTGCCTCGTTTTGTATTCCTTTTGCGCAAGGTTTCTTCATTCGCTTATTATGAGATTAATCCTCTCATCTCTTTCTCCGCATAACCAACTCTTGCTAACCTGTTGTGTGTATTATCTATTTTCGCTTTAACATTATTGGTTCTTATGGCGTTGTTTTGTGCTGCTATCAGAAGAGATTCACTTTCTCTCATAAGGTTTCGCTTTTGTAGCCATGCGATTTCGCCATTTTGTCGCTTAAAATATCCATACAGTTGTTTTTCTTCCCATTTTTATTTCTTAGATAGTGTTGTTCTCTTTTTCCTTGTGTTATCATTGCTTTTACTGGCTTCAGTAATTATTTACCATAGCCATAATACGGATATGTGAAACGTATATATATTATGTTCATCACATATATATATATAGAACATAGGAATCCCGAAACACGAAAAACACTTACGACTTCTTAGTTCAGGTACGAAACTTTTTATTACCTTTGAGTTTAAAGGTTCTTCGACATAAGGAAGAGAGATACACATTCTTTCTATTCTGGCTTGTCCATCTGCCCACCCCCTGACACGTGCGGCACCCGCCACAAGGCCACGGCGAGCAAGCGAAAGTCAACCGTCTTCCTCCGAGCCAGGAACTCAACTCAACTACTGACTTTTTCAAATCTCCCAAATCCTCTGGGCGCTTCCGGTGCATGACGTCATTCACATCCCCAAGGGATTTTTATTTTGACATCTGTGAACGGCATATCCTCCACGCACGCGCGTCAACACCTGTGCTCAAGTTTGCACCTAACTAACCCATGTGCTGAGCCGAAAGGTTCTCAGCCTAACTAAACCCAAAGGCAATATATATAAAACGAAATCCCTCGGCCATTATATTACAATTAGCCCTTCTTTTCTCTTTTAAATATTTTCTTTGAGTCCTCATATTCTGTATATTTCATTTCACATTTATACTGTTAGAAGAAGAGTACATGGGAGTATATTTCATAATTTTGATGCCGATGAAGGTCACTTTCTGTTGGCCGACATTGTTTCCAGACGGCAAAATATACGTTTGTAAAACGATGAGAGAGCGAGAGAGAGAGAGATGCAGTTTAATTTTCTGTCTGTATATGTTATACATTAAAAATAATATCGAATAAATGTTTTAGTTTTAGTCAGTAAAAAAACGTAGTGTTTCCAGAAGGAAACCAAATTTTTGAGTTGTGGAGCAGTGAACGTGAATTTTTTTCTTTCTTGTGTCTTTTCTTTCTTACAATTTTATATTGTGTTCTTTTTTGCTTTCTTTGTTTCTGGTGTTCTTTCTTTTCTTTTTTTTTTTTTTTCGTTCTTTTTTTTTCTGTTTTGTGGTCTTTCTTTCTTTCTTTCTTTCTTTCTTTGTTTCGAGAGGGCTTTCTTTGTTTGTTTCTTTCTTTCTTTTACCTTTTTTCTTTCTTTCTTACTTTTTTTCTTTCTTTCTGCTTTTATGGTCTTTCTTTCTTACTTTTTTTCAGTTTTTTTTGTTCTTTCTTTGTTTCTTTGTTTCTTTCTTTCTATTCGTTCTTTCTAGTGTTTTTCTTTTTTCGTTTTTTTTTCTCTTTTGAGGTCTTTCTTTCTTTCTTTCATTCAGGTCTTTCTTTTTTCCCTTTTTTCTTTGTTTCTTGCTTTTTTTTTTTTCATTCTTTCTGCTTTTATGGTCTTCCTTTCTTAATTTTTTTCAGTTTTTTTAGTTCTTTCTTCAGTTTTGTGGTCTTTCTTTCCAACTTTCTTTCTTTCTTTCTTTCTAATGGTCTTTCATTCTTTCTGTTTTTCAGGATTTTTTTTTCTGTTCTTTCTTCAGATTTGTGGTTTTCTTTCGTTCTTTGTAGACTTTCGTTCTTTCTTCCCGCCAAAATTGGTCTCTTCATGAGGAAGTGTATAAAAAAAATGAGGGTCTGACAGTTAGATGGGTTCCGTATGTGCCGTTATGTCTATATAAAATAAACATAGTTTAACACTCAGCCCTCATCCATTAAAAAAAACAACTAAAAACCCCACCCCTAGAGTGACTCACACGCGCACATCAACTGTTGTCTGCCTGACTCAGGGTTTTCAGAAGAGAATTATTGACACAGAAATTAAGGGTAACACTTCTCTAACCAGGACTAAATGTGCTGTTACATCATATGAGTATAGCAGATTTTAGAAGCATAGTATTTACCAAGTGAGGTAGATTGTTACGAGGAGGGAAATGGACAGTAGTAGCTAAAAGGAGCGTGGATATATATATATATATATATATATATATGTATATGCATATACATGTATATGTATATAAATGTATATATATATGTATATTTATGTATATGTATATAAATGTATATATGTATATATACATATATATATATGTGTATACATATCTATATATGTATATGTGCATATATATATGTATATATATATGTATATGTATATATATGTATACATATATGTATATGTATATATATGTATATATATATATATATATGTATATATATATATATGTATATATATATGTATATATATATATTTATATACGTACATATATATATACGTATATATATATATATATGAATATAGATATATGAATATATATATGTATATATACATATGTATATATATATATATATATATGTGTAAGTATATATATATATGTATATAAGTATATATATGTATATATATGTATATGAATGTATAAATGTATATGTATGTATATATATGTATATATATATGTATATATATGTTTGTACATATATGTATATATATATTTATATATTTGTATATATATATATGTATATATATGTTTATACATATATGTATATATATATATTTATATATATGTATATATATATTTGTATATATATGTATATATATATATATTTGTATATATATGTATATATATATATGTGTATATTTTCCTTTTCTTTATGCTGTCTTACGAATTTTAACCTTACCTCATATATATTACTTTTTTCACTCAGGAAAATTAATAAATGGCATTACTTTCTGTAAAATTGATTTAACTTTAGTCTATATGCACATATTAGTAGAATATATCCTTATACAGTAAATGTATATAGAAATTTTGTTCAGGCTATGTTTGCTGTTTGGAGTTGCGTATTCTAGTCTTTGTCTATAACCACACACACATGGCACCTAAAAGACATGAACATTTCACCCACCATCACCAGGGAAATACTAAAACTAGCACCCACCTACAGCCAGATATAAAAATGCCTTCTTTGCCTCCACGAGAAGTTAGCAATTATCACCCACCTATATTGCTTTTTGGAGGTGCGTATTCTGGTGATTGTCTATAATCACTGTTTTTGGTGCGTTTTCGTATATGTGTAAATATAGTGTACAAAAATCATGAAAAGTTAGCAATTATCACCCATCACAAAACATCTTGCGAAACAAAAATCAGAAATTCTATGCGAAAAAAAAATCAGAAATTCTATCCAAAAGCAGACATGAGAACAAACATCTACTCTCACATTTGGACCCATACACATACCTTATCTATCATACCTATACCACCCCCACTACTACCCCCCACAAATAACGCCACAACACACCCGACGCACCTTAAGTACCACCTTCTGCCATTAAATCTTTATAACCATCTTCATGTACTTCTACGACCTGTTGACAATATGTTAGCCATGTTTTCCTGATGTCCACACAGTATATTTAACATATCCCCCATGCACACACCATCATATATTACAATAACGTATACATAACATAATATTAAAACAACATAGACAACTAATAAAGAATTATAATTGTAATCCAACACAACTCCCCCACCTACGTCCCATACCTCTCATGCTTACACGTCAAATCATAAACCCATTTCCTTAATTATGCAATGATGATAATTTGCTCGTTATTTAAAATCATCACTATACACACTTACACACATTAAAAAAATCGCTAAATAGACATAGTGTTGTATACCACTGCCATACTGATATCAATCACAGCAGTAATACAATACATAAGTCTATGCTAACCATACCCAAACGTGCGACGCATCTTGTGATGTTTAAGGTCTCTGTCAGTAGAGAACCGAGAAACCCAACTACATCTTTCAACGGTCAAAATCCGACTCCGTCTTTTCAAAATCCTCAAATTCTCAGGACCATCTCTTCCGGGCATGACGTCATCCACACTCCAACCCCATGTCCAGTCTGGGGGTTTATTATGACAAATGGTGATTATCATATACTTTGCGCACGAGCGTAACTGCACCCAATTAACTTCTGGCTTCGGTCCATGGCGACTCTGAGGAGAGAGAACAATTCTTAAAAGTCTTTGCTAACCATACTATGCTGACCATACTATGCTGACTCCACCCCAACCCAAAGATCTCTGCCGGTAGAGATCCGAAAAATCCTACATCTTTCAAAGGTCGACTCCAATTCTATGCATCAACGGTCAAAATCCGACTCTCATTTCAAAATCCTCAAATTCGCAAGACTATCTCTTCCGGGCATGACGTCATCCACACTCCGGCCCGATTTCCTGTGTGGGTGTTTATCATGGCAAATGGTGATTGTCGTATCCTTTACGCGCTCGCGTAAAACTGCACCCGATGACTATGCACCTGGACTCTTAACCTGAATAATTCAAACTGAAAGATAAGATATAATTAACGAAAAATGATTATATATATATATAAACATCATTCCTTAATTATATAACAATAGCTAATACAAACAATTATTGCAACGTCTTAAAACAATATATTCACTATACTCCTGACGTACATACAATCATGGATTAAAATAATGTATACTCAATATACCATTAACATGTCATAACTTATACACATTATTATTGCGATGAAACTTCAAATCATATTTGGCCCAGTGGGTAGAGTGATCCGGGAGACCTGAGTTCAATCCCAGGTCGCGTCATACCAAAGACTTTTAAAATGGTACTTGATACCTCCTTGCTAAACACTCAGCAATATAAGGTACGTATTAAGGGAAAAACGTAGCGCCCTCCCCTACACCTCGGTGTAGTGGCTATTGAAAAGGGAGCCTTCTGGTCGCCCTCGATTACTTTCGCCAACTTTACTTATATTACAATATAGCATATCTCATCACCTCGCTATTTATTGCAATTCCGACCCACCATACTCCTTCGCCTATTATGCTTACAAATAAAAAAAATTATTTTCTTCGTAATGCAATGATGATGATATTTTGTTCTTAGTTAAAATCATCACCACACATAAGAACACGAACACGAATATGTAAAAAACAAAGAAAAAAAAATTTTTTTGACTCCGTCAATCTGTTTGGCTACAGATCGCGTCTCATACATCCATGAGGCAACCTCAAATATACCGCACGGTGCATGAATCTTCATAAACACTTACTGAATATCACTCATACGTGCATAGGCAATAATACGCAACAATAACCTACACACAAATACACACACCCACACACACATAAAGAGTTGTACACAGTTTTTATCATTAAAGATTGAACGTGCAACCTCCAGATGATTATCTCCTTAGAAGCTTAGGGAACCAACGCCTATAACCGTGACGCTATGTGTCCAGTAGGCGAGTAACAATACAGGAATACTAAACACTTGTACCCGGTTATGGCTAACGGAATCAGAACAGACAACCCCGTGGATTCAATAAAAGACGTAGTTCGAAGTTCCGTGACGGTTCACGAGTTCGACAAACACCTGAAGAAGGCCGGAGGACATATTGGCCGAAAGCATCAAGCTTCGTCTCAGAAATTTAGACAACTTGTACACAATTCTAAAGTTTTTTTTCACTGTATTTTTCAATTTTCTCATTATCTTTCGTTATCTGTCTGATGATTGTCGTTTATAAAACATCATGAAACCTAAGGACGCAGACAAACTTCCATGGCATTAAATATATATAAAGATTAATATATATTGACTTATTATTATTATACAATAGCTCTAGCACAGATATTGAGCGCTCTCCAAATAATATAGCATTTGGTAACAACCAACAATGTTATGATATATATATATATATATATATATATATATATTGTTTTATATATATATGTATATATATATATATATTGTTTTATATATATATATATATATATATATATATATATATATTGTTTTATTTATATATATATATATATTGTTTTATATATATATATATATATATATATTGTTTTATATATATATATATATATATACATTGTTTTATATATGTATATATATATATATATATTGTTTTATATATATATATATATGCATTGTTTTATATATGTATATATATATATATATTGTTTTATATATATATACATTGTTTTATATATGTATATATATATATATTGTTTTATATATATATATACATTGTTTTATATATGCATATATATATATTGTTTTATATATGTATATATATATATTGTTTTATATATATATATATATATATATATATGTTGCATAGTTACAACCAACAATACTCATATGCATGCCGAAACATAGTCAACACAATAATGACGAACGAAACACAGTTCTTTAGAAAAATATTCCTCTCACACTTTATTCGAAATGGTACGAAAGGGTTATTGGGTGAGAGGTGAGTTGGAGACTGAACAAAGACTGCAACATATTGACCTCCAGCTCTTCTGGCTATAGCAGCACTTCTTTCTCATCCTGTGGGGCTGCTCAACCGGGGCCCCTGAGAGCC
Organism: Sepioteuthis lessoniana; assembly: GCA_963585895.1. Lineage (NCBI taxonomy): Eukaryota > Metazoa > Mollusca > Cephalopoda > Myopsida > Loliginidae > Sepioteuthis > Sepioteuthis lessoniana. Next base: position 8,512,337 of record OY757947.1, on the reverse strand, counting down.
CAGCTCTCTGCTGGGCCTGGTTCTCCCTGCTTCAATCTTCAACAACTGACTCCAAACTCTGATCTCCAACTAACTCGAACTTTCTGT
>OY757947.1:8429750-8507250 GCA_963585895.1 Sepioteuthis lessoniana | reverse complement strand
TTTTTTTGATTCATTATAAAATATTTTATTTGATGAGATTTTTTAGCGCGATTTAGCAGATTTTTTACGATAGCCATTTTGTATATATATTTTGTTATAGTAAAAATCATTTTCAATGCATTTTTATAGTAAAAATCATTTCCAATGCATTTTTATAATAAAAATCATTTCCAATGCATTTTTATAGTAAAAATCATTTCCAATGCATTTTGATAATAAAAATCATTTCCAATGCATTTTGATAATAAAAATCATTTCCAATGCATTTTTATAATAAAAATCATTTCCAATGCATTTTTATAGTAAAAATCATTTCCAATGCATTTTTATAGTAAAAATCATTTCCAATGCATTTTTATAGTAAAAATCATTTTCCAGTGCATTTTAGAGTAAAAATCATTTTCAATGCATTTTTATAATAAAAATCATTTCCAATGCATTTTTATAGTAAAAATCATTTCCAATGCATTTTTATAGTAAAAATCATTTCCAATGCATTTTTATAGTAAAAATCATTTCCAATGCATTTTTATAGTAAAAATCATTTCCAATGCATTTTTATAGTAAAAATCATTTCCAATGCATTTTTATAATAAAAATCATTTCCAATGCATTTTTATAGTAAAAATCATTTCCAATGCATTTTTATAGTAAAAATCATTTTCAATGCATTTTTATAGTAAAAATCATTTCCAGTGCATTTTTAGAGTAAAAATCATTGTACAATGCATTTTTATGGCAAAAATCATTTCCAATGCATTTTTATAATGAAAATCATTTCATTTGTATTTTTATCGTAAGTATCAAATTCAATTTTAAATATATATTAAATATATGATTTCTAAACACATTTTGTAGATACACACAGTTAAATGATCAAACAGTTCTATTTCAAACAATTCAATTTATTATAAGTTAATAAAATTTAATGGTTCCCAGAATTGCTATCCATCACTAACAATTCAGTTTAACATCATTCATTTGTTTACACACAGTTGAATTATAAAACAGTTCTATTTCAAACAATTTAACGTAATTCACTTGTTTGCATTCAGTTTAATTGTCAAACAATTCTATTTGACCCATAGATAGGACCCTATCAGGTGCTCCCACTCCGGGCTAAAGTGGACCTCTGAGTGATAGCAGTGAAGGATACTCCACATTCCCCAAAGCTCCGGCATTACTGACGCCTCGCTATCACTTTGCTTAGTGACATATCTAGGACACTTGTTAGGGGAGTCTTACCCCTGTGCAAAGATGCCGTCAGTGTATTGTACAGCCCTAGCCGACTGGGTAACAAAGACTATTTACGACACAGAAATTTATGGAAAGATCCATACTGGGAGTTTCGTTGTGTGGGAACATGAGGATAATTAGGGAGCAGCGTGAATGACGTGATCGCAGAATTTCCATTGAGCTGGACATGTCGCAATGTTCACCAGAGACCGAGGGAGACTTACTGTCATAATTCAGTGAAAAACAACTGGTTAAAAATGGTGAGAAAATCTTTTAACTATCCAAGATGATTTTGGCAGTGATGTGGTCTACATGGTTTCGATTTTTCCCTCTGATCTCCAGTTCTCTGGCTCTTTTCTTTCCCAAGCCTTTGCAGACTGTTCAAAGTGCTCGAATAAAGACTAGTATCATCGTTACCTTCATGTTCTACCTAATTTTTCAACTCTCAGGCAAGGTCTACGTATCTGTCTATCTTTTTGTTGTCTTTTATTTTTACTCAAAGGTCAGTTGGAACAGCACAAACATCAAGTAACAGTACATATGATGTCAGCCGTCACCTGTCCGTCTATGGTTACGTCACGTGACCGGATATGTTTCAGTATACTTTTTACGGGCTTATTGGCATAATGAGTGGAGTGTTCACCAATGGTCCAGGAGTTCAATCCCAGGTCGACTTTGTATGTATGTATATATGTATAATATATATGCGTATGTATGTATCTATATATATATATATATGCATAATTACCAACCCCTCCACTCGGGCTATGACACAAGGATATGACACAAGGTCGATTTTTAAGCGAAGTTTAACAGGTTTGAATTCAGAGTTTTCCTTCTCCTAGACTAGTTGCCTCACCAAGGCTGAAGACCCTAGTCTACCCTACTATTTACCCATAACTGGAGGGAGAATAATTGGATTCATACCTTCCAAAGGGTATTAGTGCTATGTGAAATGCAATCAGTCTCGTGCCGGATTTGAACTCGTGTCAACGACGATAACCATTTTACCACGGGCACCTTCACACACACATACACTCATCTATATATATATGTGTGTGTGTGTGTTTGCATATATGTATAATGTGTATGTGCATATATACATATACACATGTTCGTGAATGTGTATATATATATATATATATAAATGTGTGTAAAATATATACATAAATATATACATGTTTGTATATATATATATATATATCATGTCGTGCTGGTAGCACGGATATCCCTGACCCTCTCTCGCCACTTTTCCCTATCCTTCATCGCCTCAGGCAGGTCTTCTAGACAACATCCTGTATCCTCACATAGTTGCTGAATGTATGTTCGTGCTGGTCGTCCTGATTTTGCACGGCTATGTGTGGGGGTCCATAAGAGTACATCACTTATGAGTTCGTCCCTGCTTCTCCAGCAGTGTCTTGCATGTCTGGTTCGTCTATATATATATATATATATAATGGCCAGGGAGACCGGATTTCAATCCCAGTTTGAGTCATACCAAAGACTCTAGAAATGGTACTCGATGCTTCCTTGCTTAACACTCAGCATTATATGGTATTGATCAAGAGTAAGTGGAGTAATCCAGCGAAAGAAGTAGCACTCTTCCCTATAACTTGGTGTAGTCATTAAAAATAGAGCCTTAGGGTCCGCCCTTGACTACGGTCGACCAGTTTAACTATTGTAACATACCCATGATACAGATATGTGAAATAGACATATCCATACCGGTACGCAAAACGTTCATAATGTCCATAAACATAGAAATCCCGAAAATACAAAATTAACTTACGACTTCTTAGTTCAGGTACGAAACATTTTATTACCTTTGAGTTAAAAGGTTTTTCGACATGAGAAGAGAGATACACAATCTTTCTATGCTGACTTTTCCATCTGCCCTCCACCACCACGTGCGGCACCTGCTGCAAGGCCTCGGCGAGCTCCGAAAGTCAACCGTCTTCTTCGGACGCGAAAACTCAACTCACTGACTTTTCTCAAATCCTCCGCGCACGCTTCCGATGCATGACGTCATTCACACCTCCTGGTCCCATTTACTATCTGGGGGTTTTATTTTGACATCTCTGAATGACGCATCCTCCCCGCACGCGCGTGAACATCTGCGCTCATGTTGCACCTAACTAACCCATGCGCTAAGCGAAAGGTTCTCAGCCTGACTAAACCGAAAGGCAAGATATATAAAACGAAATCCCTCGGCCATTATATTATACTTTTACTCTGATATCAATTTTACTATGATATCAATTTTACTATGATATCAATTTATATAAACGACATGCAAATAGAATGCAATAACATTTTGAATGAATGAAATGTGAAGTTGTCAGGAGTGTAATGCAACGACTACCTGTGTTATATAATAGCCGAGGGATTTCAGTTCATGCCTTTGAGTTTAGTTAGGCTGAGAACCTTTCGGCTCAGCACATGGGTTAGTTGGGTACAACCTTGATGCAGGTGGTAACACGTGAGCGCGCACAGAGCAGACATGTCACTCAGATGTCCCAATAGTCAAAGACGAAATGGGGTGACAGGCTGCGGGTGACGTCACACACCGGAAGCGCGGAGGTTTGTGTGAGAATCTGAAGAAGTTAGAGAGTTGGGTACTAGACGCCAAACGAGAAGGATCGACTTTTGGAGGTCGCAGGCGCGAGGTGAACGTGCGCCCTATGGGGCCCGCACGAGATGGGGGCCAAATAAATAAGACAGCATAGAAGATTGTGTCTCTCCTCCTTACGTCGAAACCTTTAACTCAAAGTTAATAAAAAAAGGTTTCGTACCTGAACAAAGAAGTCGTTACGTGTTTTCGAATTCCGAGATTCCTATGTTCTTTATATGTTCTATCGTTTATGAACATTCGATGTCCATTTCACCCATTTCCATATTCGTGTATATGGCTATGTAACATATGTCCTTCTCATCGAGCAATCTCAGAGAATCGAACCTTCGTGGTCAAGTTTGCTAAGTCTGGTACTCAGACATTAGGTTGCCTACTGTACCTGTACTTTCGATCTTGGTACTGAACCGGGTCATTGCTGCATAACTTCAGTGATCAGCTCTATTTACTAAACTCTGCCCATTTGGTTGGGGTCGTATAATACACCGACTGCATCTCTGCAGAGAGATAAGACCCCCCCACCCAAAGAGGGTCCTAGATATGACACAAAACCATCTGATGGCGAGGCTTCAGTTCGGGTACTGTGCGGGTATGTGGAGTTCCCATTCATAGTCCTTACTTCCTGTTAGGGTCCCATCTACAAGTGCAAATAAACTATTAATGTTACCAATACTTGAAACCATTTAACTGTGTGCAAATAGAACTATTGATGTTAAATAGCAATGCTTGTGTTATATTCTCATCTACATATATATGCTGGATACATACTGACGCAATAAATAAGGACGCAGGAATAAACGACGCAGGAAGGAAGACGCAGGAAGACTTCTTTACAAATATATTTACCTCTCACTTTATTGCAAGGGTTCGAAAGGGTTGTTCAAGGGTTGCATGTGAGAGGGAGCTGGAGATCGAACATAACTGCAATATTTTGACCCCTCTGTTATGACCGTCACGTTGTGTCTTTCTTGTTCTCTTGATGCTCAACCGGAGGCCTAGGGCCCACTGCTGGATGCTGGCTTTCTTTATTGCATCTTATCAGCATCCTCTCTGGACCCCAAACTCCATCGGGGTTTCCGAGGGCCCCCTCGGTCGGGTGTGGCTTTCCCTACCACTCTCCAACTGTCTGGAACTCTCCTGGCAACTACTCTGGCTCGTCGAACTCAACTCAATTATATAATCGTTCGACGCCCACTCGATCTTTGAAATCGAATGTTTAATCGTCATCAAGTGAAAATAACTGTCATGCAGTTCACAGGTCACTCTCTTCCGGTGCATCACTCTGTGGTGTACCATGGGAATTTTTCTTGCTCGTCCCATTTCATCAGCCAATTTCCGCCCACGCGATTTCCTCTCATAACTGCCATTAAAATGTGTCACCTCCTTCCGGTGCATCACCTTGAATGGCATTTTTGGCCGAGTCAAAAGGTCAAAACATAACACTTGAAGCCATTTTAACTATGTGCAAACAAATGAACTCAGGCTCGTTTAAAAATTATTACCTACAAACTAATTCGTTTACAAATCATATGGTGGAAATATAGATGTATATTATTCCCTAACCCTTAAACATAAAATAAACCCAGACGTATTGACATACCGTTAAAATTTATCAATCGACCAACTAAACTTTGTTTAGTTTTGGCACACATCTCTCATGTCGCTTTTGGTCACCCATCTAAGTACTGAACAGGTTAATCGTTGCTTAACTTACAAAAGCTAAAGTACCAGTATATTTACCAATAACTAGGGTCAGAAGAGATTCATATCTTTCACAAAGAAATGTGTTCGAAGCGAAACGCAAATAGCTCCGTTAAGGGTTCGAACTCGACCCACCGAGTCCATTTTCTACGATGATAACTGTTACACCAAATTGTTCCTGTAATCCGGCACTATTGTGTGGACACTCTTTAATCCGGTTCATTGCCGTCCGACACTCTATAATGCGGCTCTCTTGTCCAAAACTCTATAATCCAGTTCTCTCTAATCCACCACTCTGTCATTCGGTTCATTGCAGTCCGACGCTCTATAATCCGGTTCTCTGAAATCCGGTTCATTGTTTCTGGTTTTTTGTATTCCGATGAGTTTGAATGTGTTTGGCTAACCCATCTGTGTGTCGAGTAAAATGTCATATCAACTCAGCTTACCGAGGCTGCCGTCTAACCCCGGGTAGAACCCCCACTTCAAGTTTGAAAGGATTAAGGATTAAGTTTATATTAATTTGAAAGGGTATATTAATTTGAAAATTTTAAGGGTCAGGCGCCCACCAAAAAAGGTTAATGCCGACATGTAATATTACGGACGGGCGCTGTCGTCAATCAGTGAAGGTGTCACGAGACTAGCACGTGCGGGCAGAATGACCTGCAAAGTTTGACGGGATTTTAAAATAATCACAGAGATGAACTATCACGTGTTTCACTGGTGACATCGAACATTCGAGGATCTTCGATTTGTTCTCCAAAATCTCTATATAAGAAAACAAGTAACGAGATTTTGGCAGAGTTGAAGGCAGATGTCAAAACGGGTGCGTTAAAGGTTCCAAGACCCTGACCCGTCTTACCCCAGTCTACTATGACCTATCGGTCAGGCCTGTGTCAAACAGCCAGCTCTCACCCAGACCCCGTCACCACCAAGAGGAAGGGAGAAGAAGGACGCAAATAAAATGAACTTTTCGAAGAAAGAAGTCCGCAAAAAAAGAAATACTCAAAGTCGAAGGTAAAGGAAGAAAATATTGCAGTCGTTTATTATTCAGCTATGATCGCTGCAACTCGAAAAGGTTAATTTTATTTGCGTCCTTCTTCTCCCTTCCTGTTCTTCCCTTACCTTCGACTTTGAGTATTTCTTTTTTTGCGGACTTCTTTCTTTACAGCATAACACGTTGGTCCTATGGTACAGAAAGTGCTTGGCTATTTTGGCACCGTCTTACGCCAAAACTAAAACCAGACCTTGAGTCGAGTACAGCCTTTAGCGATGAAGGAAGTGCAAGGTGAATCCTTATAAGTTCCACACTCCTCAGATTTACATCTGTTTATTGGTTATTTACGAAGCCGAAATACAAGGTCACTTGCTGTTTTCTTTCGATTGCAATTTAGTATTTAAAAAAACTCTGAAATTTGAGATTTAAAAATAAGCATAATAACAGTTTAGAATATTTTTTTAATTATTAAGAAATTAAATAAGATTTTTATATAATTGAATTATGAAATAAGAGCTTAAAATTTAGACCAACTTGCATATCTATCTAGTTATCTATCTATATTTACCCAACCCCTCCGCTCGGGCAGGATATGACACAAGGTCAATTTTTAAGCGGAGTTTAACAGGTTTGAATTCAGAGTTTACTTTCTCCTAGACTAGTTACCTCACCAAGGCTGGAGAACCTAGTCTGCCCTCCTATTTACTCATAGCTGGAGAGAGAATAATTGGATTTATATATTTCCCAAGGGTATTAGTGATATGTGAAATGCAATCAGTCTCGTGCAGGATTTGAACTCGTGTCGCTGTGTCCATTTTCTACGACGATAACCATTACACCAATCTGTCTGTCTGTCTCTCTGTCTGTCTATCTATCCATCTATCTATCAAAGACTGTGCAAATAGATTTTATTCTCTTCATATCTCTTTCTTTATATATATATATATAAGTATTATTTGGTCCAGTTAAACCAGAGTTAAGAGTAATTCCATCAGGACAAGAAAACTATTCAAGAGTGAACATTTAAATTTACCTGGTAAAGAGCTCCATGTAACAGACATTACAGAGCAATAAATTCTTTAAGAAAAAACACAAACCGGTCACATTAGGGTTATAAATTCATAATCCTAATGGATTGGGATCGTTTTGAGATGAGGCGGTAAATCACCTGAAGAAGGCCAGAGATGAAATTTGGCCAAAACGTAGTGATAGAAGAACCCCCCCCAAAAAAAAAAACTACCAAGATGAGGACAAAAGTCCGCAATAAATAAAAATTAATTCTCAGACCGGCCGAAAATCTTTGATTTGATTATTACCCAATGTTATTTTGAGGTGTTAAACCTGGTCGCTACCCGTGCGCGCGTTTGACGTTTGCGAAGAACTATATCTACATTCCTTGTGGGTAGAGTGTTCGCAAATAGTCCGGGAGACTTGGGTTCAATCCCAGGTCACGTCATACCGAAGACTTTAAAAATGGTACTTGATACCTCCTTGCTTAACACTCAGCAATATAAAGTACGTATCAAGGGTAAAGTGGAGCAATCCAGGGAAAAGAGTAGCGCCCTCCCCTACACCTCATTGTAGTAGCTATTGAAAAGAGAGCCTTCTGGTCGCCCTCGACTACAATCACCAACTTTACTTAGTTACTTGTAATCCAAGGTGAATTGGAGTCTCCAGTTGAGTACTCAATGTCAATGGCTTTCGAGTATATAATTAATTTCAGATTAAAAAATATATATATCGAAACTCACGTGCTGAGAGAAAACATTTTTTATAATATAACGAAAAAAAAAATTACTTCAGTGATTCCATAATAAATTTATTTCAGGTTTCAATCCCAGGTCGAGTCATACTAAAAACTCAAAAATGGTACCTGATGCCGCCTTGCTTAAAACTCAGCATTATAAGGTATACGGATAAAGGTTTAAGCGGACAATCCAGGGAATGGATTAGCGCCCTTCCCTACACCTCGATGTAGTAGCTATTGAAAAGTGAGCCTTCGGGCCCCCTCGACTACGGTCGCCAACTTTACTTTTACTAAGCAACATTGTAACCACTTCGCAGTCTGAAAGCAAATAATTAATATTGAATAGAATCATTAGTGTTAAATAGCAATGATTGCAATCATTAGAAAAGATAGCTATACTCGTGTGCAAACAAATTAGTTCTGACTCATTTAAAAATCAAATTACCTATAAACTACTAACTTAGAAATCGTAAGTGTATCCATTTAACTGTGTGCAAACAAATGACTGATCTGAAATTGTTACTGTTACATAGCAATACTTGAAACCATTTAACTGTGTGCCAAAAAAAATGAGCTCAGTTTTATCTAAAAATGTTATCAGCAAAATGTGTTTGCAAATCATATTTAATATCTAATTATAGATAGGTTTTAGCCTTGAATAACTTCCAAGAGTTGATATGCCATTAAATCCAACCAAACCAAACTAAACTAAACCTTGTTCAGTCGGCTGGGGCTGTAGAATACACCGGCTGCTTCTTTGCAGAATTTTTAAATCCCCCCCCCCAGCAAGTGTCCTGGATTAGACACTAAACAATCTGATGGTGAGGTTCTAGTAATGCTGGAGTTTTGAGTACCCCTTCATTGCCATCGCTCCCATGTTTACTCAGGCCCGGACTTGTAGCACCTGATTGAGTCATATCTATGGATCAAATAGAACTAAACAGTGCACTTACGCTGAACTGAATTGCTTGAAATAGGACTGTTTTGACATTTAAACTGCGTACTGTTGCTAAATTAAATTGTTTCAAATAGAACTGTTTTTGACATTGAAACTGTGTACTTATGCTCGGAATGGTAGCACCTGATAGGGTCCTATCTAGGGGTCAAATAGAACTAAATAGTGTACTTATGTTAAACTGAATTGCTTAAAATAGGACTGTTTTGACATTTAAACTGCGTACTGATGCTAAATTAAATTGTTTTAAATAGAACTGTTTTTGACATTGAAACTGTGTACTTATGCTCAGAATGGTAGCACCTGATAGGGTCCTATCTAGGGGTCAAATAAAACTAAACAGTGTACTTATGCTAAACTGAGTTGCTTGTAATAGGACAGTTTTGACATTTAAACTGCGTACTGTTGTTAGCAACAGTACGCAGGTAGCACCTGATAGAGTCATATCTATGAGTCAAATAGAACTAAACAGTGTACATTGTTTCAAACAGAACTGTTTTTAATATTGAAACTATATACTTATGCTAAACTGAATTGTTTGAAATAGAGCTGAAAATGGATTTGGTATTAAATAACCTACAATGGTTGATGTGCCATAAAACTAAACCAAACCAAACCAAATCAAAGCATAAGTCTATTGCAGTCAACCCAAGAATTTAATAATTCCTGTTTTTTCAGTATTTGGATTTTATTGGAACACAAAAAAAGAAGAAAGAACTTTAAAAAGTACTTTAATTATATTTCAAAAGCATCGATATATTTTTTGAAGAGGTACCATTTGTAGGCTACCATGGATTTTTTTTTGGGGGGGGGTCCTCGTGGTGTAATGGTTAAAGCGATGAACTGCGGAATCGTAGTACGCGAGTTCGTACTCCAGTCGCGCTATTATGTTCACTTTCGGGCAAATACCCTTGGGAAAGGTATGAACCCCCTTATTCTCCCTCCAGCTATGGGTAAATAGTAGGACGGACTAGGTTCTTCAGCCTTGTTGAGGCAACTAGTCTAGGAGAAGGAAAACTCTGAATTCAAACCTGTTAAACTCCGCTTAAAAATTGACCTTGTGTCATATCCTGCCCGAGCGGAGGGGTTGGTAAATAGTACCATGGATTTTGCAAGTTAGATTTCATTTAGGCTTCTACATACGATATTGTAATTAAAAGGTCTCATTTTAAAGTAGTCAATTCTTTATTAGACTGTTATTGCCATTATATTCGTTAATGTTCGGAAATTGGAATTTACGAGATTTTAATTCCGAGATTCTCTATGGTAGTCGCCATGTGTGATTGTACTGTGTGACACTAAACGTAGTGTCGACAGATTTGTTACTAGGTACTTATTGGTATTATTAGTAAGCTTGGTAATCAAAATGGTTATGTTCTTGACAAATCTAATGTTTCTTACGTTTTAATGGATTTCTATTTCGATATTTTTTCCCTCGATAACTTCTATACTTTTATTAATTGCTTGTTTCTTTGATAAACCTCCATTACTTTTTTTCTTTTTTCCTTTTCTTTCTTTCTTTCTTTTTTTTAAAGTCGTTCTTTCTATCCTCAATCCGGTCGGCAAATTGAATAATTGTCTGACGGATTCAAGACAATGAATTGAGACTTACTAGATGAAATTTCTTTATTCTTTCTTTTCTTCACCCACATTTTCTTTCTTTTTTTTCTTTCTTTCCTATGTAATCTCTTTCTCTCTTTTTTATTCTTTCTTTCTTTCTTTCTTTCTTTCTTAATTGCGTTCTTTATCGCTTCCTTTCTTTCTCTCATAATCTTTCTTTCTCGAAAAATCTCGTTCTATCTTTTTCTTTCTTTCTTTCTCGAAAAATCTCGTTCTATCTTTTTCTTTCTTTCTTTCTCGAAAAATCTGGTTCTTTCTTTCTTCAATCATGTCTTCCTTTTTTCTTTCTTTCTTTCTTTCTTTCTCGAAAAATCTCGTTCTTTCTTTTTCTTTCTTTCTTTCTCGAAAAATCTCGTTCTTTCTTTTTCTTTCTTTCTTTCTTTCTCGAAAAATCTCGTTCTTTCTTTCTTTCTTCAATCATGTCTCCCTTCTTTCTTTCTTTCTTTCTTTCTTAATTTATTTATTTCTTTCTTCAATTATCTTTTTCTTTCCTGCTTTCATTCATTTTCTCTTTTTCTCTTTCTTTCTTTCTTTCTTTCTCTCTTTCTTTCTTTTTTTCAATTATATCTTTTCTTTTCTTTCCAGTTGTTCTCGACTCTCTCCCTCTGTCTCTGTCTGACTGTCTGTCTGTCTGTCTCTCTCTCTCTCTTCAATTCTTTCTTTTTTTCTTTTTTCTTTCTTTCTTTCTTTCTTTCTTTTTTTCAATTATATCTTTTCTTTTCTTTCCAGTTGTTCTCGACTCTCTCTCTCTCTCTTCAATTCTTTCTTTCTTTCTTTCTTTCTTTCTTTCTTTCTATTCAAATTGAAGTCTTTCTACGTTCGCATGGCAACGTCTGCCCTTCTGACCCACATTTCCTATCTCCATATCCCGACCCTCCCAAACAACTTATCTGGCACAAGCCCCCACCCCCGCTTGCTAATGCGACTTGGGTGGGTTTGTATTGTGTTTAAATTCAATTTATCATTTTATTTTATTTCTTTTTACGAGGGACGATATTTAACTCTTTGTCTTCCATTCGCTACCCGGGTGGGGAGCGGTGCGAATTTCCAAAATTACGTCTTCAACATTAAGAAAGGTAAAAATTCATTTAAAAAGGTTAAAAATCATTAAACGTAGAAAAAAAATAGCAGATATATAATTAACAAAATATTTATCTTCTATTTTTTAACCTTCTTTTCATCACAATCATCAAGTCACGCAGACAGCATGGATTTCCTTGACCTTCACTCTCCATCCGTCCCTATCATCCATCGCTCTCGGCAGGTCTTCAAGACTACATCTTATGTTCGCATAAAGTTGATGTAAATAAGTTCTTGTTGGCCAGTAAACACTGGCACGTCCATGTGTAGGGGTCCATATAAGAACGTCACTTATGAATTCGTCCTTGCTTCTCCAGCAGTGTCCTGCATATCTTGTTCATTTTACTTATATGGTTAGTGTGATGGGAGGTAAGTGGCCGTATAGGTTCCATAGAAGAATGTCACTTATGAGTTTGTCCTTGCTTCTCCATCAGTGTCCTGCATATCTGGCTCATCTGACTTGGATGGCTTGTGAGATGGGAGGTAAGAGGCCATGTAGGGGTCCATAGAAGAACGTCACTTATGAGTTCGTCCTCGCTTCTTCAGCTGTGTCCCACATGTCTTGTTCGTCTTACTTGGATGGTGTGTGAGATGGGAGGTAAGTGGCCGTGTCGGGGTTCATAGAAAAACGTTCGTTCATGCTTCTGCAGCAGCGTCCTGCTGTTTGTCTTACTTGGATAGTTTTTGAGATGGGAGGTAAGTGGCTGTACAGCTGTTGTTTGTTGGGGTATTTCTACTAGAGGTCGTTCAAAATAGCTCGGAGCATACTTGTGTAATTCCCATGGAACTTTTTCTGTGTGCAAACAAATGATTAATGTGAAATAGAATTATTACTGTTATATAGCAATACTTGAAACCATTTAACTGTGTGCAAACAAATGATTAATACTAAATAGAATTATTAGTGTTAGATAGAAATACTTGAAACCATTTAACTGTGTGCAAACAAATGATTAATATTAAAAAGAATTATTACTGTTATATAGCAATACTTGAAACAATTTAACTGTGTGCAAACAAATGATTAGTATTAAAAAGAATTATTACTGTTATATAGAAATACTTGAAACCATTTAACTGTGTGCAAACAAATGATTAATATTAAAAAGAATTATTACTGTTATATAGCAATACTTGAAACCATTTAACTGTGTGCAAACAAATGATTAATATTAAAAAGAATTATTACTGTTATATAGCAATACTTGAAACCATTCAACTGTGTGCAAACAAATGATTAATATTAAAAAGAATTATTACTGTTATATAGCAATACTTGAAACCATTCAACTGTGTGCAAACAAATGATTAATATTAAAAAGAATTATTACTGTTATATAAAAATACTTGAAACCATTTAACTGTGTGCAAACAAATGATAAATATTAAAAAGAATTATTCGCGTTAGACAGCAATACTTGAAACCATTTAACTGTGTGCAAACAAATGATTAATATTAAATAGAATTATTAGTGTTCTATAGCAATACTTGAAACCATTTAACTGAATAAAAACTAATGAAGGATGTTGGATAGAATTATTATTGCTAAATTACAATGCTTAAAACCATCTAATGTCATGGGTATTCAAATTTTATCATACAATGTGTGAGAACACGTATGATACTCTTTCCTCATTAGCCACCATGCCACTGTTTCGATGGCTAAGGTGGTACTGCCACACCTGGCGCCACCAGCAGCCTTTGCCACCGGACAGGGTATAAAGACAAACACTTGTTTAAGTTCATAATGAAGTTGATTAAAATCGTTTGCTTTCAGATATGTTTGTAATAATCATTCTTAAAGATCATTTATATAGCGTGCAAATTTTACTTGCTCACGTTAGGCTGTGGTATCGTGAGATTTTTACGTAGTGCCTTCAATAAGTTTCCAGTCTTTTTTGTATAGGCATTTAAAATTGTCGAAGACTCTTGAAAATTCAGTATGTTATGGCTATACATCTTATGAGATGACTGACCAATTTTTATGATTTCACGTTCAAATCAACAGCTACAGTAGGAATTGGAATACACCCTCCTCAAGCCTGATTGTCACAGCTGGTGAATTTCAAAAATGCAATCTGGACGTGAGGACACTTTAGGAGAACGATATACAATAAAATTCTGTTTTAAACTTGGAAAAAAATGCCACGGAAACGTATTGAATACTTCAGACTGCTTTTCGACCATCTTGCATGAATCGAGCATCAGTTTTTGAGTGGCATAAGAGATTCAAGGAAGCCAGAGAGTCTGTGAGGGATGATGAGAGGTGTGGAAGGAGTAAGGAAGTCAGAACACCAGAGTTAATTGGCCAAAGAGAAAGGATTAGGGTTACTATGTCGAGATTTTAAGGAAATTCAGGAAGAGATTCCGTCGGAAGAGGCCAGCACTCTTCAAATCGGGACAGTGGCATTTCCAGCGGGACAATACACCAATCCACTACTCCATCCTTGTCACAGATTATTTAACCAAGATGTACATCAAGACAGTTCCTCACCCTCCCTATTGTCCAGACCTTGCTCCCTGTGACTTTTGGTTATTCCCTAAGCTCAGAGGCTGTCGTTATGAGACAATTGAGGAGATGAAAGAGATGAAAGATGAAGGTCATTGACACGCTCACACAAGAGGACTTCGATGGGGCCTTCCAGAAGTTGTTGGAACGGTACAACAAGTGAAACGTGGAAGGTATTTCTGGCACCCTCATATATGTTTGATATTAACAGCTATAATTGGCCCAGTTGGTAGAGTGTTCACCTAATGGTCCGGTAGATCTGGGTTTAATTACAGATTGCGTCTCACTAAAGACTTTTAAAATGGTACTTGATACCTCCTTGCTTAACACTCAGCAATATAGAGTACGTATCAAGGGTAAAGTGGAGTAATCAAGGAAAAGGAGTAACGCCCTCCCCTACACTTCGGCGTAGTAGATATTGAAAAGGGGGCTTTCTTGTCGCCCTCGACTACGGTCACCAACTTTACTTTACTAACAATTCAAATAAGACTAATTTTCGTGAGGGGGGGTCCACGTGGTGTAATGGTTAAAGCGATGGACTGCGAAATCGTAGTACGTGAGTTCGTACTCCAGTCGCGCTATTACATTCACTTTCGGGCAAATACCCTTGGGAAAGATATGAACCCCCTTATCCTCCCAGCTATGGGTTAAATAGTACCACAACTGTTCTTGTAGGAAAATGACATTGGCATTAAATAACCTACAAAGGTTGATATGCCATTAAACAAAGAAACCAAACTAATTTTCGGTCATTTGCTTCACATATCATTTAAAAGATGTCAACAACTTTAAAACCAGGCTCACTCCGTGCCCCCAGTCCATTCAGTCACTTTCGTTTGCCCTAGCAAAACCAAGTTTGCTGTTTTAATAGGTAAATGAAAGTCACGTGGTGCCCGTGTCTTGAAAACCAGGATCAGTCTGTATCTCAAATCAGTTGAGTCACTTTTGTTTGCACTGGTTTTAATATAAACACTTCTATTTACGGCTTTGCGAGGGTGAGATAAGATTATTTTAAAATCTCGACACTGTCAAAGCATGAACAGGGTTTAACTTCGCGTTTCTTTTCGCACTTATTGCATTGACTACCCTTAAAACTGATGACTAACGCATAAAAGCCATGTTAATACTTTTTTAAAACGTATATATATATATAACTTCCAGGAAATGTGCTCCGCTTTAAAAATTTTGATGACGTCATACATTTTTGTAATAGAACTCCACTAACAGAGATATAATGTTAAAAGCTTTAAGATATTTTCGTTTCATTTTTAAAAAATGAAATAAAACCTAATTTAGATAATACGTCATCACATACTTAACTGCCCTGATACGAATTTAATGTAAGAACTCGAAACGTCTAAAGATGGCAAATTATATATATATATATATATATATATATATATATATATATATATACCTTATTTGATGGCTTATAACGCGCAACTGAACTTGGCCAGGTATTTAAAAAATGAACAAATGGATTGAAACCACGAATCTCAGTTGAAAGATTTTGCCTTCTCAGCTATCAGAGTTTTTAAAAGTTTCCATTGTATTCAGATATCAGTGATATATATATATATATATATATATATATATATATATATATGCTCTATCATTGATATTGAGCACTATTTAACAATACTGCAGCATTTGGTAATCCATTAACTCACCAAGTGAGCTAGTAAGAACCATAAACATCTTTATATATATATATATATATATATATATATAGAGAGAGAGAGAGAGAGGGGGGGGCTTGTTGTGTAATATTATCATCTTAAGAAATGGATATACCGAACCATGTTCAAATCCTAAGCGATGCTTCATTTCACATTGCGCTAATAGTACAGTTATGTTAGCGACCGTAGTCTAGGGTGACTCGAAGATTCCATTTTCGATAGCTACAACACTAAGGTGTTGGGGGGCGCTACTCCTTTCCCTCGATTGCTACACTTTACCCTTGATCCGTAACTTATAATGCTGAGTGTTAAGCATGGAGGAATCAAGTACCATTTTTTGAGTCTTTGGTATGACTCGATCTAGGATTGAACCCAGGTCTCCCGGGTCATTGGCTTCCATGGGGCCTTCCAGAAAATGTTGGAACAGTACAACAAGTTCAGCCGGAGGAGATTACTTTGAAGGGGACGAGAGTTTTATGTGTGTACTATCAATAAAAGTACCCATATTAAAAAAGTCTGGAAACTTATCTAATGATCCTCGTATATATCGTTCGTCAATTAAGTTGTAACTTAACGATGAAAAAAAGAATTATTGATGTGTATCTCTCTTTTTGATGCAATCTTAGCATCACGGTTCCATTAATCTTATAGACCCCATAAGTTTACAAGTGGGTTGTTGCAAAAATAGACTAGTCCCAATGGCTTTTACAGCAAACATCAGGGCGTATCTCTGACCCCGTCCCGCGAGTGTACTGGGGTAATAAAGTTTGGAATACAAATCCCCAGGAACGTGGCATATTTCATTTTATACCCTGTCTCGCCCGAAGATAAGAATTTGATACGATTTAAAATTTTAGAATATGGGAGCTATATTTGGTAGTCCGCTTTGAAAACCCACTCTCCTAAAAAAAGGTGTCTTTGATTTAATATTAAACTGCATTTGATGGTGAGGCTCCAATTCTGCAAATCTGGGGTGTGTGGATTACACCTTTATTGCCATACTCCCAGGTGCACTTCGACCCGAAATGAGAGTAACTGTTAGAGTCCCATCTCTTAGTCAAATAGATCTGTTTGAAAATTATTTGTATTAGATAGGAATACTTTATTCTCTATGATCGTCATTATCAAGTCACGCTGCGTGTTGAGATTTTTCTGACTCTCTCTCGACATTCGTCCCTATCACCCATCGTTTCCGGCAGATCTTCTGGACTACATCCCTACAGCAGTGTCCCGCATGTCTTGTTCGTCTTATTTGGATGATTTTAGAGATAGGAGGTAGGTAGCCATACAGCTGCTGTTTCGTAGAATGTTGCTTCCAGGATTTGTTCAATATAGCTCGTAGCATTCTTGCACAATTCCCGTCAAACTTTTTCCTATACGCTTTGGCAGCGTCCTTGTAGTAATATAATTCACACAACCGCTGCTTGAAAAAAAAATCCGTTTTATCTTATCGGATAAGTCAGACATCCGTATGATCGATAACCTATCGATACCAAATAGCTGTGAGTAAATCATTTGAAGCTATAATTGTTTCCATCATCATCATCTCGCGCCATCAGCACGGATATCCCCGGCCCTTCCTCGCTACCCTTCTCAATCCTCCAGGTTTTCAGAGCTACATCCCGTATCAACACAAAACTGCTCTATGTAGGCTCCAGCTGGTCGTCCTGCCTTTACTCGTCCATGTGAAGGGGTCCACAGGAGTACATCACTTTATGAGTTGGTCTTTACTTCTCCAGCAGTGTCCCACAAGTTTGGTTCGTCTAATTTTGATAGTTTTCGCGATGGGTGATTGGTGGCCGTACAGCTGCTGCTTTGTGGGGTGCTGCCTCCATGAATTGTTCAATATTGCTCGCAGAATACTTATATAGTTGCCGTCAAGCTTTTCTCCATACGTTTAATTAGCATCCATGTAGTAGTATCCACACGACCGCTGCTTGGAAGAAACTGCGTTTTATCTTATCAGTCAGAGTGACTTTCAAATGACCTATAGTCTATTGATAGCTGCCCATGCCTTTGCTAGTCACGTGTTGATGTCTGTCTTGGTTGATGAGACAGTGCTTCCTCGATAGGTGAACTTGTCTACTAGTTTCAGAGAGCTGCTGTTTAGTGTGGAGATGTCGCCTCTTTGGTCATGTATTCCGTTTTGTGTGCATTGACATGGAGGCCTATGCTAGCAGCTGCTTGTTCCAGACTATGTTGCAGGCTTTCGGTTGTTTACGGAGGATTATTATTATTGGTTACTTGAAACGATTATTCTTATCATTTTAGAACTTAGAGAGTTTTTCATACCAGCGTTAGCTGATGGTTTTTCCCTGAGGTTCGAGTAACAGTAAGCCTCCTCAAATCTCCAGGACACTTCTCAGTATTCTGTCCGATCTTAATAATGCAATAGTCTGGATGGTCTATACTTTTATCATTAAGGGTTTTCGGACTATTGTCTTCATCTTTATCGTTATTTCCATAACGTTTCGGCCGATAATTCCTCTGGTCTTCTTCAGGTGTTTGTCGAACTTGGGAACCTTCACGGAACATCGAACTGCGTCCTTTATTGAATTCACAGGGGACGCCTGTTCTGATTCCGTTAGCCATAACCGGGTACAAGTGTTAACTATTCCTGTATTGTTACTCGCCTGCTGTCAGGATTGAACCTGCAACCTCCAGATGATTGTCTATACTTATCCTCTTATTTCCATGTCTTAGAAATTGTTTAAGCGCCCCAATTACAATTGGTATCATTTTAACCTTCATGTGCCATAGCTTTTTTTAGGACACATGGCATAGACGGTTAAGACGTCAAGTCAACTACCGTAACAGACTACCCTGGTCCCTACTTAAATGCCTATGCCTAAGGCAAAACTTTGCCAATGCGAGATACATCTAAGAAGGCCGGAGAGTACAATAGCCGAAACAGTTCGTCATGTGTTGAGAATGAAAATGATAATGTTAATAATAATGATAATAATAATACCTCCTCGTAGAAATATTGACAATATGAGGTCGTTCTCAAAAACTCAAATCATAACAAAATACGTTGGTTTACTTTTTGGTTAGGTTGTATTTTATGGCTATGGGTTATTTAGGGCTAAGTCCTATATATATATATATATATATATATATATATGAATGATTTGTAAGCAAATAGTTTGTAGGTATTATTATGTCAAAACGAGCCAGAGTTCATTTGGGGGTGGGTGTCTTCGTGGCGTAATGGTTAAAGCGATGGACTGCGGAATCGTAGTAAGCGAATTCGTACTCCAGTCGCGCTATTACGTTCACTTTCGGACAAATACCCTTGGGAAAGGTATGAACCCCCTTATCCTCCCCGCTATGGGTTAAATAGTACCACTACTGTTCTTCTAGGTGAATGGCTTTGGCATTAAATAACCTACAAAGTTTGATATGCCATTAAACAAAGAAACCAAACCAAACCAAACCAACTATTACGTTCGCTTTGAAAAGGCATGAACCCTCTTATCCATCCCCAGTTCTGGGTTAGATAGTACTACTTCTGTTCTTCTAGGTGAATGACTTTGGCATTAAATAACCTACAAAGGTTGATATGCCATTAAACAAAGAAACCAAACCAAGAGTTCATTTGCTTGTGTTGTATGAACAACGAGGAACACATATATGTGTTATATAATTACGTAATAAAAAACCCCAGATAGAAATGTGACTGGGGTGTGAATGACGTCATGCCCGGAAGCGAGAATTTGGGGATTTCGAAAAAAGACGTTTGTCGAGATTTTCGACTCTGGGTCGGGCAATCCAGCTGGGGGCTATGGGATGCGGGTTTGTTGGGTCATTTAGTTGAGATTTTGACTCTGGGCCGGGCGAGTCCAGCTGGGGTTGGCTGTGGGCAATGTAGGAACTGTCAGCATAGTAAAAATTGCGTGTCTCTCTCTCCTCGTGTCGAAAACCTAAACTCAAGAAGTTAATAAAC
Organism: Sepioteuthis lessoniana; assembly: GCA_963585895.1. Taxonomy (NCBI): domain Eukaryota; kingdom Metazoa; phylum Mollusca; class Cephalopoda; order Myopsida; family Loliginidae; genus Sepioteuthis; species Sepioteuthis lessoniana. The sequence goes on along the minus strand of OY757947.1, from coordinate 8,487,153 downwards.
GCTTTGTACCTGAACTAAAGAAAATCGTCAGTGTTTCGAATTTCCCTGTATCTGAATATTTTACATATGCTACGCATATGAAAATATAAGATTATATTTTTATTCTTGACAATGATACTTGTGTGAATCAGAAGAGTTATCGGAGAGAGTTCGCACACACGAAGGAGTCGTCGGGAGTCGGAAGAGCCAGTTAACAAGTGACTTTAGCCAAAATTCGGGAACTTATATGTATTCACCAAGGCTGAAGAACTAGTCTGTCCTACTATTTACCCATAACTGGAGGGAGAATAATTGGATTCATGCCTTTCCCAAGGGTATTAGTGCTATGTGAAATACAATCAGTTTCGCCCAGGATTCAGGAACTTATATAGTCTACAACTCCCACGTGACCTGCAGCAATTCTCCTTTTTCATTGGTTACGGTTACACCAACGTATCACTTCTTTGTTTTCCATTGGTTACAGTTCACGTCCATGTGTTGCTTGTTCCCCAATGGCTACTTGCCCAAGCCCTCTTACTGTGTGTTTTCCGGTAGCCATTTCTATGGGCGAACATATTTGCCACCATTCGCCGAGTTTAACCACGTCCATAGGTCATGGTGACATTCCGGTAATCACGTTGTTGATATTATCTTCGGTCGGATGAAGCTGTCAACAACATCAGCCGATACAACAACACCTGCAGGACATGGTGACATTCCGGTAATCACCCCAATCTTATCAATGTCAAGAACATCCGCTGTGTTCAGCACCTACAGGTCACGTTAATATATTACACTTGCACATAGTTAAATCGTTTCCAGTATTGTTATCCAATGCAATAATTCTATTTAATATCAAACATTCATTTGTATTCAGTTAAAAGGTTAAGTATTGCGAGCACTGATAATGCTAAATGGTTTCAAGTATTCCAATCAAACACTAATAATTTTATTTGCAGACAGTCAAATGGATTCAAGAGTTGCTATTCAACATTAATTATTCTACTTAATATTGATATTGCCTGTAGTGTAATGGTTATCGTCGTAGGAAATGGACACGGCGACACGAGTTCAAATCCTGAACGAGACTGATTGCAATTCACATTGCACTAATATCATTGGGAAAATAATGAATCAAATTATTCTCCTTCCAGCTATGGGTAAATAGTAGGACAGACTGGGTTTTTCAGCATTGGTGAGCCAACTAGTCTAGGCGAAGGAAAACTCTGAATTCAAACCTGTTAAACTCCATTTAAAAATTGACCTTGTGTCATATCCTGCCTGAGCGGAGGGGTTGGTAAATATGAATATTCATAATAATCCCTTGTAAAAGACTGAACTGTTCTATTTGACCCATGAATGAGATCCTAACCGGTACTACCAATCTGGATCTGAGTGGACTTGGGAGTAATGGGAATGAAAAGGGTACTCTACATCCCCTAAACTCCAATTGGATCCATATGTCATATCCAGGACACTGAATGGTTTCAAGTATTCCTATTGAACACAATCAATTCTATAAAATATTAATGATAATAATCCTTTGTAAAAGATTGAACGAAATCTATTTGGTCCATAGATGGGACCCTAACAGGTACTACCTATCCGGGTCATAGTGGACCTGGGAGTAATGGCAATAAAGGAGTGCTCCACATTCCTCAAACTCCAAGACTGGAGCCTCACTATCAGATGCGGAACACAGAAGAGGGTTGGGGTGGGGTTTTATGCTAATTGTGATTGACTTTCCACCCGCCGATGTCTGTTACATTTGTAACAGTCAGATACCCTTACTTCACCTTTTGTACGATATGTCGGGTTATCATATTGCCATCTATCCGGTGACAAGCACCCCATAAAAAAAAGAAAACTAAACTAACTTACATATGTTTGTAAGATGAAACGACAAGAAGGACACACAAACCGAGACACACAGTATTACACAGACACACAAAGCTTTGAAAATAAAACTTTTAACCTTCAACACACGCGCACACGAAAGCACACAGAAGTACAAGTACTTGAGGAGACATACGCACTCAACATATTACCGTTAAGTTTCAAGCGATGGTTTTAGAGAAATACAACGAGATGTTTATAACATCCTGTTGCAATTTATAATTCTATTAACTTATCAGAGCATGTTCATTTAGTTACTTTTTTTTTAATTATTTAGCAGCAAATAAACTAATAATAGATAAGACACAAAACATTTTTTCTTTAACGGCTGAATATTCTGGCTTCATAAAATATAGCTTAAACAAACTAGATTAAATTATCTAGATCAATCAAGGGCATAGTTAGGGTTAGGGTTAGGGCAACAGTAACCCTGACCCTGAAGATACAGCCCATGGTGCTTTCTGAATGACCCGCTTAAAATTTCTTTTCTATTAAAAAAAGGTATTTTTAACGAAGTGAGAAAAATCAACTTTTTCCAATTTCGGAGTCGCCTCGAGTGGTATAATTGTTAGCAAGCTACACTAACAAACCTTCACAAGTGAGTTCGAGTCTCATTGGGTGCCCCATTCACATGGCCTTGTGCCACGTCTAAGCAAAAAGCTTTGTAAATTACTACTACCGTTTAAAAGAATTTACATGAAAAGGAATCAGTAAAATGCGAATAAGTATTTAATTCTTGAACAATTTTGGAACGCTCAAAGTAGTGTAATGGTTAACAAGCTAGGCTAGCAAACCTTCACGATTGAGTTCCAGTCTCATTGAGTGCTCCAATCATGCGGCCTCGTGCCGCATATAAGCAAAAAAAAAAACTTAGTAAATTACAACTTTTCTCTATTTCTAAAGCAGATGGTATACAGTGTCTTTAATGTTGAATGACCTTGAATATTTTTAGTAATGTGGCCCGCTTGATGATAAACCAAGTCTCTTCATGTAGCCCTCTTCTCGAAAAAAGTTTCCCGTGCTGATTTAGATTAAAGGTATAATTTCTTCAAGAAATCAAGAACTACTAAAAAAATTGAATTCATATCTTGTTACCTCTCCTCGAGTTTTATGACAGCTCTGCATGTATAGATTTCCCTAATTAAAAGCAATATTCTTTTTCAAAATGGTTCCATCTTTACCAAATAGCAATCAATTCTTTCATACATAGATTTCCCTAATTTAAAGCTATATTATTCATCAAAATGGTTCCATCTTTAACAAATGACAGTTAATTATTTTAGGCATTGATTTGAATAATTTAAAGAAATATTCTTTATCAAAATGATTCCATCTTTTCCATACTGTAGATAATTATTTTAGGTATTGACTTAAATAATTTAAAGAAATATTCTTTATCAAAATGGTTCCATCTTTAACAAATGACGGTTAATTATTTTAGGACAGAGATCAATAGATGAGACCCTAAAAGATACTTGGCGTTGTTGTCAGGGTGAATCTGGATATATATATACACACACACACACACACACACACACACACACACACACACACACACACACACACACACACATATATATATATATATATATAAAGTAAATTTAGCGATTGTCGTCGAGGGCAACCCGAAGGTTCACTTTTCATTAGCTACTACAGCGGGGTGTAGGGTAGGGTGCAGCTCCTTTCCCTGGTTTGCTCCACTTTACCCTTGATACGTACCTTGATACGTATATATATATATATATATATATATTTAATTCCAAATCCTGTTTATGTATATATATATAATGCAAAACATATGCTATATATATATTTTTAAAATGTAAAATACTGTTCATATATATCTATATATATATATATATATGATGCCAAATCCTATTCATATATACATATATATAATGCCAAATCCTGTTCATATATATATATATATACTTATGTCATGCCAAATCTTATATATGACACCAAATCGTATTCATTTATATGTATATACTGCCAAATCCTGTTTCGATATATAATGTCAAATCCGTTTCATATATTTATATATATATATATATATATATATATATATATATATATATATATATGAAAGGGATTTGACATTATGTATAGAAACAGCATTTGTCATTATATATAAGATTCGGATTCGGAATTACATAAGTATATATATATATATATATATATATATACTTATTTAATGCCAAATTCTGTTCATGTATATATATATATTTAACCAGCTCATTGGTCTAGTGGGTAGAGTGTTCGCCAATGGTCTGGAAGACCTTGGTTCAATCCCCGGTCGCTTCATAGCAAAGACTTTAAAAATGGTGCTTGATACCTTCTTATTTAACACTTAGCAATATAAGGTATGTATCAAGGGTAAAGTGGAGCAATCCAGGGAAAGGAGTAGCGCCCTCCCCTACACCTTGGTATCGTACCTATTGAAACGGGAGCCTTCTGGTCGCCCTTGACAACGGTCGCCCTCGACAACGGTCGCCAACTTTTTTATATATATATTTAATGCCAAATCCTGGTTTGGTTTGTTTGGTAAACCGTAAACGAGAATATATTATCACAAATAAATACATCCTCTGATTGGTTTGGTTTGGTTTGTAGGGTTTTATGGCATATTAACCTTTGTAGGTTATTTAACGCCAAATCCATTTTTATGTAAATAATCTGTTCTATTTAAAACAATTCAGTTTAGCATAAGTACACGGTTTAATGGTCGAAAACATTTCCATTTCTAACTATTCAAGCAGTTATATGTAACAATTCGGTTAAGTGTAAATACAGTTTTAATGTCGAAAAACAGTTCTATTTCAAATAATTCAGTTAAGCATAAGCTTGAAATAATTTGTATGCCTTCAATAAAAATTTTGCCCAGTCGGCTGAGGCTGTAGAATGCACCAACTGTACCTCTGCAGAGGGGTAAGACTCACCCTACGAGTGTCCTGGATATGACACTAAACAATCTGATGGTGAGATTCCAGTGATGCTTCGGCTTTGGGGACTGCGGAGTACCCCTTCATTGTCATTGCTCCCAGATCCACTCTGTCCTGGTGTGGTAGCACATGATAGGGCCATATCAATGGGTTAAACAGAACTAATTGCATACTTATGCTAAACTGAATTGTTTGAATTAGAACTGTTTGACTAAACCGAGTAGCTTGAAATAGAAGTTTTTTGATAATTAAACTGAACTTACATTTAAACTGCGCGCTTATGCTAAACTGAATTGTTTGAAATAGAATTGTTTTCGACATTGAAGGTGTACTTACACTAAACTAAATTGTTATATATAGAACTGTTTTGACATTTGACTGTGAGTAAACAAAATCTGTACTTATACTAAACTGAATTAGAACTTTTTGAATGAACTGAACAGCTTGAAATAGAACTGTTTTGACAATTAAACTGTGTACTCATGATAAACTGAATTGTTTGAAATGGAACGGACTATTTGCATAAAAATGGATTTGGCGTTGAATAACCTACAAAAGTTGATATGCCATAGAAACCAACCAACCAACCTACCAACCAAATATATTCTTTAGGCATTTTATTTCGTTCCTCTTTCAGAGCAGCTTTAAGCAAACTAATATTTGGATAGAAAGTTGCCTTTGTTTTGTTTTCTTAAGCAATCCCTATATCGTAATTAAGGGGGTTAAGGTCTGGGCTTAAATCTTGTTTAATTGCTGTCCTAACAGTTTTCTCGTGGACGTTGAAGTCATTAGCTTGCTTTCTTATTGACGTTGTGGGATCCTTCTTAATCTTCATTGCGAGAGCAGTTAAAAAGACTTATTTTCTTTCTTTTTTTTTTTTTTAAATTGTGACGATACCCCCTCAGCCCCCCGACCCATCAACTTCTTCGAACCATTTCGCTTCTTGGCCGGTGATCAACTAGTGGTTCGGAGGTGCCCGTGGTGTAGTCGTTTTAGGAGGTGCCCGTGGTGTAGTCGTTATCGTCGTAGGAAATGGACACGACGACACGAGTTCAAATCCTGGACCTGACTGACTGCATTTCACATAGCACTAATACTCTTGGGGAAGGTATGAATCCAATTATTCTCCCTCCATATTCTCCCTCCATGGGTAAATAGTAGGAGAGGCTAGTTTCTTCAGCCTTGGTTAGGCAACTAGTCTAGGAGAAGGAAAACTCTGAATTCAAACCTGTTAAACTCCGCTTAAAAATTGACCGTGTGTCATATCCTGCCCGAGCGGAGGGGTTGGTAAATAGTATCAACTAGTGGTTTGGATAGGAGCATCGCACATTTCTCTCTCTCTCTCTCTCTCTCTCTCTCTATATATATATATATATATATATATATATATATATATATTGCATTGGGTAATGTACTTCACATTACCCAAAGCTCCGGGAATGCGGTGCCATTATTAGATGGTTTAGTGTCATACTCAGAACACTCGTTGAGGAGGGTCTTATTCCTCAGCCCTGTCGATTGGGCAGCTACCACAAGTGTTAAGCACAAAAAACTAAATAGTGTTGCTTTTTATGGTTGTTTACGGATAGCTTTTCAAAACAATCACTATTAGACATTGTTGCTGAAAACAAACAAGAAAGGTTGTCAGAATGTATTGAGGGGTGCCCAAAAGACTTAGACAACCCTGGGGAAATTGTCCTCTTTAAATAAAATAAACCCATGATGTATTCAACCCTACATATGCTCACGTATATATATATATATTTGATTGAATATGATAGACATTTTTTGTCTACATATTTTTTTGTTGATCCTTTCATATTGCCGTATTGATTTTATAATAATTGGCGAGAATTGGTTGATGTATCTTCCATAATTATTTATTTCCCAAGTACTTTCTGCCCGACTTTGGGCCATCATCAGGGGAGGGTGTATTACAAAAGGGATGTAACTTTTGTATGTACATTACTACGGTACAGACGCTCTTCACTTTGCCCAAAGCCATATGAATGGGCACCCAATGAAACTCGAACTCACTCGTGAAGGTTTGCGAGTCTAGCTTACTAACCATTACACCACCCGGGGTGACCTACTAATGTTAGAAGTAGTACAAATGGTAAAATATAATAATAGTTATGTTAATATTAATAATAGTTAATAATATTATACTTTCATGTTGCGTCTGTAGTTGGATTAAATATGCAGTCTTAAAACTACTCCTAAATAAGTTGTAATATATATATATATATATATATATATATATATATATATATATATATATATATAGGCAACATTTCTTCATTAATACATATTTCGTTGAACATAACAGACATTTTTTGTCTACATATTTTTTTTTATCCTTTCGTATTGCCGTATTGATTTTATAATATTCGGCGGGAATCGATTGATGTATCTTCCATAATTATTTATTTCCCAAGAACTTTCTGCCCGATTTTGGGCCATCATCTTGACGCTCTTCTTCTTACAAAGTAGTAATGTACATACAAAAGTTACATCCCTTTTGTAATAGATCCTCCCTTGATGATGGCCTAAAGTCAGGCAGAAAGTACTTGGGAAATAAATAATTATGGAAGATACATCGACCAATTCCTGCTGAATATTATAAAATCAATACGGCAATATGAAAGGATCAACAAAAAAATATGCAGACGAAAAATGTCTATTATGTTCAACGAAATATGTATTAATGAAGAAATGCTGCCAATGTATATATATATATATATATATATATTAACAGGGTGACCCAAAAAAAGCAGAACCCATATATTTTTGTAGAAGTAATAAAGGGTTGTATTTGGGGGGGCGGTCACCCTGTATATAATACATCTATCATAATTTCTAGAAAAAGAAAGCTTTTTCGGTTACGTCTCTTCTGAGAACATTGCCAGAAAAGCAAGCAATACAGATCATAAAGACAGTAGTTGCTTTTGTCTTGGTGCTTTCTGACGAGGCGTGACTGAAAGAAAGGTTCGTTTCTTAGATTACCTAGTCGGCGGGGACTGTAGAATACTCCGACTGCACCTCTGCTGAAGAGTAAAATCCCCTCACAACGATTGTCCGGGATATGACACTAAACAATCTGATGGTGAGGTTCCAGTGATGCTGGAGATTTGGAGAATTCGGGGAAACCCCTTCATTGCCATTGCTCCCAGGTCCACTTTAGCCTAGAATAGGGCCCTATCTATGGGTCAAATAGAACTAATCTGCGTACTAAACTGAATTGTTTAATATAGAACTGTTTTGACATTAACCAAAGAATATATACTTATACTAAAGTGAATTGGATGAATTAGAACTGTTTGACTAAACTGAATAGCTTGAAAAAGAAATGTTTTTGACTATTAAACTGTGTACTCATGCTAAACTGAATTGTTTGAAATAGAACTGATTATTTGTATAAAAATGGATTTGGGATTAAATAACCCAGAAAGTTTGATATGCCATAAAACCCAAACAACCAACCAAACTTTCTTAGAACTTATGATGTATGCTCTGTTTCAAGCTGTTTTGATATTCTGTACGCACCATAGAATATATATATATATATATATATATATATATATATATAGTCTCCATAATGTATTGCCTAACGTGCTGCACTTTGAACTCAACTCACGCTATAATGTTAACTTTTTGACTAATACCTCAAGGAAAGGCATGAACCCCCTTATCCCCTAGCTATGGGTTAAATAGTACCACTACTGTTCTTTTACAAGGAAAGTTTTGGCATTAAATAACCCCCAAAGGTTGATATGCCACTGAACAAAGAAACCTTAAATAGTACCACGACTGCTCTTCTACAAGGATGGCTTTGGCATTAAATAACCCACAAAGGTTGATATGGCATTAAACGTTTCTTTCAATATTTGATATCCTGTACAAAGTTTGCTCCCACTTGTTCCCCCACATCATATTTTGAAATTATTTTTCACTAAATTTTGAAGGAAATTTTTCTTTTTCTCACTTGTCTCCCTGGTAATGTTTCTCGCTGAAAAATATTTTCAGTTTAAAACATTTAAAAAATTACAGCTAAATCCACACCCTAATACACTAAACTAGTTCAATATGACTCGCAAGTAATCAAAAACACCATCGGTCATTTACACTAATTCAAATTTGCTCATAGCGTGAAATTGTTGGTTGGGTTTTATGGCATATCAACCATTGTAGGTTATTTAATGCCAAATCCTCTTTATACATATATATACTAAATATATATGATTTGGTTGGGTTGCGTTAGGTTGGGTTTTATGGCATATCAACCATTGTAGGTTATATAATGCCAAATCCTCTATGTGCATATATATACTAAATATATATAATTTGGTTTGGTTGTCTTTTATGGCATATCAACCATTGTAGGTTATTTAATGCCAAATCCTCTTTATACATACATATTAAATATATATGATTTGGTTTGGTTGGGTTTTATGGCATATCAACCATTGTAGGTTATTTAATGCCAAATCCTCTTTCTACATATATATTAAATATATAGGACTTGGTTTGGTTGGGTTTTATGGCATATCAACCATTGTAGGTTATTTAATACCAAATCCTCTTTATACATATATATTAAATATATATGATTTGATTTGGTCGGGTTTTAGGGCATATCAACCATTGTAGGTTATTTAATGCCAGATCCTTTTTCTACATATATATTAAATATATATGATTTGATTTGGTCGGGTTTTATGGCATATCAACCATTGTAGGTTATTTAATGCCAGATCCTCTTTCTGCATATATATTAAATATATATGATTTGGTTTGGTTGGGTTTTATGGCATATCAACTATTGTAGGTTTTTAAATGCTAAATTCTCTTCATATATATACACATTTATCAAATGTACATTACGTAAACCTGTGTCTTGGCATGTACTAAGTAACGAATGTTGTTATTAAATAAAGAAACCAAACTATATATATATATATATATATTAGAGAAAGATGAAAATAAATCTGGCATTATGTAAATATAAAATATGAAAAAAAGAAAAGCATTCAGAGGCTATATACTTCATATGGAAATTGCGAAGGTTTCGGTTTTTACCGCCATTTTAAGGGCAATAGTTTTGTTTTGTTTGGTGTCTTTGTTTTATGGCATATCAACCTTCGTAAGAGGGCAATGTTATTAACGTTTCATTTGAATTCCTCCCGACGCAAATCTTTTTTTTCAAATGAAGCATTAAACATCAGTTATATTATGTATTGAATTACCATGACCAGAAAATCCAGTGAACACTTCCGCACGATATACGAAAATACGGGACAGCTGTTTCGACTTTATTAGGTCTCATCAGCTGTGGAAATTTACTAAGCTTTTTACTTAGATGTGGCACAAGGCCAATATGAAAGGGGCACCCAATGAGACTCGAACTCAAGGTCTCATTAGTAGTGTATACCATGTTCTCCACTACTTGAGATCCAACCATCGACCACAGATTGCAGAGCTGAAACTTTACAACTGACCAACCAGTCCATATCGCACACAAGTGGCGCCAAATTAATAAGCCCAGTGGTGGAGATCACGGTATACACTGCTGCTGAGACCTGATACGGTCGAAACAGCTGTCCAGTGTTTCCATAAGTCGTGCGTAAGTGTTCGCGCGGATTTTCTGGTCATGGTAATTCAATTCACAATATGATTCCTCTGCTCAAAAAAGAAAATATAGATAAGTGATATTGCCCTAAAGATGGTTGTAAAGACCAGAACAGGGCAATTTCATAAGAAGAATATTTTGTACACACACATATATAATCATCCACAGACAGATCTGTTTCGTTCTATCAAAACTCATCAGTGTGGCTAGACAGTATCTTCCCGTAGCTGGGATCGAAACCCGGTTGACTCAAACGCCAAGCCGAAGCTTCTAACCATTCAGCCACGAGGAGCCATAAGCTGCGAAGTAAATTTTAAACGGTTATGAATCACAATTACTATTGTTTACATACATCCGTTCAAACGGTTGCCGAGACCTCAATTCATCTACGAAGAGGCTTGCAATAGACGCTAATGGCAACACGATTACTTCTTCGCCAGTGAACTCAACCCTATATATATATATATATATATATATATATATATATATATATAACAACAGTGTATGGTTGTCACTCTCTCACTTAGTTGGTTAGTGGCAAACCAAATGTGATATAATTTTGAGAGTGCTCAATATCTGTGATAGAGCTATGATATAATATAATAATAATTAAATATATATTAGTTGTTTTATATATTTGATAACGTGAATGCTTATCTACGACCACTGGTTTCATGCTGTCTTTATACGATAGTCATATGCCCGGTGATTGTCGTAATAAGACAGCATGAAAGCAGTGGTCGTTGATAAGCATCATGATATTAAATATATATATAAAAGCTAATATATATTTATTATATATATACATATATAGTGGAATGGTTAGCAAGCTAGACTAGAAAAACTTCACGGGTGAGCTCGTGTCTCATTGTGTACTCCATTCATAAGCTTAGTAAATAACTTGAAGGTGATTTGTTAGTGATTTTCCAAATCGTCATAGAGCTGCTCGTATAGTAAATTTTTTTCATCATACAACGTGTGAAAGCACGTGTGATGCCCTGCCCTCATCAGCCACCAACCAGGGGTGATAACACAGTTTCGGAAGCTCAAGGCCGCTCCTGGCGCTACCAAGCAGCTTTTGCCACCGGACAGGGTATTTAAAAGAATTATATACATATATAAGCTAGATCATTTCCACACTAGACGGAACCTCTCTGAAACTAGTAGACAAATTCACCTACCTAGGAGGCAGCGTCTCATCAACCGAAAAGGACATCGACACGCGACTAACGAAGGCATGGACAGCTATCGATAGGCTACCGATCATATGGAAATCAGACCTGACCGATAAAATCAAACGCAGTTTCTTCCAGGCAGCGATCGTATCGATACTGCTATATGGATGCACTACTTGGACGCTAACTAAACGCCTGAAGAAGAAGCTAGACGGCAATTACACAAGAATGTTGAGAGCAATATTGAACAAGTCCTGGCGGCAACACCCCACAAGACACCAACTATACGGTCTCTTGCCTCCCATCACGAAAACTATACAAGTTAGACGAACCAGAGACGCAGGACACTGCTGGAGAAGCAAGGACGAACTCATAAGTGATGTACTCCTATGGACCCCCGCATATGGCCAAGCAAAAGCAGGACGATCAGCTCGAACATAAATACAGCAGCTATGTGAGGATACGGGATGTAGCCCTGAATACCTGCCAAAAGCGATGAATGATAGGGAGAAGTGGCGAGAGAGGGTCAGGGATATCCGTGCAAGCGGCACGACATGATGATGATGATGAGATCAATTAAGAGCCGAGATTACATTAGACGTTCATCTTCATTTTTTGTGTGCAATTTGTGATTTTAAAAAACGCGTTTACTTTCGGCCGTTGATGTTATCACGCATTACAGAAATCGATTGTTGATGTTACGTAATCCCACGGGAATAATAGTTCTGCGTGCATTTCATTCATGCTGAAAACTTCTTGCTTTCGACCAAATCCAACTTGATGCATATTACGCCGTGGTCTGAAGACGATTTGAGGCAACTTTCAAACTGCGACCAGTGATTCCTGTTTTTGAAAGAAACGAAATGACTGAGTGTCCTAGAAAACCAAGACAACCAACCTCAATAGGAATCACATGGCATATCCAACCCTTTTCCAATAATTTTTAAGGTGAATTTACTGCCCACGACAACATTGAGGCCATTTTTTAAAAACACAATGCTCGGATGTTATTGGGAGATGAATACAGTTATGACTAGCTGAATAAAGAATAGTTTTATTTTTCTGTTGAAAAAAAAAAGAAAATTTTTAAGAGCTTTAACGATATTATCGGTTTTAACTCGAAGTAAAAACTTACTGACTAAAACATTAAGTCAGTCACAGTGGTGTTGAGGATTGTTAATATCAAATTAAAAACGTATGAACCTTTTTGAAATGCGTTTTGGCTTTTCGATTTAAATCCTCATTATACATATACATTAAATATATACGAAGTGGTTTGTTTGGGTTTTATGGCATATCAACCATTGTAGGTTATTTAATGCCAAATCCTCTTTATACATATATATTAAATATATATGATTTGGTTTGGTTGGGTTTTATGGCATATCAACCATTGTAGGTTATTTAATGCCAAATCCTCTTTATACATATATATATTAAAAATATGATTTGGTTTGGTTGGGTTTTATGGCATATCAACCATTGTAGGTTATTTAATGCCAAATCCTCTTTATACATATATATTAAATATGTATGATTTGGTTTGTTTGGGTTTTATAGCTTATCAACCATTGTAGGTTATTTAATGCCAAATCCTCTTTATACATATATATTAAATATATAGGATTTGGTTTGGTTGGGTTTTACTGCATATAACCCATTGTAGGTTATTTGATGCCAAATCCACTTTAAACATATATATCAAGTAAATACGATTTGGTTTGGTTGGGTTTTATGGCATATCAACCATTATAGGTTATTTAATGCCATATCTTCTTTATACGTATATATCAAGTATGTACGATTTGGTTTGGTTTAGTTTCATGGTATATCAACCATTGAACATTCTTTAATGCCAAATCCTCTTCATACGTGTATATTAAATATATATGATTTGGTTTAGTTCGATTTTATGGCATATCAACTATTATAGGTTATTTAATGCTAAATCCACTTTATACATATATATCAAGTATATACGATTTGTTTGGTTGTGTTTTATGGCATATCAACCATTATAGGTTATCTAATGCCAAATTCTCTTTATACATATATGTTGCTGCCTACACTAATCTTTTTTTTTTCCAGATGAAGCATTATTAACAATTATATTTCCCTGAAGATGGTTGTAAAGACCAAAACGTTGGCAATTTTGATATGAAGAATATTTTGCACACACGAATACACACACACCTTTCTCTCTCTCTCTCTCTATATATATATATATATATATATATACTTGGTGGGTTTTTGGCAGACTGAATCTGGTATAATTTGGAGAGTGCTCAATATCTTTGATAGAGCTATTATATAATATAATAATAGATATATATATATATTTTTTTGTATACTTAATAGCAGGGATGGCATATATATATGTATATATATATATATACTATTTATCAACTAGTATAGATTTTTTAATGCCAAATTCTTTTTATACATATATATTAAATATATTATTTGTAAACACATTCTGTTCAAAATATTTTTAATGAGTAGGGGCCCGTGGTGTAATGGTTATCGTTACAGGGAATGGACACGGCGACACGAGTTCAAATCTTGGACGAGACTGATTGCATTTCACATAGCACTAATACCCTTGGGAAAAGTATGAATCCAATTATTCTCCCTCCAGCTATGGGTAAATAGTAGGGCAGACTAGGTTCTTCAGCCTTGGTGAGGCAACTAGTCTAGGGGAAGGAAAACTCTGAATTGAAACCTGTTAAACTCCGCTTAAAAAGATTGACCTTGTGTCATATCCTGTCCGAGTGGAGAGGTTGGGTAAATATAATAATATTTTTAATGAGCCTGACCTTTTTTTCTTTTATTTTATTGCTATTTAACACTAATTACTCTATTCAACATTACCCCTTCGTTCGCACACAGATAACCGATTCCAACTATTGCTATGCATAACTAACAATTCAATGAAACATCAGTTATTTGTTGATTCAGTTAAATCATGAAACAGTTCTATTTCAAGCAATCCAGTTTAACAAAAGTTATTTGTTTGCACACAGCTTTAATGTTAAACAGTTCTCTTTGACCCATAAATAGGACCCTATCAGGTGCTACCACTCCGGGTCAGAGTGGACTTGGAAGCTATGGCAATAAAGGGGTACTCAATATTCCACAAAGCTCCAGGACTGGAATCCCACCATCAGATTGCTTTATGTCATATATAGGATACTCGTTGCGGGGTACCCCTCTGCAGAGATGCCGTCGGTGTATTCTCCAGCCCAGCCGTTTGGAGTGGAGAGAGAGAGAGAGAGAGAGAGAGAGAGAGAGAGAGAGAGAGAGAGAGAGAGAGAGAGATGGTGGGCTCAAATATTATTCATTTATTATTTTTATAATTTAAGTTTTGAATTTTTAAAAAAAGTTGTAAAATTTATCTTTTAATGATATTCATTTTTAATTTTGGAAATTCCTTTGAACTAATTGTTTAAAAAATCATGTAAGGTGGAGTAACAGTTCTAATATTTGAGATGTTTATGAAATGTCGGAAGAATTAACTAGAAAGATAGAATTGATAATAAAATATTTCTCGGAGATACATTAGAAAAATTACCTTCTCACAGTATTCTGCTATCTCGTAAAAGAAAAGAAAAAGATAAAACCTGGTTGTTAGTTGGTTGGGTTTTATGGCATATCAACCTTTGTAGGTTATTTAACGCCAAACCCATTTTTATGAAAATACTTCTATTTCAAACAATTCAGTTTAGCATAAGTACACAGTTTAAATGTAAGTACAGTTTGTGAAAATCATTTCTATTTCAAGCTATTCATTTTAGTCGAGCAGTCGGCCAATTCAGTTTAGAATAAGTACAAATTTTGTTTACTCACAGTTAAATGTCAAAACAGTTCTAGATTAAACAAATCAGTTTAGTGTAAGTACAGTTTCAATGTCAAAAACAGTTCCATTTCAAATTATTCAGTTTAGCATAAGCACACAGTTTAAATGTAAGTACGGTTTAATTGTCAAAAACATTTCTATTTCAAGCTATTCCGTTTAGTCAAACAATTCAGTTTAGCTTAAGTATGCCGTTAGTTCTGTTTAGGGCCCTATCAGGTGCTACCACGCCAGGCCCGAGTGGATCTGAGAGCAATTGCAATGAAGGGGTGCTCTGCATTCCCCAAAGCTCCAGCATCACTGGAACCTCAACATCAGATTGCTTAGTGTTGTATCCAGGACTCTCATTGGATGGGTCTTACCTCTCTGAAGAGATGCAGTCGGTGTATTCTACAGCCCCAGCCACCTGGGCAATACACAGAGTTGAATGTAAAAACAGTTTTATTTCAGATAATTCAGTTTAGTATAAGTACACTGTTTATATGCCAAAACAGTTCTATTCCGAGCAATTCAGTTTGGCATGAAGACGCAGTTTTAATGTCAAAACAGTTCTATTTTAAACAATTCAATTTAGCATGAATACGCAGTTTAAATGCAAAAAGACAGTAAACTCCAACCATCGTTTAGTTCTATTTAACCCATAAATACATTCAGGACAATCATTGGGGGGGGTTACTCCTCTGCAGAGGTGCGATCAGTGTATTCTACAGCCCCAGCCGACTGGGCAAATAAAGCTTGGAAATAATTTCGAATTATACCGAGTATAGAAAACTCTTAGAATGTTTTAAGTAATCAAAATGAATATGAAAAATTGGAAGATTAAAATATTTGACAGTATATAAGACGCACCCCAGATTCAGCAGGGCAAATAAAGAAAAAAACAAAGTGCTCCTATTAAACGTGATAAATATTATCAATGATAACACTTTTAATCTGCATAATAGCCTTTTAAATAATGACAATAGGTATATGACAATTACTCTAAAGTCTCAGCTAATAGGAGTGACCTGGTAATTAATTTCGGCCGACTATCGCGAAATTTAAACCGACACATGGCATATAAAACGCAGGGGAATTTTGAAAGATATTTTTAGTAAAAAAAAAAAGTGCACCTTTTATGTCGTCAAATACGGTAGTTAAAATATTAAAAACAATTGTAACCATTATTCAAATATTTAAATTTATTGATTTAAAAGTTAGTTCAATAAAGAAAAACTAGATACGTGAATCAACTAACATACCAGCCCAGTCGCTTGGTGTGGGGGGGGGCTCTGTAGAACACACTGACATTTTTGTAGACCCCCGCTCCCAATGAGTGCCCTAGATGTGACATCAAACAATTTGATGGCGACTCTCCAGTAATGCTGGAGCTTTGGGAAAAGAGAGTACCCTTTGAAAGCCATCATTCCCCGGTCCACTCTGACTCGGAGTGGTAGCACCTATGGGTTAAATAGAACTGTTTGACATTTAATACTCTGTGCAAACAAATGACTCATGGTAAATTGATTTTTTAGGAATAAAACTGTTTGATCATTAAACTGTGTGTAAACAAATGATTGATGTTTAATTGAATTGTTAGTGATACATAACAATACTTGGAAATATTTAACTTTGTTGACTCATGCTAAAATGAATTGTTAAAAATAGAACTGTTTGATCCTTTAACTGTGTATATTTAGAAAATGTGTTTACAAATGATATATTTGATTTCAACGAAAAAACAAGATTTGGCATTAACTACCCAACAATGGTTGATGTGCCAGAAAATCAAAGCAGACCAAACCAACACATTAAACTAGAAAAAAAAATAAAGGCATGAAACTATCTCTAAATAATATAAAACACAAATGTAGCGATCTGTGTGTACATCTGTGTGTCTGTACACATTATATTTAAAAAAGAAAGAAATAAAAGAAAGAACGGAAGGTGAGATCTCTGACGTTTTTTGTTGTAATGAAAAAATTCAAGTGAAAAATAAAGAAAGAACGAATTTTGATTTGTGGCTTGCCATATCGAAAAAGAAAGGAAAAGAAAGCAGACACGTTGTCAAGAAAGCAGGCTGACGTCACAACGGAATGGTTTCTTCCGTTTTTGAGTTCGTCTGCTTGGCTCTGTATCTTTTGAATCTACATTGACAGCAACAAGGAAGAGAGAGAAAAAGAGAGAAAGTGCGAGAGTCTCGATTTATTAACGACACAGACAATTTGATTTTTTTGAAAATTTTAAGTTTGCTACATGAAAGTTGTGTTTTTTTTATTACAAGAACATACAAGACACTTCTCATTTATTTTTTTTTTATTATACTTTTAAGATCATGAAATCTTTCTAATTTGGATTATAAAAAAAGATTTTTTTTTAAATAAATTTCAACCGTCATTATTGACAGATGTATTCTCGTTATTATATAAGATGAATGTTAGTAAAAAAAATATGGTATCAGATAAAATACCTCCTAAAATATTTATCATAAAACGAAAACTTTATGAATTCAATTTGTAAATTTTTTGGGAAATGCATTAAATATGAAATGATTTCTATCGGCAATTTCTCTTTGGAAGTCTTTAAGACAGCGACCGGAGTCCGCACAGTATTGATCAATGTAAGTTTTTGCTGGTCGGTAGGTTGATATGTAGTAGTCTACATGATGTCTGGTCCCAGTTATTTGAATGGTTTGTGAGATGGAAAGTGAGTGGTTGTACAGCTGCTGTTTTTTAAAGTGTTTCTTGTAATTTTTGTTTAAACCAGCTCGGTTTGTGTAGCTCCCCCCCCCAAAAAAAAACATAGATTAAGTAAAGTTAAGTGACACAGTTTAATTTTAAGAAAGAAGTAAATTAGACTTATGAATTTTCTAAATTATTGTTTGTTTGTTTTTTTCGTTTATTTTTTCTTTTTTTTGTGATAAATCTGCTTGCATTGATGAAATACACTGTTTGCAAAACATCTCGATGTTCTCTCTCTCTCTCTCTCTCTCTCACACACACACATACATACGCACACACTCACTAAATATATCTACAGTATAACCCAGATATAAGAGAGTTGTAGGGGCATGAGAATAAGTCTCTTATATCCGGGTTTGTATATTTTCTTTAGGTAACACAGGCTCTAATTTGGGACCAGAGAAAAACTCTCTTATATCGGAGTTTCTCTTATACCGGGGTCTCTTATATCCGGGTTAAACTGTATAATCTTTCTCAATAAATATAATTTTTCAGTATATGAGTAACACACACTCACGTACATACATACATATGGTGGTGGTGTCTTCGTGGTGCATGTTAAAGCGCTGGATAGCGGAATTGTAGTAAGCGAGTTCGAAATCAAGTCGCGCTATTGCATTCCCTTGGGAAAGGTATGAACCCCCTTATCTTTCCACCTATGGGTTAAATACTGTTCTTCTAGAAGGACGGCTTTGGCATTAAATAACTCACGAAGGTTGATATGCCATTAGCAAAACCCAATCTGCAAATCCACACACACACACACACACACACACATATAATATGACAGAGATTAAGAAAAAAAAATATACATAATATGACAGAGATTAAGAAAATATATATATATATATATAATATGACAGAGATTAAGAGAATATATATATATAATATGACAGAGATTGAGAAAATATATATATATATATATATATATATGACAGAGATTAAGAAAAAAATATATATATGTATATATATGACAGAGATTAAGAATATATATATATATATATATATATATATATATATGACAGAGATTAAGAAAATATATATATATATATATATATATATATATATATATATGACTCGTTAGGTCTCGCTCTTTCTTTATATATCTATATATATATCTATATATATATGTCACTCGACCCATATATATATGTGTGTCTGTATCTGTGAGCCTCTTTCTAATTGTACCGCAGTCTTCCTATTATCTAAGTTCTAAATCTTATCTTTGTCCCTTTTTTTTTCCTTTTTTTTGCGTCAAGAGAGACTTTAACACGTCTGTCAAATTAACTTTTTTTTTTAACTTTTTAAATTTTTTGTTTCTTATTTTTTATCGCACTGAACTGAGGTCACTTGGTTCAGAGCAAGCAGGAAGTGAAGAAATGTTGACCCTCAAAACCCACTCTACGCATCCCTTAACTCAACTTCCCCCACCCTGTTCGCGTTGCACTTCTCCGCTTCAGCCCTGGCCCCTCCCCCGAACGAAACCAGGCACGCCCTAGAAACTAAAAACGCGAACGTGCACCCATGTTCAGAAAAAGGAAGCGGTTATATTGTATCGTTTTGTACGTACATTGCCACCCTTGTGAAATGTTACGGGTGGCCAAACGGTTAAAAGTACAGGAATTAAATCAGCGGACAAAGTTTCGTCTCTGGTTTTTGGGCAGTTTGCAAGACTAGTGAGATTGCCATTAGCCAGCGGTAAGGTACTTCGATGCTCATAACGACTAATCTTAATAATAATGATTAGAAGATGGGACATGAGGATGACAGTGATACCCATATTTACCCAACCCCTCCGATTGGCAGGATATGACACAGGGTCAATTTTTAAGCGGAGTTTAACAGGTTTGAATTCAGAATTTTCCTTCTCCTAGACTAGTTGCCTCACCAAGGCTGAAGAACACAGTTTGCCCTACTATTTACCCATAGCTGGAGGGAGAGAATAATGGGATTCATACCTTTCCCAAGGGTATTAGTGCTATGTGAAATACAATCAGTCTCGTCCAGGATTTGAACTCGTGTCGCCGTGTCCATTTCCTACGACGATAACCATTACACCACGGGAAACTCCAGGATGACAGTGATACCAATTGTAAATGGCGCGTTGGAACGATCCCAAAAGGTTTGGAAAGGGAGATGGAAGAGTTGGAAATAAGAGGACGAGTGGAGACCATCGAAACTACAGTCTTACTGTGATCGGTCAGAATACTTAGAAGAGTCCTGGAAACATGAGGAGACTTAAAAAAAAAATAAAAATAAAAAAAAAACTCGCAAGGATTAACATAACAATGGTGGCATGGTCAAATTTTGATCCCTGAGAATTGTGAAAGAGATGAGAACTTGAACATGCTAACTGTTGAGTAGATTAGACTCAATGTCAAATAGAAAAGAAATAATTATATGCTGGACCCCAAGCCACATTGGAGTGAGAGGGAATGAAAGAGCAGACTTGGCAGCCAAATCGGCCTTAGATCTGACATCCGATAAATCCAGGACCCCATATACTGACATGAAACCAACAATTAATAAATTCCTACACACAAAATGGCAACAACAATGGAGCAATAACATCCACAATAAACTCTTCCAAATTCAGCCCACCTTAGGAGAGTGGAGACTAGCATCGAGAAAATCAAGAAGAGAACAAGTTGTTATATCCCGATTGCGAATTGGTCATACAAGGCTTATGCACTCTTTCATTTTGAAACAGGAACCACAACCACAGTGTTTAACCAGCCAGACAACTTGCACGGTTAAACATATTCTTATAGAATGTAGAACTTTCGCTATTATCAGAAAGCGATTTTTCAAAGTAAATAACTTAACCGATCTGTTCGAGAACGTCAAAATAGATGACGTTCTGTCCTTCTTGAGAGAGACTGAGTTGTACCAAGAAATATGACAACTTAAAACTGGTTAATCTTGTGCAAACAAATGAAATCCTGCTAATAGAAAATTTTACCTACCTTAATATTCGTTTTGAAATCTTTGGTTGAATATGTATGTATATATAGACAGAATTTGGCGTTGAATGACCTACAAAGGTTGATATGCCATAAAACCCAAATAACCAACCAACCAACCAACTACCAAATGGTGTGTAGGCAAACAAGAATTTCTCCTTGAGAATGAGACGCTGAAAATTCTCTGGGATTTTGAGATGCAAACAGATCCCCTAATCTCGGACCGAAGACCATGTTATATTACTGCGGAATGATTTTTTTTATATATTATCATTTTTCGTTGGTTAATCTTATTCAGTTTGCTTAGGCTTTGAACTGTTCGGGTCTTAGTGCAGGTGTTCACGCTTGCACGCGGAGGATATGACAATCACAAATGTCATAATAAAAACCCCAGATGGCAAATGAGACTGGGATGTGATTGACGTCATGCCCGGAAGCGATGGGCTTGGAATTTTGGTGATTTTTGAAAAAAGCAGTTAGTTGAGATCTGAACCTGGGCGAGGGCAGTCCAGCTGGAGTCAACGGGATGCGCGGCACATTAGTTGGAGTCAGTTAGTTGAAGTTTGAGTTGCAGTTCGAGGCAGTGAGAACCAGCTCCCAGCAGAGGGCTTGGGCCCTCAGGACTCCCGGTTGAGCAGCCCAGCAGAATGAGAAAGAAGTGCAGCTAGAGTCAGAGGAACTTGGGTCAATATGTTGCAGTCTGTTCAGTCTCCAACTCACCTCTCACACAAAACCCTTTGGCAACCCTTTCAAATAAAGTGTGAGAGGTATATTTTTCTAAAGAAGTGTGTCCGTTCGTCATTATTGTTGATTATGTTTCCGCATGTATATATATACGTATAGTTGTATCACGGCTATACGACAACCAGACTGTTGAACAACAAGCAGAAAATAATTTTCCATCAAGTGGATTTTGCCGTACGGCAGACTGCAGAATGGAAAAGAAAGAAAGAGAAGCGATCGACTAATACTTGGACCTTACTAGAGGACTAATAAAAAAAACTGTGGAACTAGAGAGTGATAGTGATACCAATTGTATGTTGCCCACACGGCTGGGGCTGTAGAATACGCTGACTGCACCTCTGCAGAGTAAGAACCCCTCACCACCACCAATGACACTAAACAATCTGATGGTGAGGTCCCAATGATGCTGGAGCTTTGAGGAGCTCTGACCCGGAATGGTTACACCTGTTAGGGCCCGATCTATGGGTTAAATGGAATTAACTGCATACTTATGCTAAACTGAATTGTTTAAATTAGAACTGTTTGACTAAACTGACTAGCTTTAAATAGAAATATTTTTGGACAATTAAACTGTACTTATATTTAAACTGCATGCTTATGTTAAACTGAATAGTTTGAAATGGAACTGTTTTTAACATTGAAAGTATACTTACACTAAACTGAATTGTTTGATATAGAACTGTTTGGACGTTTAGCTGTATGTGGGCGGGATCTGTACTTATGCTAAATAGAATTATCTCTGTTTGACTAAACTGAATAGCTTGAAATAGAAATGTTTTTGACAATTAAATTGTGTACTCGCGCTAAATTAAATTGTTTGAATAGAACTGACTATTTGCATAAAAATAGATTTGTCGTTAAATAACCAACAAAGGTTGATATACTATAAAACCCAAATAACCAACCCACCAATTGTAGTAGGCGCACTTAGGAACAGTCCTCAAAGGCTTGGAAGAAAAACTTTGGGAATTGGAAATTAGAGGAAAAACAAAGACCATCCAGACTGCTGAATTTTTAAGATCCGTTAGAATACCCAGAAGATTCCTGGAGAACTGAGGAGACTTGCTGTCGCTTGATCTCCAGTGAAATTGTACCACCATTAGCTGTTGTGAAAACCTCGCAAGGAGTAAAGCAATAATAACATCTGCCATTAACAGTGATATTAAAGGTTTTTTTTAATATTGTTGCTTTTTAATCAGAGGATCTGGAAATTGTTACGAAGGGGAAACTATAAAAGGTGGTTTGTTTTGGTTTAGTTTGGTTTTATGGCACATCAACCATTGTAGGTTGTTAATGTCAAATCCATTTTTATATACATGAACAGTTCTATATCAACCGATTCAGTTTAGCATAAGTACACAGTTTGTCAAAAAACAGTTCCATTTCAAACAATTCAGTTTAGCATACAAAAACCGTTCTATTTCAGACAAGTTGGTTTAGCAAAAGTAAACAGTTTCAATGTCAAAAAACAGTTCTATTTCAAACAATTCAGTTTAGCATAAGTACACTGTATCAATATTAAAAACAGTTCCATTTCAAACTATTCACTTTAGTATACAAAAACCGTTCTTTTTTAAACAATTCAGTTTAGCATAAGTACACTGTTTCAATGTCAAGAAATCCCAGTTCCATTTCAAACTATTCAGTTTAGTATACAAAAGCAGTTCCATTTCAAACAATTATGTTTAGCATACAAAAACAGTTCTATTTCAAACAATTCAGTTTAGCATGAGTACACAGTTTCAATGTTAAGAAAACCCAGTTCCATTTCAAACAATTCAGTTAAGCATAAGTGCACTGTATCAATATAAAAAACAGTTCCATTTCAAACTATTCAGTTTAGTATACAAAAGCAGTTCCATTTCAAACCATTAAGTTTAGCATACAAAAACAGTTCTATTTTAAACAATTCAGTTTAGCATAAGTACATAGTTTAGTTCTGTTTGACCTATAGATAGGACCTAATGATGATAGTAATTTCTTAGACATTGTTGCAGGAATCTCGCCAGGAGATACATTAACACAATTACTATTTATAACCTGCCTCGATTACGTACAAGGAACATCAATAGACCTGGTGAAAAAAAAGTTTCACGCTAAGATAAAAAAGAAAAGAAAAAAGAAACAGACACTATCTTACAAAAACTATTACGGCTGCATGTAATATAATGGCCGAGAGATTTCGGTTTATGCCTTTGGGTTTAGTTAGGCCGAGAACCTTTCGGCTCAGTGCATGGGTTACTTAGTGCAACATAAACGCAGGTGATCACGCGCGCGCACGGGCGGAGCGGACGTGTCACTCAGAGATGTTACAATAGCCCGAGATGGAAAACGGGGCTAGCAAGTGCGAATGACGTCACGCACCGGAAGCGTTCGGAGGATTTTGGGAATTTGAAGAAAGTTAGTAGAGTTGAGACTAGACACCGGACGAGAAGGGTTAACTTTCGCTTGCTCGCGGAGGCCTTGGGGCAGGTGTCGCACGAGATGAGGGTGGGGGGGCAGATGAAAAAGTCAGAATAGAAAGATTGTGCCTCTCTCTCCTTATGTCGAAAAACCTTTAACTCAAAGGTAATAAAAAGTTTCGTACCTGAACTGAGAAGTCGTAAGTGTTTTTCGTGTTTCGAGGTTCCTATGTTCTATGTTATATATATATATAAACATTATATGTCCATTTCACACATAGCCATATCGGGCTATGGTACATGCAGACTGCTCGTCAAAGGTTCGTAGCATAGCCTGGAGCAGGCAGCAATGGGCATTGGTCTCCTAATAAACTCAGATAAAACCGAGCTCATGTGTTTTAAACAAGATGGCGCCTTCTCATTAAATGACAAGCCTCTGAGTAGACCAGGTCACTTACCTTGGCAGCAATATCTCATCTATTGTAGGCGGTGTCAACGTACGCGTTGGTAAGGCAAGGGATGCGATAGAAAGGTTAACGATCAGATCAAATCTGATCTCTCTGATTAAATAAAACGTTAATTTTTCCTAGCACCCCTAGGACTCCGACGAAACTCTTAGAGCTTAGAGAAGAAGCTAGATGAGCACTACAAAAGCATACTGAGTGCTGTTTTGAATAAATCCTGGAAGCAGCACCTCTCGAAACAGTAGCTGTTCGGCCACCTGCCTCCTATCTCACAAACCAACCAAGTTAGTCATGCTAGCTACTGCTGGTGAAGTAAGGATGAACACATGAGCGAAGTTCCTTTATAGACTGCTATCTGTGGACACACGCGTTTGCCGACCTGCAAAAACTTACATTCATTAGTTCTGCGTGGATACTGGATGCCATCGAGAGGATTTGCTAAGTGAGATGCTCGATTGGGACGGATGGCAAGAGAGAGTCAAGTGAAACCATGCTATCAGTACAACTTGATTATATATATATATATATATATAAAGTTGTGTAGATGATTCGGTGATGAATATGTTTCTCTGCGTGAGTGTGTTTTTCGGTACGGAATTAAGATTCCACACACATACACACACACACACACACGTGTGTGTGGAAGGATTGTGTTTGTGTGTTTCAAAATTCTGAAATTCGATTCTCTTGTTCGTTTGATAAATTTGGTCGGACCTAAAATTATTAACAGATTCTCATGTTTTTAAAAAAATAATTGCAGTTAAAAAATATTTCTCCGGAAAAAAACAAGTGTCCCATATCATATATATATATATATATATATATATATATATTGCGTGTGAACGTATAAACTGAATATATGAGTACTTTCCCAGTTGAATATACATGTCATGCTATATAATTTTTTATCGACTGAATGTTGATCTGAAATTTTCACTGTATAATGTTCCGTCTATCTGATTATTGTTGTCCTTGTGTCAGACTAAATGAACGTTTTGTGAATTATCTATAAGGCATACTAACTTGGCTATCTTTCCACCTTTCTATCTATGTAATTCAGTCTATCTCTCTCTCTCTCTCTCTCTCTCGATATATATATATATATATATATGTATATATATATATATATATATATATCTTTCTTCGTATTTAGCTCACTCTATTCATATCTATCAATCTATCTATTTCTCTCTCTCTCTCTCTCTCTCTCTCTCTTATATATATATATATATATATATATTGTCTTTATTCGTATTTATCTGTCTGTTCATATCTATCTATCTATCAATCTATCTATCTATCAATCTATTTCTGACTATTTCTCTCTCTCTCTCTCTCTCTCTCTCTCTCCATCTATCTATCTATCTATTTACTCATCTATCTATCCGTCTTTATTCGTGTTTGTCTCAGTCTGTTCATATCGATCTATGTCAATCTATTTCTATCAATCTATCGGCATTACTCTGTACAGATGTCCATGTGCCAGACTTGGCTTAAACCGAATGAACAACTGTGACTTTGTTGACTCTGTTGAATTGTTCATTGCGCACCCGAGCGTTGGATAATAATCATAAAACATCTCTCACATTTATAGCACGACTAATAATGCCAGCAAACAGCCAAGGAAAATAATGACTTTCTAGAAGTTATTTGTTAAGCGATTTAAAATGTTTATTATTATTATTATTATTATTATTATTATTATTATTATTTCTTTCTTTCTTTCTTTCTTTCTTTCATAGTTGGGCTTCTTTTTATTGGCGTTGTATGTTCGCAGAAAAACGTGCTGTTATTCACACGACTCTTGTTATGTAATTTGTTACAAGGCCTACCGTTGTCAGACAACTGTTTAGGAAACAAAAAAACAAACAAACAAAAAACAAAAAGAAGAACCTAGTTAACTCTTGCTTTTAAAAAAACAAGATTCCAGACCAGAGGTATTTGGTTACTGTCGCTGAAAATCAAGTGACAGCAGGGCTTCCTTGTATTGTAATATGGAGGCTGACATACTCAGAATGATCGACTCATTTCTGGTTTGGGGGTGTCCTCGTGGTATAATGGTTAAAGCGATGGACTGCGGAATCGTAGTAAGCGAGTTCATACTCCAGTCGCGCAATTACGTTCACTTTCGGGCAAATACACTTGGGAAATGTATGAACCCCCTTATCCTCCGACCTATAGGTTAAATAGCACCACTACTGTTCTAGGGGAATGGCTTTGGCATTAAATAACCTACAAGAGTTGATATGCCATTAAACAAAGAAACTAGATCATTTCTGGTTTCTGCGTCAGGAGTCACCTTAATAAAGATGCAAGAACCCAAAACAAGCAAAAAAAGGGGACCTTATTTAAGGTGGTATTTGTCTCTGCTTCCCACCAGACAGTACTTGACACAAGATCTTTTGTTTTATAGTGAGGGCTTTAGGGAACGTGAAGGTCGGACAGGAACCGAGACTCGTGCCCTGCTGGGCTATTCTAGTCATAGGCCCATGAAGTGTAATGTGAACCAGATAAGGCTGCTGGGCATAGACTCACTAGATGTAACGTGAGTCCGGCACGTATGCTTGTTCAAACTTAAACTAGACCAGTTGGACTATCAATGCAGTTCGTCCAGCCGAAGCCGGGGGTCATTCGGCCTCGAATCTGACATGGATCTTGGTCTTCGGAGCCTGTCCGGCACAAATACCTGACAGTGACCACAAAAGACTGTCTAAGAAAACAGAGCATCGAAGGACATATTTTGAGACGCTGGGAACGTTCGCTCTTTTTTTTTCTTTTCTTTTTAGCAATTCTAGACTACTATATTAAAAAAAGGTTAGAAGAATTTTTCCTGGCTTCTCTAATGTCGGGTAAACCTCAATGAAATAAAATAAAAAACAAAAAAACTATCCATGCTTGTACTGTCAAAGTGTGAAGATATATATATATATATATATATATATATATATATATATATATATAAGTATATTGCTCCGCTAAATGTAAAATATTTTCTCTAACAGAAGGAGGGGAGTATTTACATATAGATCAGCACTTTTATTTGTTTATTGGTTTGAGATGGTAGCATCTGTCAGGATGACGAGCTGAGAATGCAGGGGCATCAGTCGACAGAAATCCATTCAAATTAACTGACGAAAGAAAGAAAGAAAAAAAGCATGGGAGGAAGAAAGTGAATTGACAAAAAGGTTGAAGGAAGAGGAAATTTAGATAGATAGATAGATAGATATCAATCGACATAGATAGGTAGAGAATGAAGCGACTGAGATAGATAACGAAAAGACACACACACGCACACACACATACATACACACACTCACACACATATATATTATGTGAGTATATATATATATATATATATATATGTGTGTGTGTGTGTGTGTGTACATACATGTGTGTGTGTGTGTATATGTTTATGTGTGTGTATGTGTATATATACATGTGTTTCTGTGTGTGTATATATATATATATAATGTGTTTTTGTGTGTGTATAAATGTGTGTGTATATATATATATATATATATATATATATATGTGTGTGTTTATATATATATATGTGCGTATATATATATGTGTGTGTGTGTGTGTGTGTGTAGATAGATAGATAGATAGATATGCGTGTGTTTTGTGTATATGTGTGTGTTTTTTAGTTTTTTATAACATAACAAAATTACGTAAAGGCAGAATTGGATAAAACTGAGAAACTGATGAATTTAAAAAACGGAACGCTATCAACGGAAATAGAATAGTATAAAAAAAAAATACGGAATATTTACAACACAAAAAAAAGCTCTTTAAAAAAAATTCTTTATAAAAACACCCTTTATACATGCAAGCAACTCCTGATGATGGCCTATGAAAGGTCCAAAAGCGCTCGGGACAATTTTGGTAAATTCGTCCACCAATTCCAACCTGAAAACAAGACGCTTATCAGGAAACTTGAAAAGATTTTAATAAAATTATATAGACAGAATGTGTTGATTATTTAATTTAACATGCTTAAATGAAAGACTGAAGCCCAACAACACACACACGCGCGCATATATATATATATATATATATATATATGTGTGTGTGTGTGTGTGTATATCATATTTACCCAATCCCTCGGGCAGGATATGACACAAGGTAAATTTTTAGCGGAGTTTAACAGGTTTCAATTCAGAGTTTTTCTTCCCCTAGACTAGTTGCCTCACCAAGGCTGAAGAACCTAATCTGTCCTACTATTTACCCATAGCTCGAGGGAGAATAATTGGATTCATACCTTATTAGTGCAATGTGAAATGCAATCAGTCTCGTCCAGGATTTGAACTCGTGTCGTCGTGTCCATTTCCTGCGACGATAACCATTACACCACGGGCACCTCAATACATATATATATATATAGAGAGAGAGAGAGAGAGAGAGTACTGAATATATGGTTATGTAAGTGCATGCTAAAGAAATTAGTCGAAAATAATCCGCTAGATGGCGACACCGTGACTTACAAGTTATTCTGCTGCAGACTTTTACAATTCAACTTCCGACAAAAGTCATTTATCTTTCTGCATATACACATGGAACAGAAAGTAAACTAATTAGATTAATGCAAAGAAAATCAAATCAAATAAAAAGCTTATTTAAATCACGTGAACAAACGAGCGCACACATACATACATACATACACATACACACGCACACGCATATATACACACATACAGACCTGCACACACAAACCCAAACACGAACACATACACAGTCGCACGAACGGATATACACACACACTCACGAACACACATAGGTGTACACATATACACGCAAGAACTCGCACACACACACACACACACACGCGCGTGCGCAAAACACACAGATACGCACACGTATATACACACACACATAAATACACACACATCAGAATTGGGTATTAAAATTCAAACGTTGTCTCTTACTCACACTTCGGCTTATATATATATATATATATATATATATATATATATACTTGGACTAGTGGGTAGAGTGTTCGCCTTTGGCCGAGGAGACTGGATTTCAATCCCAGATCGAGTCATACCAAAAACTCAAAAAATGGTACTTGGTACTGAGCTGCTTAACACTCAGCCAAATTACCTGTATCTGTTTATCGGCATCTCTTTCAGTCAGATAATTTCTTTCTCTTTATATATATATATATATATATTTATTTATATATATGAAGACTCAAAAAATGGTACTTGATTGCCTAACACTCAGTATTATAAGGTGCGTATCAAGCATAAATTGGAACCATCTAGGGAAAGGAGTAGTGCCGTCCCCTACACTTTGGTGAAGTAGCTATGGAAAAAAGAGCCTTCAGATCGGCCTCGACTACTATCACCAACTTATATATATATATATATATATACGAGGTGCATACGATATGTTTCCAGACTTTTTTCGTATGGGCACTTTTATTGATAGTACACACATGAAACTCTAGTCCCCTTCGAAGTAATCTCCTCCGGCAGCAATGCACTTGTTGTACCGTTCCAACAACTTCTGGAAGGCCCCATCGAAGTCCTCTTGTGTGAGCGTGTCAATGACTTTCGTCACAGTCTCTTTCATCTCCTCAATTGTCTCATAACGACAGCCTCTGAGCTTAGGGAATAAGCAAAAGTCACAGGGAGCAAGGTCTGGACTATAGGGAGGCTGAGGAACTGTCTTGATGCCAATCTTGGTCAAATAGTCTGTAACAAGGATGGAGTTGTGGACTGGTGTATTGTCCTGCTGGAAATGCCACTGACCCGATTTGAAGAGTGCTGGCCTCTTCCGACGGAATCTCTTCCTGACCTCCCTTAAAATCTCAACATAGTAACCCTAACCCTAACCCTTTGGCCAATCAACTCTGGTCTATTGACTTCCTTACTCCTCCCACACCTCTCATCATCCCTCACAGACTCCGTGCCTTCCTTGAATCTCTTCTGCCACTCAAAAACTGATGCTCGATTCATGCAAGATGCTCCAAAAGCAGTCTAAAGCATTCCATACGTTATTTCTGTGGCATTTTTTCCATGTTTAAAACAGAATTTTATTGCATATCGTTCTTCTAAAGTGCCAGATTGCAGGTTTGAAATTCACTAGCAGTGACAATCAGGCTTTCCTAGGTTGTATTCCAATTCCCGCTGTAGCTGTTCATTTGAAGCTGAAATCATAAAAATTGGTCAGTCATCTCATAAGATGTATAGCAATAACATAGTGAATTTTCAAGAGTCTACGACAATTTTAAATGCCTATACGAAAAAAGTCTGGAAACTTACCGTATGCATCTAGTATATATATATATATATATATATATATATATATATATATATATATATATATATAATGTAAAGAGAGAGAAACTATCTGACTGAAATAGATGCCTGGAAACATTTGTAGAGATCCTCCTAGCGAGTCATGTGTGATTTGGATTCTACGATTAGAGTAACATCATCCATAAAAGCCTTCATAGATGGACTGGTTATTTCATTGGTGTTGACTTCAGTACTACGCAATATTATCTCCATTACCAAAACGAAAACTAGCGGAGAGATAACACACCCCATCATGATGCCAATATTCAACTTTTGCCTGTTAGTTGAATATCTATAATTAGAAAACCTCACATAGGTACATTTAAAGTACGGTGATATGATGTTTTTAAGGTTCTCTGGAATCCAAAAGAACTCCATTGCTTTCTCAAGTAGATGGTGTCTTATTGAGCCATATGCGTTTTCTAAATCTAACCAAATGACGCGAAGTTCGGCTGATTTATTATTTTGGGCCGTTTTTATTTGGTTCCACAACATAGTGGTATGTTCACTACAACTTGGAAAGCCGGGAATTCCAGCTTTTTAGATTGATGTACTGACATAGTAAAGTTGGCGACCATAGTCGAGGGTGACCCGAAGGCTCTCTTTTCGATAGCTTACAACACCAATGTGTAGGGGAGGGCGCTACTCCTTTCTCTGGATTGCTCCACTTTACCCTTGATCCGTACCTTATAGTGCTGAGTGTTAAGCAAGGAGGCATCAAGTACCATTTTTTGAGTCTTTGGTATGACTCGACCAGGGATCGAACCCAGGTCTCTTGGGCCATTGGCGAACACTCTAACCGCTAGGCCAATGTCCGGTACCGGACATTGTACTGACATACCCATTGTTTTATCACGAGTCTCGTCATCCTCTTCGCAATAACACCAAAAAAGATATAACCTTCTACGTTGAGTAATGAAATTGGTTGAAACTGGTCTATTTTTCTGGAGTCTTTTTCTTTTGGTATGTGGATTCCATCTGCAAATTCCCAACTCTCTGCGATAAATTTCTTTCTATCAGTTTCTCGTAAAAGCTTCCAAAGGAGTGCTAATATTTTAGGGCATCTTTTGTTGAGCTTATATGAAATTCTGTTAATCCCTGGTGAGCTCTTAGCTCAAGCTCTTTTGATAAAGTCTTTTATTTCACTTCATTTCAAAGGTGAATTCTCAAATTTTTCTTCCGGCGGATGTGGACGATTGGATTCACTAAGACGTCACTAAGGAATGTCGGCGAGTGGGTCAGTATATTTTTTCCGAAGATGTACTTCCAAATCCTCTTTCGGACCCCATTTTTCTCCCCCTCGAATAATTTCTTCGTGAATTTAAACGTTTTGGGTTTTTTTTTTTTTTTTTTCGAAATTGCGCTCTCGTTTCTCTTCTCGCCGTTTCCATCGTCCTTTCCTTTTCTACCGACATTTTTTTCGGTCATCTGGCATTTCTCTGAGTCCCTTTAGAAGTTTTTGCTCTACTTTAAAACGGCCCTTCTCTCTGTGTCTTCTATTGGCTATTCGTATGATATTTCCTTTTTGAATATCTGCAGCTCCAAAGTGATCAAGGCACACTGCATATATAATTTTAGTGAAAGAATGCAATTTCCCTCCGATAGATCCCTTCAAGCTGCGGTTTTGGAGAATGAAGGACAACTCTTCATCGAGGGCCTTCCATCTATCATCATTTACTTGAGGTCAATTAATGCAAATTGCAATCTCTTTCACACTGGCTGCAGTGGGTTGACAACCAAATTGACCCTGTGTGCTGTGGTATTTCTCCTGACACCGGTTCCTTTCACTCAATTTATTCATCTCTGATTGAGATTTACGTCGTTATCGACTTGGGCATCCCATTTTTGTGTGGTGGATGCGCATTCCCTTGATGCTTGCATAACTGCATCCGAAACAATATTGTATGTCCGTGGACAGAATTAGTCTGTTGGATAATCTCATTCTCTCCTGCCTTTCGGGTCATAAGGGGAAGGGCAGGTCTCTTCATTTTTGTGATGTACTGATAAGATTGTGGTGTCGCAAACGAAATAGTATGAACCGTGACAGAATCTACATGGTATGCACAATGTGATTTGGGCTACTAACACTCATCACTCCACGCGGTCGTCTTTCCCAACTGTCACTGTTCTTTCCTAGTGTCATCCGATCTTTCTCGGAGGTCATTAGTTATAGGTCTCATACAATGACTGATGTTTATACAGCAACATTGCTTCCAATATTTATATATATATATAACTTTTGTAATCTCTCTTTCTCTCTCTTTATATATATATAATATATTTCGCTTATGTAATCTTTCTCTCTCTCTCTCTCTCTCTATATATATATATATACATTTAAGAAAAACTAAAATCCGGTCACTTTAGGACTATAAATTTATTTCCATTCTGCTATGAGTATTGATATGAATCAATAACTCCAAATTTAATAGGACTTCTTCAGATCCAAATGGATATAATGAATACAGCCAAAATGGCGATGGTCGAGGGTACAGGAGTAAAGGGTGTGAAGAGGGGTGAAGAGTTACTTCCCCTTTAGGCCAATTTCGATTTTTTTTTCGGTCGGGACCATAACAAAGTAACTAGATGTAGGTTCTAATTTATTTTCTATCATAATTTAACCTACATTTTAACGTAATATATATAAACCGGTCGTTAAGTCGAGTGGGTCGGGAGTTCGCCAATGGTCTAGAAGGCCGGAGTTCAATCCCAGGTTGAGTCATACCAAAAACTCAAAAAGTGGTAATTGGTATATCCTTTCTTAACACTCAGCATTAGGAGGTACGGATCAAGGGAAAAGTTGAGCAATCCAGGGAAAAGAATAGCGCCCTTCTCTACACCTCGGTGTAGTTGTGAAAGGAATCCTCGGGTCGCCCTCTACAATATATGCTCCCCCATGGGGGTTGAGCTCTCTGGCGAAGGAATTGTCGGCCGCCGCTAGCGTAATGCAAAGCTCTTCGAAAGAACTAAGCACTCTGGTAGCCGATAGGGTATAAAAAATGTAAACAAAGGCTGCTGCTAAAATAAAATACCTTAAAATTCCCTTAACCTACGTGGTCCGCTTGGTGGCCGAGAGGTCTGAAACTTAGTCTAACGTAAAGTTGGACGGGTTTCGATCCCGGCTTCGAGCGTCCTGCGTGTCCTGAAGAGTTCTGATAGAACGAAACAGTCTGTCTGTGGATGATATGTATATATATATATATATATATATATATACCCTTTTCCATGGATTGCTCCACTTTATGCTTGGTCCTTACCTTATAATGCTGTGTGTTAAGCAAGGCGGCATAAAGTACCATTTTTGGGTCTTTGGTGTGACTCGACCTGTGATTGTACCCCGGTTTCCCGGGCCATTGTGGAACACACACACACACGCATACACACATATATATAAAAATTCTCACCGACAACACAACAATACTCGAACATCAAAATAATAAACAAAAACTTCAGATTTTCGAAGCACTATATATTAGAAACCTGCAACCAGCACTTAATAGAATTAATTTTCAAACCAGTGCTAACGTACTTAAATGTCTTTAGCTACTGGCACTATTTACAGAATTACATTTAAAAGCAAGCGCCATAATCTCCAACAGCAAAGACGTCCTTACACAGTAGTAATTTGCTAAAACAAAAGTTACATCACTTTTGTAACAGATTCTCCCCTGATGATGACCCAAAGTCGGGCAGAAAGTACTAGGGATACATACAACTATGGACAATACATAAATCAATTCCCCCCGAATACGATAAAAGTAATACGGGAATTCGAACGGATCCAAAAGAAAATATGTAGGCATAAAATGTATATTATGTTTAATGAAATTTGCATTAACGAAGAAATGCTGCCTAAATATACATATATATATATATATATATATATAGAGAGAGAGAGAGAGAGAGAATGTATATATATATATATATATATATATAAGACTGAGATGAATTTGAACAAACTCAATTTTAACAGACGGAATCAGATAGATAGAAGTACATTCGGTGGACGCGTCCCATTTATTTGATACTGTGGCCACAACGAATTGTAACTTATGAAACGAAAACCCTACAAAAAAGACAAGACAACAGCCCTGTTTCGTTTATTCCTTATCAAAGTCCGCCATCTTGTCTTTCGCTTAGCATTCAAATGACAGATTTTGTTCTCAGATCTGTTTTTATCGTATCATCTTATCTCCATTACTTTGCAACGACAGTGACTCATCTTGTCTTCCGGTCATTGTCAAGTTGTAAGACACAGAAAACTGACTGTGAATTACGCGAAACACGTTCGAATAAATGAGATTGGGTGACAATTCTTATCCCCCCCTCTCTCTCTCTCTCTTTCTCTCTCTCTCTTCAATGATTATTAAAACGAAAGAACAGAAAAAAATGTTAACGTCTCATAAAACGCCGATAACAAAATTTTATTTTCCTTCTTTCTTTCTCCATTTCATTTTTCTTGGATTCAAATGTCGTACATTTTAGACGTTTATTACCGCGACCTGTCAAATAGCAGTTTTAAAACTCGCATGTACGGGTGTATACACACACACACACACACATATATATATACACACAAACTCACACACACATAACATATATATATATATATATATATATATTTTTTTTTTAAATATATGTAGTTAATTCATGGAATATAGACTGCGACCCCTGGGTTTCATGGAGTTTTTTTGCAAAACAACGAAAAAATACAGACAAAAACGGTTTTTGCCCGTATTTTTTTCGAATTTTTTCGATTTTCGATTCATTTCCTTTTCTTAATCGCCTGATGATTGTTGTTTTGCAAAAAACTCCATGAAATCCAGGGGTCGCAGTCTATATTCCATGAATTAAATATATATATATCTAATATATATTTATTTATTTATTATTATTATTATTATTATTATTATTATTATTATTATTATTATTATTATTATATAATAGCACTATCCTAGATATTGAGCACTCTCCATATTATATTGCACTTGGTTCGACACAAACCCACAAAGGGATTTTGTGACAACCAACAGTCATATATATATATATATATATAAAAATATATACATATATATATATATATATATATATATATATATATATATAGTAAAATATTTTCCTATACACTACTAAACTATGTGCGTCACTATATTTATGGATCTCTCACACACACATTCATATATATATATATATATATATATATATATATATATATATATATATATATAGAACTGCCGGAGAGGACCATAGAAAAACGTTATATATACATTTACACACACACACACACACACACACACACACACACACACACACACACACATATATATATATATATATATGTCTGACGTTTTTCTATGGTCCACTATAGAACTTATTTATATCAACTGTAGACAATAGTTGTAGTTTGGAAGACTTGCCGGGAACGATGGATGGTAGGGATGGATAAAGAAAGGGTGAGAGAGGGGGGAATCCGTGCAGTCAATGCGACTTGATGATGATGATGATGATGATATATATATATATATATATATATATATATATATATATATATTACACGGTCCACACGAGCAGAAGCCATACCAAACTAAAGAAAACAGTCTGCCCTACTATTTACCCATAGCTTGACGGAGAATAGTGTGATACAGACCTTTCCCAAGAGTATTAGCGCCTATGTGAAATGCAAACAGCCTTGTCTTGGAAATAAACTCTGGATACGTGACCATTTTCATAAACTATAACCACTGCACCACCAGCGTGTGTATATATATATATATATATATATATATATATATATTGGACGGACACTTTCAGTCTACCTATTCTGTCTTTGCTCCATTCAAGTCTCCGTATAAGTCGTTTGAATTTTAAATGGGATTACTTGAGGAAAGCGCATTATTTTTCCTCAAGTACTATCAGCCTTAACTGGACCCATCTTCGGAGAGGCGAATAATCAAATGACACGCACGATGATATGTTATATACATTTATATTAAGAGTAGGAAGAAGAACAAGTGGGGGGAATTTACCAAACTAACCCAACCAAACCAAATCATATATATTTAATATATATGTTTAAAAAGGATTTGGCATGAAATAACTTACAATGGTTGATATGCCATAAAACCCAACCAAACCAAATCCTATATATTTAATATATATGTATAAAGAGGATTTAGCATTAAATAACTTACAATGGTTGATATGCCATTAAACTCAACCAAACCTAATCATATATATTTAATATATATGCATAAAAAGGATTTGGCATTAAATAACCTACAATGGTTGATATGCCATTAAACCCAACCAAACCAAATCCTATATATTTAATATATATGTATAAAGCGGATTTAGCATTAAATAACCTACAATGGTTGACATGCCATTAAACCCAACCAAACCAAATTATATATATCTAATATATATGCCTAAAGAGAATTTGGCAATAAATAACCTACAATGGTTGACATGCCATGAAAATCAAACAAACCAAATCTTATGTATTTAATATATATTTATCTATGAAGAGGATTTGGCATTAAATAACCTACAATAGTTGATATGCCATAAAACCCAACCCAACCAAATCATATATATTTAATATATGTGTATAAAGAGGATTTGGTATTAAATAACTTACAGTGGTTGATATGCCATAAAACCCAACCAACCAACCAACGAAAAAATCTCTGTGCAGCCATGACAATTTCACCTGTCTTTAAATTTTTTTCAATGGCAAATGCAAGCCATTGATCGAAACAATGGTCTCTGAATAAAAATGGCAAAACAGCTAAATGGAGCTGCCTTTGCCACTTTCCTAAGTTCACTTGCACCACATATGTGACAATTTACAATGAAGGAGTTCTATTTACGGCAACTTATATATATATATATATATATATACCCGCCGTTGCTCGAGTAAAAATAACTCCTAATAAAATAATTTTTAAAATATATATTTCAACATTTTCCTTCTAATGCAAGAAATGAAGATAGAACTAATATTTACACTATTTCAACGTAAAAAGTTGTGGATACTGAAAAAATATTTTTATAAGAAAATTTGTTTGTTTCCAACGTTTAGAACCGGAGATATTTGTTGTATGATCTCTAGTGATAATACATACATACATACATACATACATACATACATATATATATATATATATATATATATATATATATATATATATATATATATATATATATATTAGAGACATGTCTATTCGTTTATATGTAAGTACATTTTGCGATATTGATACACTTCCATGTACTCCTTATTGTTACACACACACACACACACACACACACACACACACACAACCACCACCACCACCACCACCACCTACACAAGCACATTCTCACTGATACACAGAAATATAGTTCGCAAGTACTGATATACCGCTACTGACAGCTTCATGTCCAACGATATATATATATATATATATATATATATATATATATATATATATATATATATATATATATATATATATATATGATCACTTTACCCTTGTTTGCATGGTGTTACCAATTATGCCGAAATCTCTTTCTGCAATGATTTGTGGCACCATGACTGACCATTTTCATAGACTCTTCAAAGAATTCTTTACAGGCTTTCGTTGGTGACCGATTCTCTCCCTCTCCAGATCCCAAAGTACATCGGTATATTTCCCAATCCATTTTTCCCCTTTTCTTTTTCTTCATCTTTTTGCTGACTTTTTTGTAGGCGTGGTTCTGAAATTAAGTATTTAGCATCGTGTTTACAGATAGAAATGTACTTTTGGCAAGCCCCAGTGGAGAATTAATGTCTTTGAGACATGGTAGACTATTTTGGATACAAACAAACAGAACTTTGGGTCCTCGAAGAGCTTACTGGCTGGAAATTAAATTAGAATCGACAAACGTGTTTCGAATTTTGTCTGAGGTAGCTTGATGAATCAAGAATTTTGATTTGATATTTTCTTTGTTAATCAATATATTTTATGCGTAGAAGAGCAAAGAATAAAAAAAAACACCTTTTGAATGTGAAAAGAAATTTTTAAAAAATTTGAACTAATTTTAAGATATCACCATGAGGTAAAGTACTTACGATGTCAATTAGTGCCTGATTAAACCTTGGGTCACGTGATGTTGTCACGAGTATGTTTAATGAAGAGTAAAGAGACTACTGGAAACCATATTGGCATTTCATCAGTAACGCTTTGATGACGATCAAGAGATTGTGAAACAAATTATTATGTGGTGGGTGATTCATCTCTTTGTTGTTTTTAATAATGGATTCGGTCGACGATATTTTTCTACTTTGGTTGGTTTTGTGTTTTTCTTTCTTTTTCTTTTTTTGTTTAATGGCATATAAAACATTCATGGATTATTTAATGCCAAAACCATCAATGTTGAAGGACAGTAGAATTTTTTTGTATTCGATTTGTCGTTCTTAAATAACATTTTATATTTTAATTTTTTACATGAACAATATTAATTCTTATTTTAACTTTATACCAATTAAATAGTTTTGCTTTACATCAGAAACGCAAAACAGGATGGAAATAAATTACATAAAGTTATTTATCGAACTTAACAAGAAAATAAAAGAAATAAAATAAATAAAAAAAAGTTAAATTACCATAATTCCAACCGACGGTAGAATTTGGAAAATAAATAAAAAAAAAACGGAAGTTTAATAAAACAAGAAGGGAATTCTTCACCCCTCTTCCATTCCCCCCCCCCGTGTCTATTCTGTTTTATTTTATCCATAAGATCTGAAGAAATCCTGTTATATTTTTCTTCGTGCTTTTGGTTTACATCAGAAACCCAAAACAGAATGGAAATAAATTTATAATCCTAAAATAACCGGTCTTTGGTTTTTTCTTTAAATATATATATATATATATATATATATATATATATATAACCTATGTATATCTTTAAGTTATATGCAAATATGGATATATATTAAAGTCGAATTGATATAGATATATTGAAATTGTTATGTACATATTAAAATTATAGATACTGAAATCACACACACACACACACACACACACATATATATATATATATATATATTTCATTAATACAAATTTTGTTGAAAATAATAGACATTTTCTGTCTACATATTTTCTTGTTGATCCGTTAATATTGCCGTATTGCTTTTATCGTATTCGGCAGGAATTGATTGATGCATTTTCCATAATTTTATATATCCCGAGTATAAAAGCAATAAGGCAATATGAACGGATCAACAAGAAAATATGTAGACAGAAAATGTCTATTATGTTCAACGAAATTTGTATTAATGAAGAAATGCTGCCAATATATATATATATATATATACATTAATCGTTATATCCAATCTCTAATTCTGTTGATGTGATAAAAAATCCAGATATTACAATTTGCAAATTCTACAAACTGATACCTACGAAAAGAATTCATTAAAAAAAAAAGGCGAAAAACACACGTGCTACTTGAAAATAATCAAGGGGCACATATGTCTAGTCAAAAGAAAAAACACTAATAGGATTACCTAAGCTAAAACGTAATAAAGTGCTCAATACACAAGATAGAGCTTATATCCTGAAAGCGATCCTGAAGAGTCATGTAGGTGAAACCTTGGTAGACTCGCTCTTGACCATGTAGAAATTATTTTCAGTATATATATATATATATATATATATATATATATATATATGTGTGTGGGAAATCCATGAATTTCCATACAGAAAGAAGTGTTCATTTTTATACAAAAACAGACTCCAGAAACTGTAATTTTGATATCTGGGTTTTTGCATTTATTCACCAATCGGCGCTTACGCGCCCGTTTTAAAACTTCTTTCAAATTCGCAGACGACAATATTTGAATTGTCGCGAAAAATCCGAAGGATCAGAACCCAAAGTAATTTAAAGAAACAACTTTTTTAATGCAATCTCAATCTTATAAAAAAGGGATAAAAATAATGCAGAAGCCAGTCGTTTTACGAATTTATTTTGTAACCTACTTCGTTGGCATGATGGTTAGAGTCTTCGCCAATTGCTCGGGAGTCCTGGGTTCAATCCCAGGCCGAGTCATACCAAAGACTCAAAAAATGGTACTTGATGGCTCCTTGCTTAATACTCAGCATTTATAAGATATGGATCAAGTGTAAAGGGGAGCAATCCAGAAAAGGAGTTGCGCCTTTCCCTACATCTTGGTTTAGTAGCTATCGAGAAGAGAACCTTTTGGTCACCCTCGACTACGGTCGCCAACCATATTTACCAACCCCTCCGTTTAGGCCCGTGAAGA
This sequence comes from Sepioteuthis lessoniana, assembly GCA_963585895.1. NCBI lineage: Eukaryota > Metazoa > Mollusca > Cephalopoda > Myopsida > Loliginidae > Sepioteuthis > Sepioteuthis lessoniana. The sequence continues at coordinate 8,445,799 of OY757947.1, read as the reverse complement.
ATATTGTATATGTGGTCTAATCAGGATTTTTATATTCTTAAAACATTTACTTCTCTTGAGAAATCAGTCAGGCTACTAAAATTGTAGAAGTTTAGAATTTAACTCTAAACATTTATCAGTTTGTCAAGAATCATTAAAGCGATTGGTTAAGGATTCCTATGCATCGTTCAGCTAATTTTCAGATTTACAACCCAGATGACGTATGTAAAAAGACTTCATGAAGTGAATGATGAAATTTACTCAGAAAAGATGTTATCTAGTTATTCATCTCAGTAACACACACACACACACACACACACACACATATATATATATATATTTCTTTTTTTGCAAAATAGATCTCTAATATGTGGTTGGATGCATCATTTCTTTTAGTTCATTGGTGGTTTTGGGTCTTTTTGATATCATACCCCCTCACTAAAAGGACCCGTCCAAGATTAATCATGTCTCAGCCTGCGTCCATCCAACATGACCATATTTACCAACCCCTCCGCTCGGGCAGGATGTGACACACGGTCAATTTTTAAGCGGAGTTTAACAGGTTTGAATTCAGAGTTTTCCTTCTCCTAGACTAGTTGCCTCACCAAGGCTCAAGAACCTAGTCTACCCAACTATTTACCCATAGCTGGAGGGAGAATAATTGGATTCATACCTTTCCCAAGGGTATTAGTGCAATGTGAAATTCAATGAGCCTCGTCCAGGATTTGAACTCGTGTCGCCGTGTCCATTTCCTACGACGATAAACATTACGGGCACCTCCAACTTTACTTTACTTAAACTTTCGGCTTTATTTCTTTAGAGTAAAAAAAAATCTAACATTCTGTTTCTTCAATTATGCATTTAATTTCGGCTTAATTATTTCAAATTGAACGAAAATAGTTTGATTACATCGAAATGCTCGTACTAATAATCTTTCTCACGATGGATTTAATTTCTAGTACGTACGCTGACATATCAGCTCATAAACATATTTTCTCTCTTACCCAATGACCCACTCACTCAAAGTTCTTTAACCTACACAAAATGTATCTACGTGAGGCAACGTAAAATCTCATATATGAAAAATTACTTTCTATCATAAAATGTTTACTTTCTGACTAACATTATCTTTTCTTACAAGACAAAGCTTTGTAATATGATTTTTCAACAAACTTTTCACCCAATTTAAAGGTTGGTTGGTTGGTTTTATGGCATATCAACCCTTTTCGGGTCATTTAACGTTGAATTTAATTTCAAACAATTCAGTTTAGTATAAAGTATAGTTTTTGTTTACAAACTGTTAAATGTCAAAACAGTTCAGTTGAATGTTAAAACAGTTATATTTTAGACAGTCCAGTTTACCATAATTACGCAGTTTCAATGTCAAAAACAGTTCTATTTCAAATAATTCAGTGTAGCATAAGTACACAGTTTAGTTCTATTCAAAAACTGTTCTATTTCAGCATGAAGACAGTTTCAATGTCAAAAACAGTTCTATTTCAAACAATTCAGTTTAGCATATGTACGCAGTTTAGTTCTATTCGACCCATAGATAGGGTCCTATCAGGTGCTATCACTCCAGGTCAGAGTGGACCTTGGAGTGATAGCAGTGAAGGGGTACTCCGCATTCCCGGAACCTCACCATCAGATTGTTTAGCGTCATTTCCGGGACACTTGTTGGGAGGGGAGTCTTACTCCTCTGCAGAGAAGCAGTCAGTGTATTCTACAGCCCAAGCCGACTAGGCAAACAAGTTAAAGAAATAACAGCTATTAATTTATAGATCAGTGTTTTATTCAATCATTTTTCTACCACACACACACACACACACACACACACATATATATATATATATATATATATATATATAGCTGTGTCGTTACAACTGTAAGCCTGCACCATTTGGACGCTAACGAAACAAGAATGCTATGTGCTGTTCTGAAGAAATCCTGGAAGCAAAACTCTACAAAAGAGCAGCTGTACGGCCATTTACTCCCCATCTCACAACCATCCTAGACATTCTAAGCACATGGACGCATCAGTGTTGGCCGGCTAGCAAGGACTTGTATACAACAGCTCTGTTCGGACACTGGATGTAGTCTATAGGACCTGCTAGGAGTAATATATGATAGGGACAGGTGGTGAATGACCCTCTTGTTTAATTGTCCGATTAGTTTCTGTATATATTTCTTTTCTTTTTTAATTTCTTATTTTTCATTTTTTATTTTCAGGTCGTACCATTTTGGGCATTTACCATTTTAATTTTGTCCTGCGGACAGAAGGCCGATACGAAAAATTTGGTAAAAGGTAAGACAATTTAAAAAATTAATTCTAATTTTAATTGAAAGAATTGTATATACTAATTACTATCAATTTATTTTACTTTGAAATATTTATTTAAAGGCGAATTTAAAGAATAATTAATTTAATTTTTGAAGAATTGCCAATTTAAAAAAAAACAATTGATACTAGTTACAATCAATTTAATTTGTTTTATTTAAACTCGAATTTAAAGAATAATTTATTTTTAAAAAATTATTCAAAAAATAAATTATTTCAAGGCAAATTTGAAAAATTGTTTGCAGGGAAGAATTGGACGGCTTTAGAAATTGGCTAAGGTGTTCCATTGAACAATACTTTTCAGCTATATTTTCTCTCTCTTTTGGATTGTTGCTGTAGCATTCGTTTTGTTGTTAGAAAAAGGTCTGATGTCTTCATTTATGGGAGTTTGTGCTCGAAAACCTCTGAGTAACCATTTGTGGTACATTTGTTTTAAATAAAGTCTGTCTCTTCAGTTGATCAATGAATATTCTAGACAAACTATACATCTTATATCGCTTTTCATAGACCATTATCAACTAGTTTTTTTTTAACTGAAATTTTTAAAAACTTTCTAAAAATACCTTTTTTTTCCACAAACTTTCTTCTGACGCTGAGCCAAGGTCAAAACTAGTTGAGAATCATCAAAAAATACACTACATACTTTTGTTCATCTTATATATGTGTGTGTGTATGCCTGTGTATGTTTGTGTATATATGGGTGGGGTGTATATATATATATATATGTGTGTGTGTGTGTGTGTGTGTGTGTGTGTGTGTGTGTATATATGTGTGGGGTGTATATATATATATATATGTGTGTATATATGTATCTATATATATGTGTGTGTGTGTGTGTGTGTGTGTATATATGTGTGGGGTATATACATATATGTGTATATATGTGCATCTATATATATATATATATGTGTGTGTGTGTATGCCTGTGTATGGTGTATATATATATATATGTATATATATGTATCTATATATATGTGTGTGTGTGTATGCCTGTGTATGTGTGTGTGTATATATGTGTGGGATGTATATATATATATATGTGTGTGTATATATATGTATCTATATATATATATGTGTGTGTGTGTATGCCTGTGTATGTGTGTGTATATATGTATGGGGTGTATATATATGTGTATATATATGTATCTCTATATATGTGTGTGTATGCCTGTGTATGTGTGTGTATATATGTGTGGGGTGTATATATATATGTGTATCTATATATATATATGTATATGTGTGTGTGTGTGTGTATGCCTGTGTATATATGTGTGGGGTGTATATATATATATGTGTTTATATATGTGTGTGTGTGTTTATATATGCGTGTATATGTATGTGTATATATGTGTATATATTTATATATATGTATATATATATATGTGTGTGTGTGTGTGTGTGTTTATGTATATATATATATCTGTGCGTATATATATGTATATATGTGTGTGTGTATATATATGTGTGCGTATATATATATATATATATGTGTGTGTGTGTGTGTATGTATGTGTATATATATGTGTGTGTGTATGTATATACATATCTCTGTGCGTATGTGTATATATATATGCGTGTGTGTATATATGCGTCTGTATATACATATATATATATATATATATATATATATATATATATGGACACTATAAACACCAACTCAAACTTCTTGAGGGTTTCCATCAACGGTGTCGGAGACAGATACTTCATCTCAAATGGCAGTCCCATATTTCAGATACAGAAGTATTAGGGAAAACTGGGCTACCAAACATGGTAATGAAAACTTGTCTCAGATGAGTTGGTCACATTGTGCGTATGGATGACGGCCGTCTGCCAAGGCAATTATTCTATGGTGAAATGTGGGAAGGAAAGAGAAGTGCATTAAAACCGAAGAAGAGATTTAAGGACACAATAAAATATTATCTGAAACAATCTGGACTATCTGTTGACCAATGGGAAAAAATGGCTTCAGATAGAAATAAATAGCGGAAACTGATTCACGAAAGCATAGAATCCTTTGATGGTTTGGTTTGGTTTCTTTGTTTAATGGCATATCAACTTTTGTAGGTTAATTAATGCCAATGCTATTCTCCTAGAAGAACAGTAGTGGTACTATTTAACACATAGCTGGGAGGATAAGGGGGTTCATACCTTTCCCAAGGGTATTTGCCCGAAAGTGAACGTAATAGCACGACTGGAGTACGAACTCGCGTTCTACGATTCCGCAGTCCTTCGCTTTAACCATTGCACCACGAGGACACCCCCAGAATCCTTTGAGAACAGCCGTATGCAGTCCAGCGCTTACAAACGTCTGATTTACAAAGGCGAACAGGGTCCAGCACCGGGTCCACAAAGTCACCACGCTAACTGTGACATATGTGGAAAATTGTGCCTATCTCTTGCTGGTCTCAAAAGCCATCTGCGTAAATGTGCAAAATCTATTTTGCACCCAAATAATGTCACTACAAATAAAACTGATCGGTTGTGCCAATTCTGTGGCAAAATCTATCACAGTTTGGCTGGCCTGAAGAGTCACCTATGAACACATACAATTTAAGGGGGGGTAGGGGGAGTAGGAGAGGTGGGAGGGGACATGAGATAAAGGAGGTGGTCACACTCGAAACCGAAAAGACAGCCATCATATATGTATAAGTGTTTGTGTATGTATAAGGCAGGGCAGACATATCTCTTGTATTTTAAACAGTCACCTCTCTACTGCAAGTGAATTTAGGCTAGTTGTGTAATATAATTGCGGAGGGATTTCGTTTTAGTTAGGCTGAGAACCTTTTACTTAGCGCATGGGTTAGGTGCAACATTAACGTAGGTGTTCAGGCGCGCGCGGAGAGGATGTATCATTCAGAGATGTCAAAATAAAAATCCCAGATAGGAATTGTGACCAGGGGATGTGAGTGACGTCACGCACCTGAAGCGTGGGCTGAGGATTTGGGGATTTGAGAAAAGTCAGTGAGTTGAGTTCCCGCCTCCGAACGAGAGAGTCGAGATTCAGAGCTGGGTGAGGCCAGACGAATTTGTGCAATACGGGCGCCACGCGTTGGTTGGGTTGAGAGCTGACGATGTAAAAGCAGTCAGCATAGAAAGATTGTGTGTGTGTGTCTCTCTCTCTCTCCTCATGTCGAAAAACCTTTAAACTCAAAAAAGGTGAATAAAAATTTCATAAAATTCGGAGTTTCACGGATTCCTATGCATAATGAACATTCTATGTCTATTTCACATGTGCATGTTGAGTAAACGTAGCTCTATCTAGCTAATGAGGTTTTTTTTTTTTTCTATAGGATCAAGACATTTTTTTTTTTTTTGAATATGAATCTGTAATTACTACACAGAGAGCCTTTCGCGTTCATTTCACGTTACATCGAAATGATGCTGTTCCGGATAGAATTTTCTAGCTATAGCAGTATCGATTTTCTATCCAGAACAGCATCACTTTGACCTAACATGAAATGATCACGATTTGCTCTCAGTGTTGCAATTACAGATTCAACAGTCCTAAAAAATGTTTAAATCGAAAATGTATCGTGTGCATCCGTCCAAGCCATGACCATAACCTTCGTATCTAAATGGTAAGGAATTAACTAGATTCAGCTACTATTGCCAGTTGTCAACATTCACTTGCACAACACAGGTAAGAGTTCAAGTGTGGGAGGTATTCCTGTCGCACACTGGCGACCCCGTGGGTAAGAACCTTTTGTGGTCAGCCCGAAGAATCATTCATCCCTGTCTATTTATTTTGAATAAATAAGAATTATTCCAATTCAAGCATCAGGAAAACTTTCGATTTAAAACAAAACCTAGGTCGCATAATATATATATATATATATATATATATATATAGCAACATTGTGAATAGGGCTTTTCGCGCTCAGCCTAAAGCGCTATTCTCTCAGGTCTATTTCGAAGCAATAAAAATTATCTCAGAACAAATTATTTGTACTAGACTTTTGTTGAACTCAACAGCTAGACTTGAATTATCATGAGTAAAAATTTTAACTCCCTAACTTTTATTGCTTTCTTTTAGTTTCATGCCTTCAAATGTTGATTTTGATAAATTTTGCTGACAGTGTTTATAATAATATTAAACGAAGAAAAGAAAATTACATGACTAATAATTTAGGGCCCATGAAAATCGGCCTTAAAAACAGAAGAAATTTTCTGATAACTTAATTGAGACTAATAGATTTCTTGTTGAAATAATAAAAACGATCTTTCAAAATATAAAAAGTGTTGTATTATCGGTTTTTTTTTTTCAAAAATATATTTTTGTTACTATTCAATCGAAGCCCAGACGGTTGGGGCTGCAGAATACACTGACTGCTTCTCTGCAGAGAGGTAAGACTCACCCAACGAGTGTCCTGGATATGACACAAAACAATCTCATGATGAGGCTCCAGTAACGTTGGAGCTTTTTGCCATTACTCCCAGATCCACTAAGGCCTGGAATGGTTGCACTTGATAGGGTCCTATCCATGAGTCAAATAGAATTAAACTGAATTGTTTGGAATAGAACTATTTTTACATTTAACTATTTATAAAGAAATAACTGGTGTTCAGTTTAATTGTTAGTGATACATAGCAACACTTCATCATCATCATCCTCATCATGTCGTGCCGTTAGCACGGATATCCCTGACCTTCTCTCGCCACTTCTCCCTATCGTTCATCGCCTCCGGCAGGTCTTCAGGGCTACATCCCGTATCCTCACATAGCTGCTGAATGTATGTTTGAGCTCATCGTCCTGCTTTTGCCCAGCCATATGTGGGGGTCCATAGGAGTACATCACTTATGAGCTCGTCCCTGCTTCTCCAGCAGTGTCCTGCATCAACACTTGGAACCATTTAACTTTGTCAACTAAAATGAATAGCTTGAAATAGAAATGTTTTTGAAATTTAAACTGTGTACTTATGTTGAACTGAATGATTTGAAATAGAACTGTTTGCATGTATCTAAATAGATTTGGCACTAAATAACCTACAATGGTTAATGTGCCATAAAATATTCGGACTCTTGTCATCTTCATTGTTATATTCATAACGTTTGGGTCGATTAGTCCTTCGGCCTTCTTCAGATGTTTCATGTCGAACTCGGAAACCCACAGAGAACTTCGAGCTGAGCCATTTATTTAATCCACACGGATAGATTAATTAAGAGGATTAAGATTATCTACCTCCGTGTATTAAAAAAAACGTTCAGTTCGAAGTTCTGTGTAGGTTCCCGAGTTCTGTCTTGGTAAATACAAATTCAGTCCCGATACTTTTTGAACACATCTCGTATTTTGAAGAAACTTAACGTTTCATTGTTCATTTCTGTCTTGGTAAATACAGCTTCAGTCTCGACACTTTTTCATCACATCTCTTATGTTGAAGAAAATCAACGTTTCATTCATTGTTCATTTCTGTCTCGGTAAATACAGTTTCAGTCTCGACACTTTTTGAACACATCTCTTATGTTGAAGAAAATCAACGTTTCATTCATTGTTCATTTCTGTCTCGGTAAATACAGCTTCAGTCTCGACACTTTTTGAACACATCTCTTATGTTGAAGAAAATCAACGTTTCATTCATTGTTCATTTCTGTCTCGGTAAATACAGCTTCAGTCTCGACACTTTTTGAACACATCTCTTATGTTGAAGAAAATCAACGTTTCATTCATTGTTCATTTCTGTCTCGGTAAATACAGCTTCAGTCTCGACACTTTTTGAACACATCTCTTATGTTGAAGAAAATCAACGTTTCAGTCATTGTTCATTTCTGTCTCGGTAAATACAGCTTCAGTCTCGACACTTTTTGAACACATCTCTTATGTTGAAGAAAATCAACGTTTCAGTCATTGTTCATTTCTGTTTCGGTAAATACAGCTTCAGTCTCGACACTTTTTCATCACATCTCTTATGTTGAAGAAAATCAACGTTTCATTCATTGTTCATTTCTGTCTTGGTAAATACAGCTTCAGTCGCGATACTTTTTCGATAAATCGTATAGCCACACAATAGGCCGGTTTCCATAGCTTTTTAGTCAATATAAATTTTGGTCACATTCTTTGTTTTGTCTAGCTTGGTTTTTTGTGTCGAAAACAGTTGTTGGTTTTTATTTATATCTCTTTTTCTTCCTTTCTTTCTTTTTTTTTTTTTTTGTTTGTTTGTATATAAAACAATTTCTTTTCTCTGCGAATGTCAACCTTATTTTAAAAATAGTCAACAAACGCGACCACTCTTCACTTCCCAAAACACATCCACACCTTTGAAATTCTTAGTCATAGACTGAAAAACTCCAGCCTAGCAATATATATATATTTATATGTATACAATATCTATCATAACTAAGTATACTCCTAAGTATTTTTTTTGTAAATTTTCTTGAAAACAAAAGATATGAAGATTTGATTATCTGTATTGTAACATTATGCAATCAGGACGGATAGCGTTATACATTATTCATTACCACATTCTACAGCAATAAAAATTTTCACCAAAAATAATTTAAATAAAATGAAAATGTCACGCCTTTGAAATCAAAATTACAATTTTTTAAACACACACACACACACACACACACATATATATATATATATATGTGTGTGTGTGTGTGTGTGTGTGTGTGTGTGTCTATGTGTGTATGCTTATATTTTAACTTATTTTTCATTCGTTGTGTTTTATGGCATACCGATTTTGTGGTTTTTTAATACTAAATCCTGGGTGTTCGCCAATGGTCCAGGTGACCGGAGTTCAATCCCAGGTCGAGTCATACCAAAGACTCGAAAAATGGTACTCGATTCTGCTTTGCTTAACACTCAGCATAATAAGGTAAGCATCAAGGGTAAAGTGAGGCAATCCAGGGAAGAAGTAGCACCCTCCCCTACACCTTGGTGTAGTAGCTATTAAAAAGGGAGACTTCGGGTTCCCCTCGACTAAGGTGGCCAACTTTACTTACTTATACGAGGTGAATTAAATAAGTTTCCAGACTTTTTGTACGGGCATTTAAAATTGCCATGGACTCTTGAAAATTAAGTATGTTATTGCTATACATCTTATGAGATGACTGACCAACTTCTATGATTTCAGGTTCAAATGAACAGCTACAGCAGCAATTGGAATACACCCTATTAACCCTGATTGTCACAGCTGGTGATTTTCAAAAATGTAATCTGGACGCGAGGACACTTTAGAAGAACGATATTTAATAAAATTCTGTTTTAAACTTGGAAAAAATGCCACAGAAACAACGTATGGAATGCTTTAGACTGCTTTTCGACCATCTTGCATGAATCGAGCATCAATTTTTGAGTGGCATAAGAGATTCAAGGAAGCCAGGGAGTCTGTGAGGGATGATGAGAGGTGTCGGAGGAGTAAGGAAGTCAGTACACCAGAGTTGATTGGCCAAAGGGTTAGGGTTAGGGTTACTATGTTGAGGTTTTAAGGGAGTTCAAGAAGAGATTCCGTTGGAAGAGGCCAGCACTCTTCAAATCGGGTCAGTGGCATTTCCACCACGACAATGTACCAGTCCACAACTCCATCCTTGTCACAGACAATTTGACCAAGATGGGCACCAAGACAATTCCTTACCCTCCCTATAGTCCTGACTTTGCTCACTGTGACTTTTGGTTATTCCCTAAGCTCAGAGGCTGTCGTTATGAGACAATTGAGGAGATGAAAGAGGCTGTGACGAAAGTCATTGACACGCTCACACAAGAGGACTTCGATGGAGCCTTCCAAAAGTTGTTGGAACAGTACAACAAGTGGATTGCAGCCGGAGGAGATTACTTCTAAGGGGACTAGAGTTTCATGTGTGTACTATCAATAAAAGTGCCACACGAAAAAAGTCTGGAAACTTATTTATTTATTGATCCTCGTATATATATATATATATATATATATATATATATATATATATATATATATGATTTGTAAGCGAATAGTTTGATCCAAAACTCATTTGCTTGAATATAGTTAAATAATTTCAAATATACAATTGAATAGTTCTGTTTGACCCATAAATCACACCCTAACAGGTACTATATCTCCGGGTTAGAGTGATGGCAATGAAGGGGTACCTCATACTCCCAGGGGGTGTCCTCGTGGTGTAATGGTTAAACCGATGGACTGCGGAATCGTAGTCGCACTAATACGTTCACTTTCGGGCAAATGCCCTTAGGGAAAGGCATGAACCCCCTTATCCTCCCACCTATGGGTTAAATAGTACCACTAATATTCTTCTGATAGAATGGCTTTGGCATTAAATGACCAAGAAAGGTTGATATGCCATTAAACCAAAGCAAATTATACTCCCAATGGATCCAGGATAGGAGCCTCACCATCAGATTTTTTAGTGTTATATCCAGGACACTTGTAACAGGGTGTTACCCCTTTGCAGATATGAAGTCGGTGTATTTTACTGCTTAAGCCGACTATAGAAGGAAATTAATAAGTAATTTTCATTATATATATATATATATATATATATATATATATATTGATTATATATATATATTGATTATATATATATATATATATATATATATATGGAAGGGCAGCATTTCTTCATTAATGCATACTTTATTAAACAATATAGACATCCTTCATCTACACATTTTGGTATATGTCCTTTCGAGCTGCCGCATTGATTTTATGGTATCCGGCGAGAATTGGTAAATGAAACTCCTATAATTAATTAGTTTGCAATATACACACCCCTGATGATGGCCCAAGATCGCGCAGAAAGTACTAGGGAACCAATTATTTATGGGAGTTTCATTTACCAATTCCCGCCGGAATCCATAAAATCAATGTGGCAACTCGAAGGGACATATGCAAAAATGCACATACAAAAGATGTCTATATTGTCTAATGAAATATATATATATATATATATATATATATATATATATATATATATATATATATATATAATTACTTAATTACTTAATAAGTATTTGATATCCACCAAAAAGTGGGCAGACAATCACATGTTACTCATACCATTATAATTCCGCCAAGTAATTCAACACTATGGGATTTTTAAATGAAAGTTTTAACCTTATTTCTTTTCTTAGTGTCATCAGGTGAGAATGAGTTTAGAGGCCTTCCTCTCAACAGTTTTATTTGCACACCTTGCCCAGTCGGCTGGGGCTGTAGAATACATCGACTGCTACTCTGTAGAGGGGTAAGACCTCTCCAATGAGTGTCCTGGACACTAAACAATCTGATGGTGACGTTCCAGTGATGCTGGAACTTTGGGGGATGCAGAACACTCCTTCATTGCCTTTACTCCCTGGTCCACTCTGGCCCGGCGTGGTAGCACCTGACAGGGCCCTATCTATGGGTTAAATAGAACTAACGGCATACTTATGCTAAATTGAATAGTTTAAATAAACTGAATAGCTTGAAATAGAAATGTTTTTGACAATTAAACCGTACATACATTTAACTGCGTGCTTATGCTAAACTGAATTTTTTGAAATAGAACTATATTTGACACTGAAAATGTACTTACACTAAACTGATCTGTTTAATATAGAACTGTTTTGACATTTAACTATGTGCAAACAAAACTTGCACTTACACTAAACTGAATAATATGAATAAGAAGTTTGACTAAAAAAAATGTGTACTTACATTTAAACTGCTTGCTCATGCTAAACTGAATTATTTGAAATGGAAGTGTTTTTTTATATTGAAACTGTACTTACAGTAAACTGATTTGTTTGAAATAGAACTGTTTTGACATTTAACTGCGTGTAAACAAAATCCGTACTTATACTAAACTGTATTACCTGAATTAGAACTGCTTGACTAAACTGAATAGCTAGAAATAGAAATGTTTTTCACAATTAAACTGTACTTACATTTAAACTGAGTACTTATGCTAAACTGATTAGTTTGAAATAGAACTATTTTCATAAAAATGGATTTGGCGTTATATAACCTACAAAGGTTGATATGTTATAAAACCCAAACAAACAACCAACCAACATTTGCACACCAGCCCCCGACTCACTGAATATAAATGTATATATCACTAAGGCCCTATTATATTGACTCAGAAGTGTTATGGCGATGTAATTTGAAAAAAAAAAATCTGCGTGCGTAATGAGAATATTGCGTGAATCTCGTTACGCATTCGCGATCAGTTGTCGGTTTAACGATCTTCATTTTGAATTGTTCCACGTCCATATGGAACTATTTTTACGTTATTTCTATGAGCCGTCTAATACATTTGGCTCTATTTGATTCCGATTTGATCCAGAAACTGGTACCTTTTGCTCCTATTTTCACGACTTTCACGATCACGCTATCCTATTTACCAACCCCTCCGCTCAGGCAGGATATGACACAAGGTCAATTTTTTAAGCGGAGTTTAACAGGTTTGAATTCAGAGTTTTCCTTCTCCTAGACTAGTTGCCTCACCAAGGCTGAAGAACCCAGTCTGTCCTACTATTTTACCCATAGTATGAATAATTGGATTCATACCTTTCTCAAGGGTATTAGTGCTATGTGAATTGCAATCAGTCTCGTCCAGGATTTGAACTCGTGTCGCCGTGTCCATTTTCAACGACGATAACCATTACACTACGATCACGCTATACCCTTCGTTTTCCAGCTCTTTTTTAAGATCTTCATATTTGCTGATTTTATATTCGTGGCTTAGATCCATCCAACTTTCATATGGTATTGATACTTCTACCACGATGATTTTAATGTTCACCCTTGACAAGAGAACAATATCTGGTCGCAGACCTTTTGTAAAATAGCCATGATACATCATCATCATCATGACGTGCGGCTAGCACGGATATCCCTGACCCTCTCTCTCTCCACGTCTCCCTATCATTCATCGCCTCCGGCAGGTCTTCAAGGTTACATCCCGTATCCTCACATAGCTGCTGTACGAATGTTCGAGCTGGTCGTCCTGCTTTTGATTGGCCATATGCGGGGGTCCACAGGAGCACATCACTTACGATCTCGTCCTTGCTTCTCCGGCAGTGTCCAGCATGTCTGGTTCGTCTAGCTTGTATAGTTTTCGTGATAGGTGGTAGGTGGCCGTACAGTTGGCGCCTTGTGGAGTGTTGCTGCCAAGACTTGTTCAATATTGCTCGCAACATTCTTGTATAATTGCCGTCGAGCTTCTTCTCCAGCCGTTTAGTCAGCGTCCAAGTAGTGCATCCATACAGCAGTATCGACACGACCGCAGCCTGGAAGAAACTGCGTTTCATTTTATCGGTCAGGTTTGATTTTCATATGATCGAAAGCCTATCGATAGCTGTCCATGCCTTCGTTAGCCGTGTGTCGATGTCTTTTTCGGTTGATGAGACGCTGCTTCCTAGGTAGGTGATACGGATACGTGAAATATACGGATCTGTAAAAACGTTCACATGCATAGGAATCCCGAAACATTGATGACTCTCTTGGTTCAGGTACGAAACTTTTATTACCTTCTTGACTTTTCGCTTTTCAACACCAGGAGAGAGAGACACACAATTTTTACTATGCTGACTGTTCCATTTGACCCGACAACGCGCGGCGCACCCCCTAAACCCAACTGGACTCGTCTAGGTTCAAATCTCAATTAACTTCTTTTTTCAAAATACTCATGAATCCCAGCCCATCGCTTCCGGGCATGACGTCATTCGCATCCCCAGTCAATTTCCTCTCCGGGGTTTTTATTATGATATCTGTGATTGTCACATGCGCGAGCATGAACATCCGCGCTCAATGTGTGCCCCTACCCGTGCACTAAGCCGAAAAGTTCTAAGCCTAACTAAACCGAAAGATAAGATATAACCAACGAAAAATGATAATATAAAAAATATCCTTCCGCAATTATATAACACTTTGCTAGATATTGTATTTGGGTAATCGTTATGCCATCCCTGTAGGTCGGCAGATACCTCCCAATTTCCGCTTGATCCAAGAAGTTTTTGACCGGGTATAGCTCGATACTTGATTTTTTGCTTAGAACCGGCGTATATTTTGCCTCCGCCCCCTCTAAAGCAAATTTCTGGGTTGAAATAGTTGGTTCAGATTTCATATAATTCTTTATAAATCTGACCAACTCATCCTATACTCTATTGTACCCCTAGGTGTATCTCCTATTAACAAGAGCTGTTTTACAGGAGCTGAGGACATGTTCCAATGTTTGTGGTTTGTCGTTACATAGGAGACAGGTAGGATGGCTTTCTTTCTTTCTTTAATTTAAAAAGATTGTTTTAGAAGAAAAGCTGGTCGTAAATAAATCGTATTAGAAAACTCAACCTGAGAGAAGCAATCTGCCAGATGTCATTCCAAGTAATAGACTTTTGCAAGGTCTCCTCCCAGTTCGTCAACGGGCATTGTTGGGATTGCTGGGCTCCTTATATATATATATATATATATATATATATATATTAAATTTACGCCTTAATACATTTAGCGCCGGAGGTTATCGTCAGTGATGTTTTGCTTGGTTCCTTGGAGAGTTTCGAATCTTCCAACATCATACTCCCATCCCCCTGAAGACCCTATCAGAGATGCTCAGTCTCCGATACACACTACCGTTCATGCAACATAGGAAACAATCGTCTATTCAAGTGATCTTCGAGGACACTAGCACTTTTTAACATATGGATTGTTCGAAATTATTCATTTACACAGCTTTTGTCTTCCTATATATATAAGAATGTGTACGGAGAAGGATATTTTTGTTAAGAAATGTTTACTGATGGATTAAGCATGGGTTTGTCACTACGAGCCTGGATCGAAAAGGCAGACAATGGAGAAGAAACACTGTGACTGTACGGTAAAGAAAATTTTCCTGGCGCAGCGGTCAGTAAAGAAGGTTATGCTGAGAGTCTTCAGGAACATGAACGGATGCATTACGATAGATTTCCAAGAAAAAGATGAAATCGTTAACAGTGTTTCTTACAGCCAACTCCTTAGATATTTCATCTTATTTATTAACTGATCTTTGTATCTAGATAACTGCAAAACAAGATCAATATATATACATATATATATATTTGCATCAAGTTGGCGATCTTAGTCGAGGGCAACCAGAAGGCTCCCTTTTCAATAGCTACTACACCGGGGTGTAGGGGAGGGCGCTAATCCTGTCCCTGAATTGCTTCACTTTACCCTCAATACGTACCTTATATTGCTGAGTGTTAAGCAAGGAGGTATCAAGTACTATTTTTAAAGTCTTTGGTATGACGCGACCTGGGATTGAACCCCGGTCTCCCGGACCATTGGCGAACACTCTACCCACTAGGCCAATAAGCGGGTTATATATATGCATATATATATACTGATACATGTATATATATATATATATATATATATATATATATATATATATATAAATGAATATGTATATACATATATATATGTGTATATATATATATACAAATACATATATATATGTGAATGTGTATATATATATATATATATGTATGTACATATACAAATATATATATATATATATATATATATATATATATATGAATGTATATATGTATATTTTCATGGTTAACTCTTTTATTCAAGAAGTTTTTTTATTTATAAAAATTCAGCCCAATATGCGTGAGCAAGAAAAGAAACGATAAAGAATCTATGATTTTCTTAACGCCGAAACCAAGCCAAAGTTTCTTTGTCTACCGTATACAAGCAAAGGAAAATTTTTTACAGAAAACTTGGGTGGAGGATTAAACCAAAAACGAAAAGAAGGCTTTTTAACTGCTCTCGCTATGAAG
>OY757947.1:8394076-8429550 GCA_963585895.1 Sepioteuthis lessoniana | reverse complement strand
GTTAAGGTGAAACTTTAGTAGAAGATTTTCGACTCGCGATTTAAGGTAATTCTATAATTGGCTCCATTGTATTGTGTTGAGCACTTTAGTAATTGTAGCATTGCAGCATTCGCGGAGGGTTTTTTAGTTTTCTTTTGACCACTGACTGCGTACCCCTTGATTTTTTTCAAGGAGTCGGACGAGGTTGGCCTTTTCTTTCTTTTTTACCCAAAAAAATTTTTTCTTTTTCCCCTGGGCGGTGATTCGAGGTACTTTTATCTCTTGTTCCTGACCAGGGTTTTTTTTTTGTTTTTTCCGATACCGTGAATACTGGTAGATATTAGATTAGTATATATATATATATATATATTGTTATCCACAGACAGATCTGTTTCGTTCTATCAGATCTCCTCAGTGTGGCTAGACAACCATATATATATACATATATATATATATATGGTTTCTTAGTATGGTTTCTTTGTTTAATGTCATGTTTCTTTCTTTGTTGGATATTTAATACCAAAGCCATCTTTGAAGAACATCAATGATATTACTCAAGGTTTCTTTGTTTTAATGGCATATCAACCTTCATGGGTTATTTTATGCCAAAGCTATCCTTGAAGATGAACATCAGTGATACTATATAACCTTCAACTAAAACCGGGGATTAAGAGGTTCTTATTTTTTCCAAAGTGCATTGGTCCAGAAGTGAACGTAATAGTTCATCTGAAGTTAGATCAAGCTAATTACAATGTCGTTGTCCCGTATACACACACACACACACACACACATATATATATATATATATTCAATAATAGCCCTTATGGTAAGAAAAAAAAACCCGGCAAGTAATTTGAAGATGAAAATATACAACGAATCACTGTCAAGGGGGAAAAAATATATATTGGAAAAAAAAGAAAAGGCCAACCTTGTCATAGGAATTGAAAAAAATCAAAAGACACGCAATTGATTGGTCAAAAGAAAAAAACCACCGTTAGGGCTACTAAGTTACAATGCAAAAAGTTATCAATACTAAGTAGAGGAAAATAGTAACGATAATTATTCAGTGAGTCAAGAACTAACCTTGTATAGTAGAAACTATAGTACGTTAGTTCCTGGCTCGCTAAGTAATTATCGTTACTATATATATATATATATATATATATATGTATGTATAAAATCCAAATAAGACGAAGAAGACTTGTTGGACATTGCTAGAGAAGAAAGGACGAACTCAAAAGTTGGTTGGTTGGTTGGTTGGTTGGTTGTTTTTTTTACGGCGTATCAACCCTTTCCGGGTCATTTAACCCTGAATTAAATTTCAAACAATTCTGTCAGGTATAATCATAGTTTTTGTTTACAAAGAGGTAACTGTCAAAACAGTTCTATTTTAAACAATTCACTTTAGCACAAGTATACGGTTAGTTCTATTTGACCCAGTGATAGGACCCTATCAGGTACTACCACTCTGGGCCAGAGTGGACCTTGGAGCAATGGCAATGAAGGGCTAATCTGCATTCCCCAAAGCTCAAGCATTATTGGGACCTTACCATCAGATTGTTTAGTGTTATGTCTAGGACACTCGCTGGCGGGGTCTTATCCCCTGCTGAGCCCCCACCTCAGCCGATTGGGGAAGAACTCATAAGTGATATTTCCTATGGATCACTTCACTCGGACGTGCAAGTATTGGGCGACCAACAAGAACTTATTTAAGTCAGCTTTGTGGGGACACTGGATTTAGTCTGGAGACATGGCCGTAGCAGATAGGGACGAATAGCGAGAGAGAATCAGAAAAATCCGGGTAAGCAGATCAACATGACGATGGTATAATCATTTGATAAAATGACAAAGAGAATGGAGGAAATATCATATTTACCCAATCCCTCCGCTCGGGCAGGATATGACACAAGGTCAATTTTGAAGCAGAGTTTAACAGGTTTGAATTCAGAGTTTCCTTCTCCTAGACTAGTTGCCTTACCATTACACCACGGGCACCTCCGAGAATGGAGGAAATATGATATGATACCAAAATTTTAAATCGTTTTTATTATATTTAACTTATAAAATATGTTACTTGTTTAAGAGCTTTGTCTAAAAAATAATTTAGATAAAAAAAAAATTGCACTGATCCTTAGAAATGTGAAAAGTTTTGAAATCTTTAAAAATTAAAAACGTTTTTTTTCAGATATCAAAAAATTTCGGGCGTTTTCGCATGATCAATTTTAAGGGTTCGTTGACGTCTCTAATTATGTTCCCTTGATAAACACGTGGACATTTTTAACAGTCCGTAATGAATAATGTTCCTAGTTACGTTGCCGAGCCAACCACGTTGACAGATTTATGGAATATAGAAAGAGAAATATTCGACAAAATTTTGGATTTCAAATCATATTTCCTCTATTTAATCTGTCTGCTTCTGTGTGTGTGTGTGTGTGTGTGTGTATAATTATATATATATATATATATAGAGAGAGAGAGTATAATTATATATATATATAGAGAGAGAGAGTGAGAGAGAGAAAGAGAAAGAGAAATATTGTGAAACATAGAATGTTTGATTTTGAAAGCATGTTTTATGCCTAGAGGTTAGGGAATCGTGTTTATTGGAGATTCATATTTACACGTTAGTGCAGTAGTTTCTTAAGACACTTTTTGCGTGTGTTCTCATCGGATAAGAAAATTTTTAAAACTATTCGACTCATAGATGGGACTCTGACAAGTTCAGATTGAACCTGGGAGTAATGTTAATGAAAAGTTACTCAATACTTCTCTGATCCCCGGAACTGGAACTTCACCATCGGGTTCAGGTTTTTGTCATACCTAGGACATCCATTTTATTGCTGGGTGTCTTAACTCACCAACTGGCCAATGAGAAATATTGTGATATTGCTTAATATTTTTGTGGAAAGAGCACAGTAAAGTAAGACTTTATTGATTAAAAATGCGTTAAACTTTGAACATTATATATATATATATATATATATATATATATATATATACAAGTATTGTACACAATTTTAACGGTTTTTGAAAGTATTTTTTTTATTTTTTCGATTTCTTCATTTTCTTTCGTTATCTGCCTGATGATTGCTGTTTGTAAAACTTCATGAAACCAAAGGTCGCAGACAAACTTCCATGGTATTAAATATATAAAATCTAATATATATTTATTTATAATTATTATATCATAGCTCTATCACAGATATTGAGCACTCTCCAAATTATATCGCACTTAGTTCACCTCAAACCCATAAAGTAAATTAGTAACAACCAACACTGTTACGATATATATATATATATATATATATATATATTGATTTATTTACCAACCCCTCTGCTCGGGCAGGATATGACACAAGGTCAATTTGTAAGCGGAGTTTAACAGGTTTGAATTCAGAGTTTCCTTCTCCTAGACTAGTTGCCTCACCAAGGTTGAAGAACCCTATTCTGCCCTACTATTAACCCATAGCTGGAGGGAGAATAATTGGATTCCTACCTTTCCCAAGGGTATTAGTGCTATGTGAAATGCAATTAGCCTCGTCCAGGATTTGAACTCGTATCACCGCAAGATTTCCTACGACGATAACCATTACACCATGGGGAATCCCCATGGCGTAAAAGTGCTGCGGCCGCGAAGTATATATATATATATATATATATATATATATATATATATATATATATATATATATATATATATATATATATATATATATATATATATATATATATATATATATATATATATATATATATATATATATATATATATATATATATATATATATATATATATATATATATATATATATATATATATATATATATATATATATATATATATATATATATATATATATATATATATATATATTTGTTATATTTAATGGCATGGATGCTTATCTATGACTACTGGTTTCATGTCGTTATTTAACAATCATTAGGCAAAAAAAGCATATATATATATATATATATATACATTGTTTCACAAAGGAATTACACGCACTTGATGTTTGTTCTATAATAATTAAAAAGTTGCTCTAAAGAATATTCGAATCTAATAAATGAAATGATTTTATTATGCGCTAGCCTAAGTGTCTTATAAAATTCTTCATAAGGGATTTTCGAAGAAAAAATCTTTTTTCCAAATACTCCTCAATATTGTGAAAGTCAATATTTTTTAATATCTTCAGGTGAAGGCTATTTTAAACATATGTAAATTGGTATTAATTAAATAGGTTCTAATTAGAAATTTTTAATTAAAACAATTTATTCGCTGATTTTTCTTCTTTTGTTGTTTTGGAATTTTAATCAGGTAAATTAATTTCGTCTTGCTGCAAAATGGCTTTCGGCTGATTACTGTAAACAAATTACTAGAGCGATCACTTTTACGCAAAAGGAACAAATAGTTTTACTGTAAAACCTTATGAATACGCATACCGAAACAGTCGATGGAAAAATGAAATGTTTCAAAGTTAACGTAATTGCATTAATGTGAGTTTCTTCCTTTTGAGAACTTCTGACTGCAAGGTTATTCAGTGCCAAATCCTCTTAATACATATATAGTAAATATATATGATTTGGTTTGGTTGGGGTTTATGGCATATCAACCATTGTGGGTTATTTAATGCCAAATCCTCTTTATACATATATATCAAATATAAACGATTTGGTTTGGTTGGATTTTATGACATATCAACCATTGTAGGTTATTTAGTGCCAAATCCCCTTTATACATATATATCAAATATATAGGATTTGGTTTGATTGGGTTTTATGGCATATCAACCATTGTAGGTTATTTAGTGCCAAATCCCCTTTATACATATATATCAAATATATAGGATTTGGTTTGATTGGGTTTTATGGCATATCAACCATTGTAGGTTATTTAGTGCCAAATCCCCTTTATACATATATATCAAATATATAGGATTTGGTTTGATTGGGTTTTATGGCATATCAACCATTGTAGGTTATTTAGTGCCAAATCCCCTTTATACATATATATCAAATATATAGGATTTGGTTTGATTGGGTTTTATGGCATATCAACCATTGTAGGTTATTTAGTGCCAAATCCCCTTTATACATATATATCAAATATATAGGATTTGGTTTGATTGGGTTTTATGGCATATCAGCCCTTGTAGGTTATTTAGTGCCAAATCCTCTTAATACATATATATCAAATATATAGGATTTGGTTTGATTGGGTTTTATGGCATATCAACCATTGTAGGTTATTTAGTGCCAAATCCTCTTTATATAGACATATTAGATATATATGATTTGGTTTGGTTGGGTTTTATGGCATATCAACCATTCTAGGTTATTTAATGCCAAATCCTCTTTATACATATATATTAAATATATATGATATGGTTGGGTAGGGTTTTATGGCATAGCAACCATTATAGGTAATTTAAAGCCAAATCCTCTTTATACATATAGTATATTAAATATATATGATTTGGTTTGGTTGGATTTGATGGCATATCAACCATTGTAGGTTATTTAATGCCAAATCCTCTTTATACATATATATTAAATATATATGATTTGGTTAGGTTGGGTTTGATGGCATATCAACCATTGTAGGTTATTTAATGCCAAATCCCCTTTATACATATATATTAAATATATATGATATGGTTTGGTTGGGGTTTTAGCATATCAACCATTGTAGGTTATTTAATGCCAAATCCCCTTTATACATATATATTAGATATATATGATTTGATTTGTTTGGGTTTGATGGCATATCAACCATTGTAGGTTATTTAATGCCAAATCCTCTTTATAAATATATATATTAAATATATAGCATTTGGTTTGGTTGGGTTTTATGGCATATCAACCATTGTAGGTTATTTAATGCCGAATGCTCTTAATATATAGAACGGCAAAAATCTATCATTTCACGTAGTCTCTTCTTCTTGTCAATAAAAAGTAGATCTAGTCTTCTGGCCTGGCGTGGGTGATACGATTATAATAATTATTCAAATGAGTTTTTCTCATCAGCTCTAACTGGTGGTCTGCTGGGCCTGTAGAATACACTGACTACATCTCTGCGGAGGGATAAGTTCTTTTACGTGATAAAACATGAAGGTGACAGTGTTAATAGCAATAATCGTAACCATTTAGACCGCAGAATTGTTAAGACCAACTAAAATATTTTGAAGAGTTCTCAAGACCTGAGTAGACATGCAGTCATTCAGACTTCAGTAAAAAAAAACCCTTAAGAAAAGCTTCCATTATCTCTTGAAGTTCGTGAATCGTGAAACTGATAGTTGCGATTGATATGCTTGTATTTAAGAATTTTAATAAAATCCATATATAATGATTCTGTGGTATATATAGAGCTTAAAAAAGGCTTTAAAAAGCATATGTATTTTAAAATACCTTAAAAGCGAACAGTTACTTTCGGTCAGGTACGAGGATCATTAAATAAGTTTTCAGACTTTTTTTTCGTATGGGCACTTTTATTGATAGTACACACATGAAACTCTAGTCCCCTTCCAAGTAATCTCCTCCAGTTACAATGCACTTGTTGTGATATTCCCACAGCTTCTGGAAGGCCCTATGGAAGTTCTCTTGTGTGAGCGTGTCAATGACCTTCGTCACAGCCGCTTTCATCTCCTCAATTGTCTCATAACGACAGCCTGTGAGCTTAGGGAATACGACAATTTTAAATGCCTGTACAAAAAAAGTCTGGAAACTTATTGAAGGTACCACGTATCATCTCTTCTTGTCTGTCACGGATTTTTTTTTCTCTGATGACAGGTGACCGATAGGAATTTTTCCCTTTTTTAGAATTTTTAAGATCAAATATGTGTGTGTGTGTGTGTGTGTGTGTGTGTGTGTTTTAACCTGTTGAACCTTTTTCCGTCGAATAAGACACTAAGGTTTAGATTTGGTTGGGTTTAATTTAATTGCATATCAACTATTGTAGGTTATTTAAAGCCAAATCTATTTTATACAAACAAACAGTTCTATTTCAAACAATTCAGTTTAGTCAACAAAGTTAAATGCTTCCAAGTATTGCTGTGTATCAGGAAAAATTCAATTAAACATCAATCATTCATTTACACACAATCAAATGAAAAATAGTTTAGTTAAGCATAATTATTCAGTTTAAATGTCAAAACAGTTCTATTTCAAACATTTCAGTTTAGGATTAGAACACCAATATGACCAATAAATAGAGCCCTATAAGGTGCTACCACTCAGGGCCACAGTGGGATTGGGAACGAGGGGTACTCTGTCTTCCCCAAAGTTCCTGTATAACTAGAGCCTCACCATCAGATTGTTTAGAGTCATAATAGGTACACTCATTGGGGGAGTTTTACCCATCTGAAGAGATGCAGTCGGTATATTCAGCAGCCCCAGGCGACTGGATCATTAAGATTTGGAGCAAATATATATATATATATATATATATATATATATGTGTGTGTGTGTGTGTGTGTGTGTAATATTTTAAAGATGAGCCGAGCTTTTATTTTAAATAATTTAAATCTAATTTAATTAGTATTTTAAATTAGTTTATTGATCATTAATCTATTACCCAGATTTTATATTATATTAGATTGATTTTAACGGGTGTCAATCCATTTGGGATTATTTCTTTACTTAGAAGTTAGGGAATTGTACATTTACATCTCATAGCAGCATCAATTTTCTATCCGGGACAGCATCATTCCAACATAACATGAAATGAGCACAAAATCTTTCTGTGCAGCAATTGCAGATTCACCAGTCTTTTAAAAAAAATATTCTACAGCAAACGCACTAAGTACGCTGGTTATCAAGCCATCATCATAATTGATCGCATCTGAAAAAAATGATGGCATGAGCTCGATGGAGCTACCATTACGGCTTGCCTAAATTTACTTGCAACTCACAGGTGACAGTTTGAAATGTGGGAGGTATTTTTGAACACCTTGTACAAATAATTTACATATAATACGTTTTTTTTTCAGAGTATTCCTATCAAACACAAATAATTTGCACACAGCTATATGGTATCAAGTATTCCTATCTAATACAAATAATTTGCACACTGTTGTATGGTTTCAGTATTCCTATTTAATACAAATAATTTGCACACAGTTATATGGTATCAAGAATTCCCATCTTTGCAAATAATTTCCACACAGTTATATGGTATCTATTCCTATCTAATACAAATAATTTGCGCACCGTTGTACCCTAACAGCCACTATTACTCTGGGGCAGAATGGCTGTAGGAGCAATAACAATTAAAGGGTACTCTACACTCTTCAGGGCCTCACCATCAGCTTAGTGTCATACCCAGGATACCCCATTTTTTGGGTGGGGGAGCATCTCCTTCTGCAAGGGATACATTCTGAATATTTTAATTACCGCAGACTATTATATCAGAGAAAAGATTTTATTTCTTATGTGAACTTAATATTGCTGGGGGGAAATATTCTAAAGAGTTTTATAGAGAAAGATTTAAGTGAGTAACGCGGTAGATATTTATTGATTTAAACAGAATTGTTTTTTTTTTCTCTTGGAATGTTGGTCCTAACTAGGCAACGGTAACAGATAATTATTTCACTCTAAAAGCTTGAAGGCCTATAAACCTAATTAGAGGTGTTTAATTAAAAGTGTTTTTAGTAAAGCAATTTATTCACTAATATATTTTCTTTTGCTGTTTTGGAATCTAAATTAGATTGATTAATTTCCTCTTGCAGCAAAATGGCTTTCTGTTGATTAGTGACATTATTAGAGCGACTACTTTTACGCATGAGGTAATGTCTTGGTAAGACCTTATAAATACACATACCAAATTTTAGAGCTCGACATAAAACCGTTTGATGGAGGCGCACTTAGAGTAACGGTTTTTGTCGTAAAAAATGGAATCGGTGACTCGATTTGGTTGGTTGGTTGTTTTTTTATGGCGTATCAAGCCTTTCCGGGTCATTTAACCCTGAAGTAAATTTCAAACAATTCCGTAAGGTATAAGTATAATTTTTGTTTACAAAAAATTAAATGAAAAAAATGGTTCTATTTTAAACAATTCAGTTTAGCACAAGTACACAGTTCTTTTTGACCCATTGATAGGACCCTATCAGGTACTACCAATCTGGGCCAGAATGGACCTTGGAGCAATTGCAATGAAGGGCTAATCTGCATTCCCCAAAGCTCAAGCATTATTGGGACCTTACCACCAGATTGTTTAGTGCTATGTCTAGGACACTCGCTGGCGGGGTCTTACCCCCTGCTGAGCCCCCACCTCAGCCGATTGGGGAAGAACTCATAAGTGATATTTCCTATGGATCACTTCACTCGGACGTGCAAGTATTGGGCGACCAACAAGAACTTATTTAAGTCAGCTTTGTGGGGACACTGGATTTAGTCTGGAGACATGCCCGTAGCAGATAGGGACGAATGGCGAGAGAGAATCAGAAAAATCCGGGTAAGCAGCTCGACAAATTCTGAATGAGTTAGTTCGCGTTTTACTTCCTGCTAATGCACTTGGGAAAGGCATGAATCCATATATTCTCTCCCACCCGGCTAAAGGTAAATAATAACACAGACTAAGAGTTTTAATCTTGGCAAGAAAAACCAGTATAGGAGAATGTATGCTCTGATTTCAAACCAGTTGTTTTCTGCAAAGAAATTGTCCCGTGCCACATCTTGCTAGTAGCAGAGAGGTTGGGTAAATTACATACGAACAACCGTTTGACCGTCTATAGAGAATACACACACACACGCACATATATGTATATACGAGGATCATTAAATAAGTTTCCAGACTTTTTTCGTATGGACACTTTTATTGATAGTAACCATATGAAACTCTGGCCCCCTTCGAAGTAATCTCCTCTGACTGCAATGCACTTGTTGTACCGTTCCAACAACTTCTGGAAGGCCCCATAGAAGTCCTCTTGCGTGAAATGTCAATGACCTTCGTCACAGCCTCTTTCATCTCCTCAATTGTCTCATAACGACAGCCTCTGAGCTTAGGGAATAACCAAAAGTCACAGGGACCTAGGTCTGGACAATAGGGATGGTGAGGAACTATCTTGATGCCCATCTTGGTCAAATTGTCTGTGACAAGGATGGAGTTGTGGACTGGTACATTGTCCTGGTGGAAATGCCACTGACCCGATTTCAAGAGTGGTGGCCTCTTCCCTAGGAATCTCTTCCTGAACTCTCGTAAAACCTCAACATAGTAACCTTAACCCTAACCCTAACGCTTTGGTCAATCAACTTTTGTGTATTGACTTCCTTACTCCTCCCACACCTCTCATCATCCCTCACAGACTCCCTGCCTTCCTTGAATCTCTTATGCCACTCAAAAACTGATGCTCGATTCATGCAAGATGGTCGAAAAGCAGTCTAAAGGATTCCACACGTTTCTGTGGCATTTTTTCCAAGTTTAAAACAGAATTTTATTGTGTCCTCACGTCCAGATTGCATTTTTGAAATTCACCAGCTTTGACGATGAGGCTTTAGTAGGGTGTATTCCAATTGCTGCTGTAGCTGTTCATTTCAAGCTGAAATCATAAAAATTGGTCAGTTATCTCATAGGATATATAGAAATAACATAGTGAAATTTCAAGAGTCTACGACAACTTTAAATGCCCGTACAAAAAAGGTATGGAAACCTCTTGAATGCACCACGTATATATATATATATATACGAGATCAAGTGAAAAGTTCATTGGATCACCAAGATATTCTCATGGAATGTTAAAATATAAAGTTTATTTTTCAACACAGTTTCCCTTATAGTCTACTGATTTCTGTCCTCGGTGTTGCAATGCTTGCATCCCAATGGTCAAAAAAGATATCAACAGCAGATATGACGTCATGTTAACTTTTCAGCCAATAAATTCATTTGAAAATATTTCTCAAATGAAACATTCAACATCGCCTACATTACCCTGAGGATGTTTTTAAAACACCGAAACGCAGATATCGCCTATATGCCCTCTGAATGTTTAGTTTAGTTTATATATATATATATATAAGAGGTTTATGTTTCTTACTAGCTCACTTAGTGAGTTAATGGAGGACCAAATGTCGCAGTATTGTTAAAGATATTAATATGCCAGAGCATTCATATATATATATATATATATGTATTTATATATATAAGTAAAGTTGGCGACCGTAGTTGAGGGTGACCAGAAGGCTCCCTTTTCAGTAGCTACTACACCGAGGTGTAGGGTAGGATGCTACTCCTTTCTCTGGATTTGCTCCACTTTACCCTTGATACGTACCTTATATTGCTGAGAGTTAAGCCAGGAGATATCAAGTACCATTTTTAAAGTCTTTGGTATGATGCGACCTGGGATTTAACCTAGGTCTCCCGGACCATTTGCGAACACTCTACCCACTAGACCAAAGAGCCGGTTGATATATATATATATATATATATATATATATATATATATATATATTACATGGTAGTGTCTGCGATCCTGGGTTTTATGCATTTTGCCATCGTCGGAGAGTGTCATTTTTTAAATGGATCAAAAATCTTCACTCTGTCCGACGATATATATACATATATATATATATAAATCAAACTTTATATTTAATCGATAATTCCGTTGGTGTGAAAAAACACAGATTGTACGGTTTGAAAATTCTACAAACTGATATATGGGGAAAAATTTCAGTAAAAAAAAAAAAGAAAAGACGAAAAATACACGTGTTACTTGAAAATAATCAAGGAGCATGTATGTCTAGTCAAAAGAAAAGCACCGACAGAATTACCTAAACTAAAACGTTTTAAAGTGTTCAGTACATGAGATAGAGCTAATATTATGAAAATGATGAGCCGTTTGGGGAAATCTTATTAGACTCACTTTTGGCCAAGTAGGAATTATTTTCATAATATATATA
Organism: Sepioteuthis lessoniana; assembly: GCA_963585895.1. Taxonomy (NCBI): domain Eukaryota; kingdom Metazoa; phylum Mollusca; class Cephalopoda; order Myopsida; family Loliginidae; genus Sepioteuthis; species Sepioteuthis lessoniana. The sequence goes on along the minus strand of OY757947.1, from coordinate 8,417,682 downwards.
TATATATATATATATATATATAATTGTCCCAAGCATGCAGCTCAACACGATACTGTCATCCAAAAGTATCGGTGTAGTATTATTAAAAGATAAATTAACTACAATAAAGAAAAAAAAATAAACACCTTAAATACTGAAGCACATAATCAACCCCTGATGATGACCTATGAAAGATCCGAAAGCGCTCGGGACAGTTTTGGTAAATTCATCCACCAATTCCAATCTGAAACCAAGATACTTATCAGGAAACTTGAAAGGATCTTAATAAAATTATATAGACAAAATGTGTCTTTATTATTTAATCAAACACGCTTAAATGAAAGACTGCTGCCCAACCACATACACACACGAGTGTATATATATATATATATATATATATCATCATCACCATGTCGCGCCGCCAGCGCGGATATCCCTGACCCTCTCTCGCCATTTCTCCCTATCATTCATCGCCTCCGGCAGGTCTTCAGGGTTACATCCTGTGTCCTCACATAGTTGCTGTATGTAAGTTCGTGCTGGTCGTCCTACTTTTGCACAGCAATATGTGGGGGTCCACAGGAGTACATCGCTTATGAGCTCGTCCTTGCTTCTCCAGCAGTGTCCCGCGTGTCTGGTTCGTCGAACTTGTATAGTTTTCGTGATGGGGGGAAAGTGTCCGTATAGTTGGAGTCTCGTGGGGTGTTGTCGCCAGGACTTGTTTAATACTGCTCTCAACATTCTTGTGTAATTTCCGTCTAGTTTCCTCTCCAGCCGCTTCGTTAGCGTCCATGTGGTGCATCCATATAGCAGTATCGACACAACCACTGCCTGGAAGAAACTGCGTTTCATTTTATCAGTTAGGTCCGACTTCCATATGATCGAGAGCCTATCGATAGCTGTCCATGCCTTCGTCAGTCGTGTGTCGATGTCTTTTTCGGTTGATGAGACGCTACTTCCTAGGTAGGTGAATTTGTCTACTAGTTTCAGAGAGGCTCCGTCTAGTGTGGCAATGTTGCCCGTTTGGTTGTAACACATATATTCAGTTTTGTTCGCATTGACATGGAGGCCAATGCCAGCTGCGGCTCGTTCCAGACTATGCAGTAGTGTCTCTGCTTGATTAGGCGTATTCGCTAGTAACGCCAAGTCATCAGCGTAGTCGGCGTCCGTGATTGTTTTTGCGGGATACCTTTTGCTTCTTCTCTTAGTCAGCTCGAAGCCATTTTCTCTGATTACGAAAATCATTTCTCCTTAACTAAAGATAGCTGATTTTATCATTTACTATGGAACACCATACAATCATATTATTTGTCATTAAATATAAACAGAATCTATAGAATTGAACCCATATCATTAAAATATAAAACTCTTTTATATATATTTTCCTGTTAGTATTGTATCGCAGGTGTCGAACTGGGAAGTGATCATCCCAAGTGTAGTCGGGCTAGTGATGGGGTATTATGTTAAAAGACCCGAACCCCCCGTTGACCCTGCTAAAATATATACCGACCCCCTTTAATTTATCGAACAGGTGTGTTTCTAACTCAAAAAGGTTGTCAAGTTTGAGTATAGTAGACTTACCGAAATGTGGGTTATATATTGCCAATGCCATCATTGTAGAACTGCAATGATACCATTTGACCGATAGCTAGAAGGATAAGAAGTTTCATGCCATTTTCAAAAGGTCATCATCATCATCATGTCGTGCCACCAGCATGGATATCCCTGACCCTCTCTCGCCACTTCTCTCCTTCGTTCATCGCCTCTGGCAGGTCTTCAGGGCTACATCCCGTTTCCTCACAGAGCTGCTATACGTATGTTCGAGCTGGTCGTCCTGCTTTTGCTCGGCCATATGTGGGGGTCCATAGGAGTACATCACTCGTCCCTCCTTCTCCAACAGTGTCCTGAATGTCTGGTTCGTCTAACTTGGATAGTTTTCGTGATGGGAGGTAGATGGCCGTATAGTTGGTACTTTGTGGAGTGTTGCCTGCAGGACTTGTTCAATATTGCTCGCAGCATTCTTGTGTAATTGCCGTCTAGCTTTTTCTCCAGCCGTTTTGTTAGCGTCCCAGTAGTGCATCCATATAGCAGTATCGACACGACCGCTGCTTGGAAGAAACTGCGTTTCATTTATCAGTCAGGTCTGACTTCCATATGATCGATAGCCTATCGATTGCTGTCCATGTCTTCTTTAGCCGCGTGTCGATGTATTTTTCGGTTGATGAGACACTGCTTCCTTGGTACGTGAATTTGTCTACCAGTTTCAGAGAGGTTCCGTCTTGTGTGGAAATGTCGCCCGTTTGATTAAAGCACGTGTATTCAGTTTTTCTGAAAATGAATGTAATAGCACGACTAAAGTCCGGACACATTTATTTCGAGGACGTAGTCCAGCATTTTAACAATTACACCACGGCGAACCCCAACTTTTGTAATAATTCGTACTTAGTAATATCCCTTTTGATTGTAATGTCCGGCATAGAAATATAAAATCCAAGTATTTTTGGTATACAGATTTTTATTTTTCAAGTAGAGGAATTAATATTGTGAATTGAATTACCATGACCAGAAAATCCGCCGAACACCTGACACTGCAATCTGTGGTCGCTGGTTCGATCTCCAGTGGTGGAGATTACGGTATACACTACTGATAAGACCTAATAAGGTCGAAACAGCTGTCCAGTGTTCCCGTATGTCATACGTAGGTGTTCGCATGATTTTCTGGTCGTGGCAATTCAATTCACAAGTATTTTTGGTTTAAAAGAAAGTCAACCCTTTTTATCAGTAAGGGTTTTCAGACTATTGTCTACATCTTTATTGTTATTTCCACAACGTTTCGGCTGATATGTCCTATGGCCTTCTTCAGGTGTTTGTCGAACTCGGGAACCTTCACGGAACTTCGAACTACGTCTTTTATTGAATCCATGGGGGTCACCTGTTCTGATTCCGTTAGCCATAACCGGGTACAAGTGTTAAATATTCCTGTATTGTTACTCGCCTGTAGTCAGAATTGAACCTGCAACTTTTAATAAGTGGTATGTAAATCCATTGACCTACATACAAGCCATGCATGGCAGAAAACAACGAGACACTCTCCTACATCTTACGTACATCCGACATCTTCCTGGTTTGATAAAACTCAGCAACCTTCGTCTCAGAAATTTAGAAAACTAAGTCAACCCTTTTATTTAAAAAAAAATGGTAGTCTAGTTATTCATAGTTGATACTGTATCTAAAAAGTACAACCTGGCAAGAGCCCAGTCGACTGGGACTATAGAATACAACGTCTGCATCTCTGCAGAGGGGTATAACTCCCACTCCCAACGTATGTCTTGGATATGACATTATATCGTCTCATGGTGAGGCTCCAATACATTTAAACTGTGTGCAAACAAATGACTTACGTAAAATCAAATTTTTAGAAATAGAACTGTTTGACTATTTAAACTGAGTGCAAACAAATGAACGATGTTTAATTGAATTGTTAGTGATACATAGCAATACTTGAAACCATTGAACTTTGTTGACTTATGCTAAATTGAATTGTTAGAAATAGAACTGTTTCATCATTTAACTGTGTGTAAACAAATGACTGATGTTTAATTCAATTATTAATGATACATAGCAATAGTTGGAACTGTGTGTAAACGAATGAGTGGTAGCACTTGAGAGGGTCCAATCTATGAGTCAAATAGAACTCTTTTGACATCTAAACTCTGACCTGGAGTGGTAGCACCTAAAAGGGTCCTGTCTATGGGTCAAATAGAACTGTTTTGATATTTAAACTCTGACCAGAAGTGGTAGCACCTGAAAGGGTCCAATCTATGAGTCAAATAGAACTGTTTTGACACTTAACTGTGTGCAAATAAAACTACATGCAAGGTGGCAATATTTGAGACCATCAAAGTGATTGCAAGCAAATGGTTAACTCAAAATGCATGTGGGTGGGTGTGTGTGTGCGTATATACAAGCATATACATTAGTGTGTATCACGCGCACACGCACACACACACACAAACACACACACACACACATATATATACATATATATATATATATATATGTAAAGAGAAATAGAGAAAGAGAAAAAGAGAGACAGATATATATATATATATATATATATATATATATATATATATATATATATATACGTCCCTATATGTGTGCAACTATATGCACAAGAATATATATATATATATATGAATGTGGATGTGTATATATAAGCACAAGCATTTATATTTATATATATTTTTTTTCAACATACAACGTGTGAAAGCACGTGCGATACCACGCTCTCATCAGCCGCCAATCAGGGTGATAAATGCATAAGTATATATATATATATATATATATATATATATATATATATCGTTTTTTATAGCTTTTTGAATTTTGCTTCTATCATTTCATTTTAAAGCTACAGCAAACTTAAATTAAGGTGCAATGATGTGTATATATATATATATATATATATATATATAGCCCTCAAACATGTTTCAGGAAAACACTGGGATCCTCATGGCCCTCAAACATGTTTCTGAAAAACACTTAGGAGTCACATGTGGCCCTCAAACATATTACTGGAAACCACTGGGAACCACATGTATCTCTCGAACATGTTACAGGAAAACACTGGGAGTCATATATGTTCTTCAGACATGTCACTGGGAAAAGTGGGAGTTACATGTGGCCCTCAAACATGTCCCTGAAAAACACCGGAAGTCACATGTGGTTCTAAAAATTGCAAATATTTTGTCTCCCAAGTTGATTTCCTTTATAAATGTCAGGTATGTGTATATGACTCGTATAATTCCATTTTAGAAACAAAGGTCCAAGTCAAACTGGCTGTATTTATTTCGTTTAGTCTGCTATTCCAGTTTTTTTACCCTGCTACAATGTCTGAAACGAGCCGCTGCAGTCATTGACCTCCATGACAATGCACACAAAACGGAATATAGGAAGCAGTGTCTCATCAACCGAGACAGACATCAATACGCGACTATCAAAGGCATGAACAGCTATCGATAGGCTAACGGTCATATGGAAGTCAGACCTGACCGATAAAATAAAACGTAGTTTCTTCCAGGCAGCAGCCGTGCCGATACTGCAATATGGATGCAGTACATGGATGCTAACTAACCGGATGGAGAAAAAGCTTGACGGCAATTAGACAAGAATGCTGCGAGCAATATTGAACAAGTCCTGGAGGCAACAACCCACAAAGCAATAGCTGTACGGCCACCTACCACCCATCACGAAAAGTATCAAAATTAGACGAACCAGACATGCGGGACACGGCTGGAGAAGAAGGGACGAGCTCATAAGGGAAGTACTCTTGTGGACCCCTTCACATGGACGAGCAATAGCCGGATGTCCAGCTCGAATCTACATACAGCAGCTCTGTGTAGATACGCGATTTGACCCTGGGGACCTGCCGGAAGCGATGAACGATAGGGAGGGGGGGCGAGAGAGGATCAGGGATATCCATGCTGATGGCACGAGATGATGATGATGATGATAAGTTTGCTATAGCCAAAGTTTTTTCCCGCTTTTATCTGAATATCAAAAGTCTATCAGGCATTAAAATTCTTTCCAACAAATGTGTGTTTATAAATAGTGTCAGTAGCAAAAGACATTTAAGTACATTAGCACTGATTTGAAAATTAATTCTGTTTATATATATATATATATATATTAACAGGATTTGGCATTAAATAACCTACAACGGTTCATATGTTATAAAACCCAACCAACCAAATATCCATTACGAATTACACACATTTATATATATATATATATATATAAACAGGATTTGTCTTTGAATACACCTACAAGGGTTGGTGTGCCATAAAAACAAGTAAACCAAATAAATCAATCAATTCATCATTTACAAAAAGTTTATTTTATTTCCATCCCAAGTGTCGGGTGTCACCAACATAATGAGCTGTTCCATCTGCCATATATGGCAGTAGCGGAGATCAGTCTGGGAAGAATAGACCTACGAGTCAGACCAGAAGAGCCGTTCCTATTGTTGAAGTATATCATTACTCTATCACTAATCCTAAATTCTTATTACTAACAGTCTCTCTCTTGTAAATACTCTTTCATGTAAATATAACTATTTTCCTCACATATCGTGGTTTGTCTTATTATTACTACTACTACTTGTGTTCACTAAACAGAACACAACACCAAGCGTTAAAGTCCCTCATCGACATTGATTTTTGTCTTATCTTTAATAGAGAGGGAGGGCCCCCAGTCTCTTTTTTTCAATCCTGTGAGGAGGATGGCAAATAATCAGAATGACGAAAAATACATTTTAACTGTCATTATATGACAATTGGATTAGGTATAGTATAGTATGTTTATTTAATGGCATATCAATCTTTGGGGGTTGTTTAAGATTAAAACTATCCTTGTAGAACAGCATTGACACTATTTTACCCTAGCTGGGGATGGGGTTACTGTTTGTCTTTGAGTTTATGCGTAATTGTTGACGATACAGATTTCAAATGAGATCATTGATTATGTTCTAACCTAAATTACCATATTAGTGTATCGAATTTGTTAATAAATTGCTTTAGAGGAATTGTGATGGTTGATAAATTCACCTCTAATCATATCAGCCAGATCCAATCTATCTATCTATCTATCTATCTATCTATCTGATCCTGTTCATAATCTATCTATCTATCTATCTATCTCAGTTTGCATCTATCTATCTATCTATCTATCTATCTATCTATCTGATGCTGTTCATAATCTATCTATCTATCTATCTATCTATCTATCTATCTATCTCAGTTTGCATCTATCTATCTATCTATCTATCTATCTATCTATCTATCTATCTCAGTTTACTTCTATCTATCTATCTATCTATCTATCTCAGTTTTGCATCTATCTATCTATCTGATCCTGTTCATAATCTATCTATCTATCTATCTATCTATCTATCTATCTATCTCAGTTTGCATCTATCTATCTATCTATCTATCTAATCCTGTTCATTATCTATCTATCTATCAATTCCAGTGTGTTCATTTCAAGCTATGAATTCCAATCTGGGGGTGTCCTCGTGGTGTAATGGCTAAAACGCTGGATTGCAGAGTCATAGTCTGCGAGTTCGTACTCCAGTCGCGCTATTGCATTCACTTTCGGACAAATACCCTTGGGAAAGGTAGGAACACCCTTATCCTCCCCGCATATATATATATATATATATATATATACGAGGATCATTAAATAAGTTTCCAGACTTTTTTCGTATGGGCGCTTTTATTGATAGTACACACATGAAACTCTAGTCCCCTTCGAAGTAATCTCCTCTGGCTGCAATGCACTTATTCTACCGTTCCAACAACTTCTGGAAGGCCCCATGAAAATCCTCTTATGTGAGCGTGTTAATGACCTTCGTCACAGCCTCTTTCATCTCCTCAATTGTCTCATAACGACAGCCTCTGAGCTTAGGGAATAACCAAAAGTCACAGGGACCAAGGTCTGGTCTATAGGGAGGGTGTGGAACAGTCTTGATGCCTATCTTGCTCAAATAGTCAGTGACAAGGATGGAGTTGTGGACTGGTGCATTGTCCTGATGGAAATGCCACTTATCCGATTTGAAGAGTGCTGGCCTTTTCCGACCGAATCTCTTCCTGAACTCCCTTAAAACCTCAACATAATAACCCTAAGCCTAACCCCCAGCCTTTGGCCAATCAGCTCTAGTGTATTGACTTCCTCACTCCTCCATGTGTGTGTGTGTGTTTATGATATACATGAATAAGTATAAGAATTAATTTTAAGCCATCATATTTATCAATGAAACAATATCTTTAGCGATAACAGGTGGTTCTCTCACACCGTACTGTAAACCATGGAAATGATAGTATCATGAAGCATTTAACTGTGTGCAAACAAATGATTGATACTGAATGGAATTAAAAGCGTTGGTGATAATTAAAACCATTTAGTTGATTAGAAACAGTAGCAATATTAGTATACAAACAAATTAGTTCTAACTCATTTAAAAATGAAATTACCGACAAATAAATCTCTTATCTATCGTGCATATCTATTCAAATGTGTGTAAACAAATGACTTACGTTAATTTGTTACTGTTACATAGCAATTCTTGATACCATTTAACTGTGGGGAAGAAATGATCTCTGGCTCGTTTGCAAATTTAAGAAATGTGTGCAAACTAAGGTACGAGGTATAATAAAGAGAAATAAAAATGCAAATTTCTTCCACACACGGGAAATATCACTGGGTATAGAGGAACAGGAAAACCCCTTAAATATCCATCTGTTCTTATAACTCCTTCTTCTTCTTCTTCTTCTTCTTCTTCTTCTTCTTCTTCTTCTTCTTCTTCTTCTTCTTCTTCTTATTATTATTATTATTATTATTTACTCATTAGAGTTATTCACATCAACGTTAGCTGATGGTCTTTCACTGGAGTTTGGGTGACAGCAAGTTTCCTCAAGTCTCCAAGACTCTTCTCAGTATTCTGGCCGTCTTCAATAATGCTGTTGTTTGGATGGTATCCACTCGTCCGCTAACTTCCAAGTCCCACAGTCCCTTTAATAATCCTTTAGTTACTGTACCAAAAACACCTATCACAATTGGTATAATTGTCACCTGTATGTTCCACAGTTTTTTCAATTCCCAATCAAGGTCGAGGTACTTATCCTTCTTTTCACATTCTTTCAGTTTTATTTTGAGTTCAGCCGGGACAGCAAAGTCGACAATTTTGCAAGTTTTCTTCTTTTTTTTTTTTATTACAATAAGGTCTGGTCTTCTGGCCGAGATTAAGTGATCTGTTTGTATGTTAAAGTCCCATAGGAGTTCGTGTGTGTCATTTTTATGGCATCTGGTTTTATGGCTCATCAACTCTTCTATATTGGTCATGAAGGAGCATGACCAATATAAAAGATTCCATGGGTCATAAACCGAGGGTTTTTAATATATTTTCTGCCTTATGATTCTGAATGTGTCTTTGATTTGTTTGATTAATTTAACGGTTGGTTAACCCATCTAGGGTTAAATGATACCAAGAGGTCCGGGAATTGCGTTCATTGTACGTTCTTATTTGTTTAGTTGTTTTGTGTTGATGGTTCTTTTTTGTTGGCACATGGTCCGCTCGAATACAAATAATCTTAAAACGGATCTATTTGAATCATAGAGGGAACTTTAATAGACACTACCATTCCAGGTCAGAGTTGACCTGGGAGTAATGGCAATGTAGATGTACTGTATACTATTTTTGATCTCGAAAACTGGAGCCTCACAATCGGCGTTAGTTTAGCGTCATATCCAGGATCTCCCTTTTTTGGCGTTGGGAGTCTCTCGCCTCGCAGGGACACAGTCAGCTCAGTAAGCCCCGATGACCAAACGGAATATTGTTTTATGGTAAATTGACTGTTATATATTGGTCGTGCAATACAAAATAAGAATTTGGAAGTAGATTCTTATCCTCATTAAGTCCATCTTGAGTGTCTTCATTTTAAATGTAGTTTTATGTCACATCGACTGCTATACAATGGTCATCAATACTAACAAATGTTCTTTTATGATTGATTTGTACGTTTACTAATGTCTTGATATACATTTTCATATCTGTTTTTCACATAATCCTAGGAATTTACTAAACCAATTTTCACTTATCTCTAATTTTTCACATTTGTCACGCATTTTCCTGATATTTTATTAATATGCTACTAAAAACCATTTTTTTTCAAGCAGCCAAAAACTCAATGATCACGTGAGCCTTTTATTTATTTTTCTTATTTTGAAATAATTTATTAATTAGTATTTCGGAAAGTTGTGGCTAACGTGCGACATCTTGTATATGAGTTCAAACTCCGGCCTCGCTATTACGTTCACTTAGTGATAGATACCTTTGAGGAAGGCATGAACACTCTTATCCCCTTAGTCATGGGCAAAATAGTGTAATTGACCAGCGATGAACCCGGCGTATATTGCTGACTGATAAATCTGGCCGAAGATAAAATCAACAAAGTGACTACCGGAAAACAATCAATGCATGGGTGTAAGCCATGACCGAAGAGAACAAGCATTTCGTGGGTGTAAACAATTGCCAATGAAAAGCATTTCTTGGTTAGGTATAAGCCGTGACCCATAAAAAGCAAGCAATGCGTGAGTGTAAGACGTGACTAATGAAAAACAAACAATGCGTGGGTGAGAGCCGTGACCAATGGAGAACAAGCATTGCGTGGGTGTAAGCCGTAACCAATGAAAAGCAAGCAATGCGTGAGTGTAAGTCGTGACTAATGACTACTTCGTATGCGAGAACTCTTTTTGATTGCCCTCCTGTTCCACAAAAGCGTAACCCACGAAGAATAAAAATGCAAGATCATATTCTTATATATACGTGTTCCTCGTTATTTGTCAAGACTTAGCAAAAAGTATACTACTATAGTACTACAACTGTCTTCTACAAGGATGGTTTTGGCATGAAATGCCCCAAGAAGGTTGATATGTCATTAAACAGAAAAAAGTTGGCTTCTTCGTACATCTGAATCTGACGGGTCTCTCATAAAAATAAAAAAATCGGAATTTTCTTATGACTAATTTTTATTGCTTACCATTCAGAAGAGGTTCAATGAAATAAATGGTCACGGGGATCTGAGTTCAAATCCAGGATAAGGCTTTTTGCAATTTAGATAGCTCTAGAGAAAGATATGCATCCAGATATCCTCTCACCAGTTCTTGGTAAATTATAAAACAGACTGAACTCTTTAACCTTGGTATGGCAACCAGTTTAGGAGAAGGAAAACTCTTAATTGAATCCTGTTAATGCTCGCTTTAAATTGACGTTGTGTGGCATCCGGATCGTGTGGAGGGTATTGATAAATATACACTATTCAGAAGAACTTCCTCTTCTCAGATATTATATCAGATTTGAAAAATATTGTTTTTCTATGGTTTAAGACAGGGGTTCCAATTTACAATATAAATACAACGGCGGAACGATCTCTGACTTTCCAATTACCTTTCCTCTGTCTCGACAACGTGAGGATCATTTCAAAATTGACATTAAAAAAGATAAATAAAAATAAAAGAAATATAATTTGTAGTAAATCTGTCCTGCCTTGGCATGAACTGACTCCAAAAAGGCCAATGATGTGGTCCCGCAACCCTGGATAATAGATTGTCAAAAATGTACAAGATATCCGACAAAATCATAAAATTCCTCACAGAACTTATGAAGAACAGGAAAATGGACTTGACTGCTGGAAGAAAAACTTTAGCAGAGGAGAAAATCCAGAGAGGCATCTTCCTGGGAGATCCGCTTTTACCATTACTAATTGTAATAGCAATGATACCGCTCAATCACATACTTAAAAAATGCATGGGGGGCGACAAATTTACAAAATTGCAAGAAAAGATTAATCCCCTAATGTACAAGGACGACATCAAGCTGTTTGTAGCAAATGAAAAAGAATTGAAAACTCAGATACAAACAATAAGAATATACAGCCAGGATCTAGGAATGGAATTTGGTATTGAAAAATATGACATGTTCAAAATAAGAAGTGGGAAAAGACAAATAACGGAAGAGATACAACTGCGAAATCAAGAAAGAATCAGAGCGCTTAAAATAAAGGAAAATTACAAATACTTAGGTTGGTTGGTTGGTGGGTTGGTTGGTTTTTATGGCATATCAACCTTTGTTGGTTATTAAGTGCCAAATCCATTCTTATATAAATAATAACTTCTATTTCAAACAAATCAGTTTAGCATGAGTACACAGTTTAATTGGCAAAAACATTTCTATTTCAAGTTATTCAGTTTAGTCAAACCGTTCTAATTCAAACAATTCAGTTAAGTTTAAGGATAGTTTTTGTCCACACACCGTTAAATGTCAAAACAGTTCTATTTCAAACAATTCGGTTTTGCTTAAGTACAGTTTCAATGTCAAAAATAATTCTACTTTAAACAATTCAGTTTAGCATAAGTACGCAATGTACGTGTCAAAAGAGTTCTATTTCAAGCAATTCAGTTTCGCATAAGTACACAGTCTAAATATCAAAACAGTTCTATTTCAAGTAATTCAATTTAGCATAAGTACACGTTTTAGTTCTATTTGAACTATAGATAGGACCCTATCAGTTGCTACCACTCTGAGCCTGAATGGACCTGGAAGCGATGGCAATTCCCCTAAGATTCAACATCACTGGAACCTCACCATCAGATTGTTTAGTGTCATATCCAAGACACTCGTTGTGAGGGGTCTTACTCCTCCGCAAAGGTGCAGTCGGCCGACTGGGTAACTAGGATATGGCTTAGAAAGGAAAACCTTAAGATAGAAACTGAATCTCTTCTCATAACAGCAAGAAACAACGTCATAAAGATTAAGTGAAAGTCAAAATAGACAAGACGCAGTGTTGGTTATGAGGTTAAGAGACGATTTGATTTATCACATAATTAGCGAATACAGCAAACTAGGGTAAAAGGAGGATAAGACTAGGTACAACTGGGTGAGAAATGTGAGACACTAGGAATTATACGTGAAATTTAAATTTGGACATACTAACGAATGGTACATGCAGAAACCAGAGTCTGTCCTGGAGAACGAGACGGACAAAATTCTCTCTATTTACCAACCCCTCCGCTCGGGTAGGATATGATACAAGGTCAATTTTTAAGCGGAGTTTAACAGGTTTGAATTCAGAGTTTTCCTTCTCCTAGACTAGGCTGAAGAACCTAGTCTGTCCTACTATTTACCCATAGCTGGAGGGAGAATAATTGGATTTATCCCTTTCCCAAGGGTATTAGTGCTATGTGAAATGCAATCAGTCCCGTCCAGGATTTGAACTCGTGTTACCGTGTCTATTTCCTACAACGATAACCATTACACCACGGACACCTCCTGACAAAATTCTCTCGGATTTTGAGATACAAACAAATATCCATAATCCCAGCAAGAAGATCAGAACTAGTGATAATGAACAAAGACCTAGTGATAATAAAAGATGACCTAGTGATAATGAACAATGGCCTAGTGATAATAAACAAAGAAAATGAAGAACCTGCAGAATTGTGGACTTTGCCGGCCCTGGGGACCACAAAGGAAAAATCAAAGAAAACGAAAAAAGAAACTCGTACGTTGACCTTGACAGAGAACTGAAAAAACTGTGGAAAATACGGTTTGGAAAGGGGCTGGAAGATTCAGAAATCGGAGGACGTTTCGAATCTATCCAACTGACAGCATCGCTGAGATCAACTAGAATACTAAGAAACCTTGCTGTTACTTAGCCCCCAGTGAAAGATCATCTGCTAACACCCCGTGAAAACCTCACAAAAAAACAAATAAAAATTCGAAAGAAACAATTCGGTGGAAAGTCAGAGATCGTTTAACCAATGTAACAGACCTGTTAAAACCCACACAAAAAAATATTCAAAATCTGACAAATTACCCGAGTAGAAAAGGGGATGGTTTGGTTTGGATTTTATGGCATATCAACCTTTGTTGGTTATTTAATGCCAAAGGTCTCTTTATACGTATACATTAAATCTATATGATTTAGTTTGGTTTGGTTTTATGGCATATCAACCATTGTAGGTTATTTAATACCAAATCCTCTTTATACATATATATTAAATATATATGCTTTGGTTTGGTTGGGTTTTATGGCATATCAACCATTGTAGGTTATTTAATACCAAATCCTCTTTATACATATATACATTAAATATATATGTTTTGGTTGGGTTTTATGGCATATCAACCATTGTAGGTTATTTAATGCCAAATTCTGTTTTTGACATATATGTTTAATATATATGATTTGGTTTGGTTGGGTTTTATGGCATATCAACCATTGTAGGTTATTTAATGCCAAATCCTCTTTATACATATATACATTAAATATATATGTTCTGGTTGGGTTTTATGGCATATCAACCATTATAGGTTATTTAATACCAAATCCTCTTTATACATATATATTAAATATATATGAGTTGGTTTGGTTGGGTTTTATGGCATATCAGCCATTGTAGGTTATTTAATACCAAATCCTCTTTATACATATATATTAAATATATATGATTTGGTTTGGTTGGGTTTATGGCATATCAACCATTGTAGGTTATTTAATACCAAATCCTCTTTATACATATATATTAAATATATATGATTTGGTTTCGTTGGGTTTTATGGCATATCAACCATTGTAGGTTATTTAATGCCAAATCCTCTTTATACATACATTAAATATATATATGATTTGGTTTGGCTGGGTTTTATGGCATATCAACCATTGTAGGTTATTTAATACTAAATCCTCTTTATACATATATATTAAATATATATGATTTGGTTTGGCTGGGTTTTATGGCATATCAACCAATGTAGGTTATTTAATGCCAAATCCTCTTTATACATACATTAAATATATATATGATTTGGTTTGGCTGGGTTTTATGGCATATCAACCATTGTAGGTTATTTAATACCAAATCCTCTTTATACATATATATTAAATATATATGATTTGGTTTGGTTTGGTTTTATGGCATATCAACCATTGTTGGTTATTTAATGCCAAATCCTCTTTATACATATATATTAAATATATATGATTTAGTTTGGTTTGGTTTTATGGCATATCAACCATTGTAGGTTATTTAATACCAAATCCTCTTTATACATATATATTAAATATATATGATTTGGTTTGGTTGGGTTTTATGGCATATCAACCATTGTAGGTTATTTAATGCCAAATCCTCTTTATACATACATTAAATATATATATGATTTGGTTTGGCTGGGTTTTATGGCGTATCAACCATTGTAGGTTATTTAATACCAAATCCTCTTTATACATATATATTAAATATATATGAGTTGGTTTGGTTGGGTTTTATGGCATATCAACCATCGTAGGTTATTTAATACCAAATCCTCTTTATACATATATATTAAATATATATGATTTAGTTTGGTTGGGTTTTATGGCATATCAACCATTGTAGGTTATTTAATACCAAATCCTCTTTATACATATATATTAAATATATATGATTTGGTTTGGCTGGGTTTTATGGCATATCAACCATTTTAGGTTATTTAATACCAAATCCTCTTTATACATATATATTAAATATATATGATTTGGTTTGGTTGGGTTTTATGGCATATCAACCATTGTAGGTTATTTAATACCAAATCCTCTTTATACATATATATTAAATATATATGATTTGGTTTGGTTGGGTTTTATGGCATATCAACCATTGTAGGTTATTTAATACCAAATCCTCTTTATACATATATATTAAATATATATGATTTGGTTTGGTTGGGTTTTATGGCATATCAACCATTGTAGGTTATTTAATACCAAATCCTCTTTATACATATATATTAAATATATATGATTTGGTTTGGTTGGGTTTTATGGCATATCAACCATTGTAGGTTATTTAATACCAAATCCTCTTTATACATATATATTAAATATGTATGATTTGGTTTGGTTTGGTTTTAGGACATAGCAACCATTATAGGTTATTTAATGCCAAATCATCTTTATATATATATATCAAATATATATGATTTATTTAAGAAAAAGTCAATTGCATTTTATAATGAACAGCGTGATTAGAACCAAATAAAGTATAAGCGCTTGGTCAGACTGTAACCTACGTCTTCTTTGCTGACTAGAAAGCCTGTTTAACTGTCTTTGACTTAAATTAATCTTCACTGTCGTGGACGCGACTAAGTTGAGAAAAAATGTACGAAGAATAAAAATGAAAAATATAATAGCAATGCTAGTGTGTGTTGAAGGTTTTGCAATATTTTAGTAACATTGGGCCAATTTGGCACGTTCAGATGCTTTTAGCGACCCCAAGAAGATTACGAGCCACACTGAAATGTAAGCGGTCGAGCTCATCTGATATTCTTCGAGAATTTCTCCCCATATTAACTTCACGGTTTTGAGCCTTGGAATTCAAAGTTTTAAGCTTACCATACATAGGTCGTCGTCGTCGTTGTTGTCTCTCTCTCTCTCTCTCTCTCTCTACATATATATATATATATATATATATATATATATATATATATATATATATATCGGGAAGACTTACAATGCACCTATCTGATACCAGATCCATAGCCCAACATCTAAAAAACATTGATGCCTAATAACTGAATTTCGGAAAATTCTTAACGAAAACACAAGAATATTTGAACATCAAAGTAGCAAGTAAAAACTACAGATTCTCGAGGCACTACATATTAGGAATATACGACCCCAACTTAATAGAATTAATTTTGAAACCAGTGCTAATGTACTTAAATGTTTTTAGCTACTGATGCTATTTATAGAAACAAATTCGAAAAGTAAACACTACACAATACAACAGTACCAACGCTCATTCTTACAAAGTAGTAATGTACTTATAAAAGTTACTTCACTTTTTTAATACATCTTCCCCTGATGATGGCCCAAAATCGGGCAGAAATAACTAATTATGGAAGGTTTATCAACCAATTCCCGATGAATATCATGAGATCAATGCGGCAATTTGAAAGGATTAACAAAAAATATGTTGACAAAAAGTCTGTTATGTTCAAGCAAATATGTATCAATGAAGAAATGCTGCCAATATATATATATATATATATATATATATATATATATATATATATATTGTACCCACCGCGTAATGGTTAGTGTTTGCTAATGGCCCCGAAGACCGGGGTTCAATCCCAGGTTAAGCCATACCAAAGACTCAAAAAATGATACATGATGCCTCCTAGCTTAACACTCAGTATTATCAGGTGGTGATCAAGGGAAAGGGGATCAGTAAAGGAAAAGAGTAGCGCCATCCTCTGTACCTCATTGCAGTAATTATTGAAAAGGGCACCTTCGGATCGCCAACAACGACGGTCGGCTAACTAACTATATACTGTAAAAGCGTATTAACTATACTAGTTGACTTGATGGGTCAATGGTGGGCCAAATTTTGCGGTATTATTAATATTAGAGCTGTTATATATATATATATATATATATATATATATATATATATATATAATGTTATATGTCTAAATGCAGGTTTCATGTTTTATGTATTCATCAGATAGATGTTATATATACGAGGGTCATTAAATAAGTTTCCAGACTTATATATATATATATATATATTGTCATCCACTGACAGATTGTTTCGTTCTATCAGAACTAATCAGTGTGGCTGTGTTTTCTGTTATTATATCAGTGGTTACCATTTATTTTTTTTAAGATACTTCCTTTTATTTACCAGACTTTTTTTTGTATAGGCACTTTTATTGATAGTACACACATGAAACTCTAGTCCCCTTCGAAGTAATCTCCTCCGGCTGAAATGCACTTGTACCGTTTCAACAAATTCTGAAAGGCCCTATGGAAGTCCTCTTGTGTGAACGTATCAATGACCTTCGTCACAGCTTCTTTCATCTCCACAATTGTCTCATAACGACAGCCTCTGAGCTTAGGGAATAACCAAAAGTCACAGAAGCAACGTCTGGACTATAGGGAGGGTGAGGAACTGTCTTGATGCTCATCTTGGTCAAATAGTCTGTGACAAGGATGGAGTTGTGGACTGGTGTATTGTCCTGGTAGAAATGCCACGGACCCGATTTCAAGAGTGCTGGCCCTTTGCGACGGAATCTCTTCCTGAAATCCCTTAAAACCTCAACGTCGTAACCCTAACCCTAACGCTTTGGCCAATCAACTCTGGTGTGTTAACTTCCTCACTCCTCCCAAACCCCTCATCATCCCCCACAGATTCCCTGTCTTCCTTGAATCTCTTATGCCACTCAAAAACTGATATTCGATTCATGCAAGATGGTCGAAAAGCAGTCCGAAGCATTCCATACGTTTTCGTGGCATCATTTTTTCCAAGTTTAAAACACAATTTTATTGCATATCGTTCTTCTAAAATGTCCTGACGTCCAGATTGCATTTTTGAAATTCACCAGTTGTGACAATCAGGCTTTACTAGGGTGTATTCCAATTGCTGCAGTAGCTGTTCATTTGAACCTGAAATCATGAAAATTGGTCAGTCATCTCATAAGATGTATAGCAATAACATACTGAATTTTCAAGAGTCTACGACAATTTTAAATACCTGTATAAAAAGTCTGGAAACGTATTGAAGGCATTACGTATATATATATATATATATATATATGTTTGATTCAACAATATAGATTTTTTTATCCACATATTTTTGTATTAATCTTTTCAATCTATTCTCTGGATGTTATTATTTCCGACTGGAATTGGCTAATACACCTCCTGTACTTAAATGGTTACCAAGTATTTTCGGACCCATCTTAAGCGATCATCGGTGGGGTGATATTCCAAAAGTGATACAAGCTTTGCAAATACATTTCAACTTTGTAAGAATTAAGAGTTATGTTGTGTTTGTTTTTAACAATTTAGTTTCGTAAATAGCTAAAGACATTTGAGTATATTATTATTGGACTGGAAATACTAGAAATACTAATATATATATATATATATATATATATATATATATATGAATTTCCTTTTATTATCTGTGTACTGTAATGCTTACATCCCATTGGTTAACAAGAAATATGACGTCACTAAATGAACTCTACGGTGTATGAACGTTCATAAGTTGTTTCTTATTCCTCTCTCTAACCGTAGCACCAATAACGATTCTCTATAGAAACACCAAAGTAAAAGTACGATCACCAGACGGAGACACAGAATACTTCGACACTGTAGCAGGAGTACTACAAGGGGACACGCTGGCTCCGTACCTCTTTATCATTTGTCTAGACTACGTAGTTAGAACATCGATAGACAAAATCAGAGAGAATGGCTTCGAGCTGACAAAGAAAAGAAGCAGAAGGTACCCCGCAAAAACAAGTACCGACGCCGACTACGCCGATGACATAGCGATACTGGCAAATACACCCGACCAAGCCGAAACACTACTGCATAGTCTGGAACGAGCAGCCGCAGGCATAGGCCTCTATGTTAATGCACACAAAACGGAATATATGTGCTATAATCAAACGGGGGACATCTCCACTCTAGAAGGAACCCTCTTAAACTAGTTGACAAATTCACTTACCTAGGAAGCAGCGTCGAATCAACCGAAAAGGACATCGACACGAGGTTAACGAAAGCATGGACAGCAATCAATAGGCTATCGATTATATGGAAATCAGACCTAACCGATAAAATGAAACGCAGTTTCTTCCAGGCAGCGGTCACATCGATACTGCTATATGGGTGCACTACATGGACGCTAACAAAACGGCTGGAGAAGAAGCTAGACGGCAATTACACAAGAATGCTACGTGCAATCTTGAACAAGTCCCGGCGGCAACACCCCACAAGACACCAACTGTACGGCCTGCTGCCCCCTATCACGAAAACTATTCAAGTTAGACGAACCAGGTATTCAGGATACTGCTGGAGAAGCAGGGACGAACTCATAAGAGATGTACTCTTATGGACCCCCACATATTGCTGTGCAAAAGCAGGACGACCAGCACGAACATACATTCAGCAGCTATGTGAGGATACGGGATGTTGTCCTGTAGACCTGCCTCGGGCGATGAACGATAGGGAGGAGTGGCGAGAGAGGGTCAAGGATATCCGTGCTACCAGCGTGACATGATGATGATGATATATATATATGTATATTATCATCCCCTGAGAGATTGTTTCGTTCTATCAGAACTAGTCAGTGTGGCTGTGTTTTCTGTTATATCAGTGGTTACCATTTATTTGTTTAAGATACTTCATTTTATGTACCAGACTTTTTTTGTATAGGCATTTTTAGTGATCTTACACACATGAAACTCTAGTCCCCTTCGAAGTAATCTCCTCCGGCGGCAATGAACTTGTTGTACCGTTTCAACAACTTCAGCAAGGACCCATGGAAGTCCTCTTGTGTGAACGTATTAATGACCTTCGTCACAGCCTTTTTCATCTCCTCAGTTGTCTCATAACGACAGCCTCTGAGCTTAGGGAATAAGCAAAAGTCACAGGGAGCAAGGTCTGGACTATAGGGAGAGTGGCGAACTGTCTTGATGCTCATCTTGGTCAAATATTCTGTGACAAGGATGGGGTTGTGGACTGGTGTATTGTCCTCGTGGAAATGCTACTGACCCGATTAGAAGAGTGCTAGTCTCTTCCGGCGGAATCTCTTCCTAAACTCCTTTAAAACCTCAACATAAAACCCCTAACCCTAACCCTAACTCTTTGGCCAATCATTTCTGGTCTATTGACTTCCTTAATCCTCCCACACCTCTCATCATCCCTCACAGACTCCCTTCCTTCCTTTAATCTCTTATGCTACTCAAAAACAGATGCTTGATTCATGCAGGATGCTCCAAAAGCAGTCTGAAGCATTCTATACGTTTCTGTGGCATCGTTCTTCTAAAGTGTCAGATTGCATTTTTGAAATTCACCAGCAATCAGGTTTTAGTAGGGTGTATTCCAATTGCTGCTGTAGCTGTTGATTTGAACCTGAAATCATAAAAATTAGTCAGTCATCTCATAAGATGTATAGCAATAACATAGTGAACTTTCAAGTGTCTGCGACAATTTTAAATGACCATACGAAAAAAGTCTGGAACCTTATTGAAGGCTCCTCGTATCTTTGGCTTATATGTGAATACTTGAGTCTTCAGGTATCCCCAAAGGATACAATCACAAAGCAATAGATCTATGGCCTAGGTTAAAAGCCTTTGAGGATCAAGTATCTCCGGAGGACGTAATTACAAGTGGTGAGATTTTTTATCTTTATTTACAATCTTGAGCCGTCGAGTATCCCCAAAGAACATAAATTTTGAAGACTTGAGATTTCATGTATCCCCTGAAGAAGTAATCACACGAGGATAGATATTCGGCTCACATTTAAAGACTTGAACCGTCAGGTATCCAAGAGGAAGTAATCATACGAGGATAGATATTCGGCTAAAATTTAAAGACTTGAGCCTTCAGGTATCCCAGAGGAAATAATCACACGAGGATAGATATACGGCTCAAATTTAAAGTCTTGAGCCTTCAGGTATTCCAGAGGAAGTAATCACACGAGGATAGATATAAGCCTCACATTTAAAGACTTGAGCTTTCAGGTATCCCAGAGGAAGTAATCACAAGGAGATAGACACGCTGCTCATATTTAAATAATTGAGCATTCTGGTATTTTCAAATTGAGTAATCATAGGGAATAGATCTCCTGAGAGAAGAAACTAGTCCATTGTAATCAAGTTTCAGTAATAAATGCACGATGTTCACCATTCTACGCCATGGTGACAACTAAAATATTGCTGAAAGGTATATTTCTTACCTACCTACCGCTTCTAGCTCCTTTCTGGCGGCAATTTCAAATATCGGAGATCATTCTGCCGATCACTGTACTTCCTTTTGGAGAGATTTAGATCGGAAGGTCCATGTTCAACCGGAACTCTAGGATGGTTAACAACTGATATTATAAGTAGAACATATGGATTGACTCCCGGGAAAGATACAGAGACGTGTTAGGATTCCTGGGGACAAGTTCTCCTTGTTTTCTTTTCCCTCGTCCTGTTATATATTGACCTTCGACCGAACCGTCAATCAAGAGATGCACCTGTGTAAATAAGCGGAAGAATAGCGAAATAGGTGCATCCGGTCGAAGATATCGGAATATCACCTTGACCGGTGGACGTGGTTGTATTCGGTGATGGTGGCAGATGCGTACTCCCACAGGAAGCAGGTGGGAGTCAAACAAAAATATAACTATGTGCCACAGACGGCTTGGGGCAGTCAGTTCGAGTTTCAGTTGGAGTTGGAGTTGGAGTCAGTTGCGGGACAAGATGCCAGCTTGAGAGCCAGCGGCAGACAAAGGGCTTTGGGCCCTCAGTGACCCACGGTTGAGCAGCCCAGCCAGAATGCGAAAGAAGTGTTGCTATGGTCAGAAGAACTTGGGGTCAATATGTAGCAGTCTGTCCCCGTCTCCAACTCACCCCTCACACACAACCAACATCAACCCTTTCGAGAATAAAGAGAGAGAGAGATTTTTTTTTATAAAGAAGTGTGTTCATTCGTTCATTGAAGTTGACTATGTTATTGTTTACTATGTTTCTGCATATACTTGTATATGTATGTGGCTATACAACAGCCCTACCTGAAGACAAGATCAAAGCTAAGATACTCTACTCACAACCCAGCTCGACGATAAAAGATATTCGAGATACGGTGCACAGATACTCATCCGAGCAAAATAACAGACACGAACAAAGAAAAAAACGTTGCTTTGTCTCTCTCACTGGCCTAATATTGTTTACAGTACCTGTATTCCTAAGTGGTCACCCACCGAAATTCTGACTGGCTCATCCTTGCTTAACTTCTGTAAAGTAGCTGGCACGGGTGCTAAACCCCAGACTTGATCGAAAGTTGAACAGCTTGTTATTTACTAAACTATTGTTGCAGCACATGTTCTTCTGAAGTGGTCACCCACCCAAGTTATGACCAAGTTCCTCATTGCTTAACTTTGGTTTTCTAGCGAGAACCGCTGCTTATAAGCTTGACTTAGAATTTGTTAAACTTTGCTTTGGTTGGGACCCGGGCGTCATTTTGCTCATTGCACCTGCTATTTCTAAGTGGTCACCCATCCAAGTTCTGAGTAGGATCATCATTGCTTAACTTGAGTGATTTGACCTGTGCCATGGCTTTAAGCATTTCTGGCCCGAATGTTACACTGTTCATTATATATTTTCTTACCGTACTTGCTGTTTCTAAGTGGTCACCCTTCTAAGATCTGATCAGATTCATTATTGCTTAACTTCAGATTTCAAGCGGGAACCTGTATTTTAAACTTGACTGAGAATTTACAAAGCTTTGTTTTGCTTAGCACACGGACCTCCTTGTGCTTACAGAACTAAGTGGTCACTCATCCAAGTTCTGACCAGGTTGATCGTTGCTTAATTTCTATGATCTAGCCGGCTTTACGCCTGACTTGACTGAAAACCTCAATTTATTATACAGTTATAAAACACTTGTTGCGGCACCTACTTTTCCAAAGTGGTCACTCATCCAAGTTCTGACCAGGTTGATCATTGCTTAATTTCTATGATCTAGCCGGCTTTACACTTGACTTGAGCGAAAATCTCAATTTATTATACAGTTAAAAAACATTTGTTGCGGCACCTACTTTTCCAAAGTGGTCACTCATCCAAGTTCTGACCAGGTTGATCATTGCTTAATTTCTATGATCTAGCCGGCTTTACGCCTGACTTGACTGAAAACCTCAATTCATTATACAGTTAAAAAACACTTGTTGCGGCACCTACTTTTCCAAAGTGGTCACTCATCCAAGTTCTGACCAGGTTGATCGTTGCTTAATTTCTATGATCTAGCCGGCTTTACACTTGACTTGAGCGAAAATCTCAATTTATTATACAGTTAAAAAACATTTGTTGCGGCACCTACTTTTCCAAAGTGGTTACTCATCCAAGTTCTGACCAGATTGATCGTTGCTTAATTTCTATGATCTAGCCGGCTTTACGCCTGACTTGACTGAAAACCTCAATTTATTATACAGTTATAAAACACTTGTTGCGGCACCTGCTTTTCCAAAGTGGTTAC
>OY757947.1:8346576-8389076 GCA_963585895.1 Sepioteuthis lessoniana | reverse complement strand
CATACATCCCTATTTATACGAATTTATGACATATATATATATATATATATATATATATATATATATATATATTATTTCCATATACATTAAATATAGAGCTGCCACATACAAAAATTACACGATGTAGCCGTATAAGTACACACCCACACATACATCCCTATTTATAAGAATTTATGACATATATATATATATATATATATATATATATATATATATATATATATTCTTTCATATATAAAAAAATATCATACGTGTACTTATATGTATACACACACATATACATTTTACGTATCTCACAAACAAACAAATATTTACTTTATATATACATATAACTAAAAGCTGTTAAAATTCATTTTACTTTTTAAAATAGACCCTACACGCATAAACACCCACCCCCGCACACACTCACACACACATATATATGGGGAACCTCACTGTCTTTTTTTACTTTTGTGTGCGCATATATATATATATATATATATATATATATATATGGGGAACGTCACCTTCTTTTTTGACTTTTGTGTGCGCATATATATATATATATATATATATATATATATGGGGAACGTCACCTTCTTTTTTGACTTTTGTGTACCGGAATACGTGTGAAATCTAATAAAGTTTGGAAAAGCAAATTTTTCTTTTTTTTCTTTTTTTGCCCGAATGAATTAATCTCATTGTATATTTATAGCCTTGTGCCAAGTTAACAACTGCTTAGCTGACCTTTCTAAACTTTGCTTCGATCCGGCGAAAGGCCATGATCGGGTACTGCCTGGCGAACTTCAGTCTCACTTTCTCCCCAGACCATCTCACCGAAATCCTTTTTATAGAAAGCCTGCGACTTTGTTTATCAAATTGTTTTGCATATTTAACCATCTATAACTGCCTTGTGTTCTAGCTCTTTATATTTGCATATACGTTGCAATGTCCGCGACTGCCGACTTATCTTTTTATTGGAACACAGACTGGACAGCTTCTGGTTTATATGTTATTGTTATTTTTTTGTTTTTGTTTTTTCTGCACCAGATTTTGTTTGAAACCAATTTTTGGAACATACTGTTTCCAGTCATTCATACACTATTAAACAACCTATATGGTTTGGTTTCTTTGTTTAATGGCATTTCAACATTTGTAGGTTATTTAATTCCAAAACCATTCGCCTAGAAGAACAGTTGTGGTACTATTTAACCCATACATGGGAGGATAAGGGGGTTCATACCTTTCCCAAGGGTATTTGCCCAAAAGTGAACGTAACTGGAGTTCGAACTCGCTTACTACGATTCCGCAGCCCATCACTTTAACCATTACACCACGAGAACACCTCCACACAACCTATATAGCAGGGGTCTAAAACTAAGACTCAAAAAGGCCCCTCTCCACAACACACGCACATACACACGTATGAATATATATATGTCAGTATTTATCTATCTATCTATCTATCTAAAGAACATTTAAAATACAATGATGCAGTTTTGGTGAGGTTGCGTTTACATACTGACGTTCCCACAAGCACACCAATAAGTAAAGTAAAGTTGTCTCCCTTTAGTCGAGGGTGACCCGAAAGCTCCCTTTTCAATAGCTACTACACCGAGGTGTAGGGGAGGGCGCTACTCCTTTCCCTTGATTGCTCCACTTTACCCTTGATCCTTACATTATAATGCTGAGTGTTAAGCAAGGACGTATCAACTACCATTTTTTAAGTCTTTGGTATGACTCGACCAGGGATTGAACCTAGGTCTCTCGGACCATTTGCGAACACTCCACCCACTCAGCAAATGAGCCGGAATTATATATCTATATATATCCATATATAATTCCGGCTCGTATATATATATATATATATATATATATATATATTTACTAATCTAATATCTACCAGTATTCACGGTACAGAACCCCCCCACCGAAAAAAACCCTGGCCAAGAACAAGAGAAAAAAGTATCTCGAATCACCGCCCAGGGGAAAAAGAAAATAATGTTTGGGTCAAAAAGAAAGAAAATGCCAACCTCGTCCGACCCCTTGAAAAAAATCAAGGGATATGCAGTCAGTGGTCAAAAGAAAACCAAAAAACCCTCCGCAAATGCTGCAATGCTACAATTACTAAAGTGCTCAACACCAGACAATGGAGCCAATTATAAAATTAACTTAAATCGCGAGTCGAAAATCTTCTACTAAAGTTTCACCTTAACGGATCATCAGGAAGCCTAACTTCGAAGTCAAAGTTAGGCTTCCTGATGATCCGTTGAGGTGAAAATTTAGTAGAAGATTTTCGACTCGCGATTTAGGTTAATTTTATACATATATATATATATATATATAAATATATATATATATATATAATTGTGTTCAAATTCATCATTTACGTAACTAGGAGAGTAAAAAATTAGGGCTCGAAAGAAAAGCCGATGAGAATACCACTTTTTATTTCATCACTATTGTTTGACAGCAAAAATTATGACATGTACTTTCATTCAAGCCAGAGTAATGAAATAAAAAGTGGTATTTTCCTTATTTGGGTAATTTGGAGTACATCTTCTTTGCCATTACTCCCAGGTCTACCCTAACCTGGAGTGGTAGCACCTGATAGGGTGCTATTTATAGGTCAAATAGAACTACTTAACATCTAAAATGAGTACAAACAAATGACTTTTGCTAAATTGAATTGTTGGAAATAGAACTGTTTATTCGTTTAACTGTCTGTGAACAAATGAATGATGTTTGATTGAATTGCTGATTTGTTGATTTAAGTTTCTTCTTTTTACAACATATATATATATATACAATGTAGGCTGTAATAATTATAAATATAGACTGCTCAATATATATATATAGTCATCCACAGACATACTGTTTCTTTGTATCACACCTCTTCAGTGTGACTAAACACGTAGGACGTCTCAAGTGTTGTTTTTTTTTCAAAAGGAAAAAAAAACACTCTTTACACAATCAAACAACCCTTGATGATTACCTATGAAGGGTCGGAGAGTGCTCACGAAAATTTTGGTAAATTCATCCACCAATTTCAGCCTGAAACCAAGACACTTATAAGGAAACTTGAAAGGATCTTAATAAAATTATATAGACAAAATGCGTCTTTATTATTGAATCAAATATGCTTAAATATATATATATATATATATATATATATATATATATATATATATATATATATATATATATATGTATATATAAAATTAACTTAAATCGCGAGTCGGAAATCTTCTACTAAAGTTTCACCATATCGGATCATCAGGAAGCCTAACTCCAACTAATGCTAAAGGAGAAAGCGTTAAGTTAATTTTATAATTGGCTCCACTTGTGTTGAGTACTTTTGTAATTGTAGCATTGCAGGATTCGCGGAAAGGTTTTTAGTTTTCTTTTGACCAACTGACTGCGTATCCCTTGATTTTTTTCAAGGGGTCGGACGAGGTTGGCCTTTTCTTTCTTTTTGACCTATAATTTTTTCTTTTTCCCCCGGGCGGTGATTCGAGATACTTTTATCTCTTGTTCCTGGCGGGGTTTTTTCATTTTTTTCTGGTAGATATTAGATTAGTAAATATGTATATATATATATACGACAAAATGTGCCTTTATTATCTAATCACATATGCTTGAATAAAAGACTGCTGCCCATTTTCACACACACACACACACACACACACACACACATATATATATATATATATATATATATTAAAATCAACTGCCCCATTGAAAAAGCTACTTGTGCCAAACTGTGGCTTCACCACTGGCTGGTGACTGATGAGAACAGTGTAGGGCACGTGTTTTTCACATGGTATGATAAAATATATATACATATATATACACTTATATTTACTTGCACATATAATTTCATGCGTATTTCTTTGTATGCATGTGTGTATATGTGTATATATGTGTGTGTATATAAATAAATATATATATATATACACATAAACATATACATGCGTACACAATGGACTGACTGGATAGATAGATAATAAACAGTTTAAGATAGATTGATTGATAGATAAGCAGAACACATACACACACACACACACACACACACACACACATATATATATATATATATATAGTTTGGTTTAGTTTCTTTGTTTTATTGCATATCAACCTTTGTAGGTTATTTAATGCCAAAGCCGTTCTTCTAGAAGAACAGTAGTGGTACTATTTAACCCATAGCTGGGAGGATAAGGGGGTTCATACCTTTCCCAAGGGTATTTGCCCGAAAGTGAACGTAATAGCGCGACTGGAGTACGAACTCGCTTACTACGATCCCGCAGTCCATCGCTTTAACCATTACACCACGAGGACACCCCCTAGCAACATATAGTGCACATCCTTGACTTTCAACATATACTACACATTACTCACTTTTAACATTCAATACAGACTAAAATCCAAAATTAATGGATTCTTCGTTCATATTTAATGCTTATTCTTAATAATTCATGATCAGGTTTTCATAAATACTTTGAAATAGCATAAATTTAATCTGAAAATCAGGTAACAAAATCTTCTGTCCTACGAATTAACCAATTCCCCTGACAAAATTTCCGCAGCTGTTCTGGTTCAAACACAGCAATAAATATTAATTGATTTTGTTGAGGCAGAAGAAAGAATACAAAAAACCCCCCAAGATTTGAATTTTAGAGTTGGGACTGATTTCATTTTTTTAATAAGAATTCATCTTTACGACAAAGATAGTTCAAATACGGATAAACAAAGTCGAATTGAATATTTCTGTTCTATTCATAAAGACTAATCATCTGGTCAGTTACTTCCCACAAATCTTACTTGACTTGAGGTCAACACTTGTCAATGAGAAATTGGTCAGAGAGAGAGAGAGAGAGAGAGAGTGAGAGAGAGCGCACAAAGACAGTATTAGCTGTAGGCGCTGTCTTTTGGACATTTTTGTTGTGAGTTATGCATCAATTTGTTACGATACCCCTCTTCTCCCACACGTTACATCAACTCTTTTAACCATTTCGCTTCTTTACGGCCGGTGATCAACTAGTGGTCTCGATAGGGGTAACGCACATTTCTTGCCACTACAAGAATACAATCGAGGGAACAGAAGAAAAAAAGAACAAACGAACAAAACGAACAATATGCTTGGGGTTACTCAAGAGCAGAAGGAGAGTTATGCAACATTTTGCATTCCTGATAGCATATATGGACTAACACTAGCATGGATTACTAGCGAAAATTCCACAAAGCAACTGGAATGCCGACATCTTGACTCGATATTCTTCGCTGTTCTGGACCCTCTCTCATGCTGGCTCGCCTCTCTGCTGTCGTGTCCCGTCGCCAACTGCCAACTTCGAGCTCCTTTTTTCAACTCTCTTCTCGCGTCCCGTTACCACTTCCGGACCCGGCGAGAATTCAAGTCCAAAAACCCTTTGTCTGGTTTCGCGCCAAAACAGACAAAGGAGTCGTCTGCTTGGCGGGCCACCTACATAGTGTTACAAATTGCCCTTATGACATCAAGAGATAAAATGTTAGTAAATTGAATTATTGTTTTCGTCTTGGTAATTTTTTCTTTCCAGGAAATTAGTGCTACATATTATGATCTGGAATAAGCAATATTGAAAGGTTACATACAATATATATACATATCTATCTGTTACATAGCCACAATTAACGCCATGTGCGAAATGGACATATAATGTTCATTACGATAGAACATATAAAGAACATATAAATCTCGAAATTCGAAAACGCGTAACGACTTCTTTGTTCAGGTACGAAACAATTTTATTAACTTTGAGTTAAAGGTTTCGACATAAGGAGGAGAGACGCAATCTTCTATGCTGTCTTATTCATTTGGCCCCCATCTCGAGTGGCCCCCATAGGGCGCAATTTCGCCTCGCGTCTGCGAGCTCCAAAAGTCGATCCTCCTCGTTTGGCGTCTAGTATTCAACTCCCTTAACTTTCTTCAAATTACAAAAAACCTCCGCGTGCTTCCGGTGCGTGGTGTCACCCGCATTCTGTCACCCCGTCGTTCCGTCATCTCGGGCTATTGTGACATCTCTGAATGGCATGTCCGCCTCTCGCGCGCATTAACACCTTCGTCAAGGTTTGCACCTAACTAACCCATGTGCTGAGCCGAAAGGTTCTCAGCCTAACTAAACTCAAAGGCATGAACCTGAATCCCTTAGCCATTACGTTACATATCTATCTATCTATCTATCCGTGTGTGTGTGTGTGCGTGTATTTGGGAAGCAGTCTTTCATTTAAGCAAGTTTGATTAAACAATAAAAATATTTTGTCATTATGATTTTACGAAATTTGGATTTAGGAATAAAGTGGGTTCTGGAGGTGCCCGTGGTGTAATTGTTATCGTCGTCGGAAATGAACACGGCGACACGAGTTCAAATCCTGGACGAGACTGATTACATTTCACATAGCACTAATACCCTTGAGAAAGGTATGAATCCAATTATTCTCCCTCCAGCTATGGATAAATAGTAGGACAGACTAGGTTCTTCAGCCTTGGTGAGGCAACTAGTCTAGGAGAAGGAAAACTCTGAATTCAAACCTGTTAAACTCCGCTTAAAAATTGACCTTGTGTCATATCCTGCCCGAGCGGAGGGGTTGGGTAAATAGGATAACGTCGGTTTTAAGATGTAAGGCTATGGGGCTCGAATCATTAAAGTGTATACATAATAAGACGTTTTGAAAGAGTCGTAGTGGTAAGACCAACGTATGTATCATTTTCGTTGGAGACAGTCTCCCAAGACACATTTGAACATATATACAACGTTTGTCCGATCAAAAGGTTCAGTGGAGGAGGAAAAATTATTGGAAATAAATTTGTTGTTGTAAATGATCCTATTTACCCAACCCCTCCGCTCAGGCAGGATATCACACAAGGTCAATTTTTAAGCGGAGTTTAACAGGTTTGAATTCAGTTTTCCTTCTCATAGACTAGTTGCCTTACCAAGGCTGAAGAACTCAGTCTGCCCTACTATTTACCCATAGCTGGAGGGAGAATAATTGGATTCATACCTTTCCCAAGGGTATTAGTACTATGTGAAATGCAATCAGTCAGGTCCAGAATTTGAACTCGTGTCGCCGTGTCCATATCCTGCGACGATAACCATTACACCACGGGCACCTGTTCTTGTAAATGATAAGTCTTATTTTTGGTTGGATCAGTTGGGAGAAAATTTTTCGGGTTAAGGCCTTTTAATGTTGGTTAATCAATCTTATAATTATGAAATTGATTTTTGTAGTAAAGGTTTATTGATTGTTTATGGTTTAGGGTATTGTCTATGTTATGTTGTTCAGATTTATTAATGAAATGTCTAATTTCTGTATCAACAGTGTAGTTGGGAAACCCTTTATTAATAGATGTCTGTTTCATATTTCTAAGTTCATTAAAATTATATTTTCAAAATGTGTTTTTATTATTTGATCAAATTTATATATATATATATATATATATATATAAGTAAGTTGGCCGACCGTAGTCGGGGTGACCCGAAGGCTCACATTTCAATAGCTACTACATCAAGGTGTAGGGGAAGGTGCTACCCCTTTCGCTGAATTGCTCCTCTTACCCTTGCTCTATACCATATAATGCTGAGGGTTTGACAAAAAGTAATCCAGTACCATTTTTTTGTCTTTGGGATTGAACCCCGGTCTCGCGGACCATAAGCAAACATTCTTACCATTATATCAATGGATTAAAATCTTTTAATCTTATATACATATAAGATTAAAAGATTAATAGTGTGTTTGTGTGTTTGTATATATAGATGATTGGTTAGAACATGTATTAATTATGGATTTTGATCATGGATTACTGAACTAAATAAAATTTCTTTGAAGAGATCGAATGTAGGTCTTTATTTCAGAACATGTAAATAAGTTAGCGACCTTAGTCGAGGGTGACCCGAAGCCTCCCTATTCAATAGCTATAACACTGATATGTAATGGACGGCGGTACCCCATTTCCTTGATTGCTCCACTTTACCCTTGATCCATACCTCATAAACAAGGCGGTGCCAGTGGTGTAATAGTTATCGTCGCAGGATATGGACACGGCGACACGAGTTCAAATCCTGGACGAGACTGGTTGCATTTCACATAGCACTAATACCCTTGAGAAAGGTATGAATCCAATTATTCTCCCTCCAGCTATGGGTAAATAGTAGGGCAGACTCGGCTCTTCTGCCTTGGTGAGGCAACTAGTCTAGGAGAAGGAAAACTCTGAATTCAAACCTGTTAAACTCCGCTTAAAAAATTGACCTTGTGTCATATCCTGCCCAAGTGGAGGGGTTGGGTGAATATGATAAACAAGGAGGAACCAAGTACGATTTTTGAGTCTGGTATGACTCGACAGGGGATTGAACCAGTTTTCCGGACCATTGGCGAACACTCAACTCATTAGGTTAAAGAATATATATATATATATATAGTAGTAATTTACTAAGCTTTTTGCTTAGATGTGGCACAAGGCCGAATGAATGGGGCACCTAATGAGACTCAAACTCATTCGTGAAGGTTTGCTAATCTAGCTTGCTAACCATTACACGAACCAAAAGGCCCATATATACATAGTATGTTCTCTGTCGGCTTTCTTCTTATATTTCCAACAATGCAGAAAATATTTCGGTGTTTTTTACAAGAACAAATAGCCTTTTTTGAGCGGTGTCACCTTAAAGTCTGGTTAAAAAAGTAAAATTTTACTGAAATAGTCATACGAGGATCATTAAATAAGTTTCCAGAATTTTTCGTATGTGCACTTTTATTGATAGTACACACCTGAAACTCTAGTCCCCTTCGAAGTAATCTCCTCTGGCTAAAATGCACCTGTTGTACCGTTACAACAACTTCTGGAAGGCCCCATCGAAGTCCTCCTGTGTGAGCGTGTCAATAACTTTCGTCACAGACTCTTTCATCTCCTCAATTCTCTCGTAACGACAGCTTCTGAGCTTAGGGAATAACCAAAAGTCACAGGGAGCAAGGTCTGGACCATAGGGACAGTGAGGAACTGTCTTGATGCCCATCTTGGTCAAATATTCTGTGACAAGGATGGGGTTGTAGACTGGTGCATTGTCCTCGTGGAAATGCCACAGAGCCGATTTGAAGAGTGTTGGCCTCTTCCGTCGGAATCTCTTCCTGAACTCCCTTAAAACCTCAAGATCGTAACCCTAAACCTCACCCTAACCCTTTGGCCAATCAACTGTGGTGTATTGACTTCCTTACTCCTCCCACACCTCTCATCATCCCTCACAGACTCCCTGCTTTCCTTGAATCTCTTATGCCACTCAAAAACTGATGCTCGATTCATGCAAGATGCTCCAAAAGCAGTCTGAAGCATTCCATATGTTTCTGTGGCATCATTTTTCCAAGTTTAAAACAGAATTTTATTGCACATCATTCTTCTAAAGTGTCCCCACGTCCAGATTGTACTTTTGAAGTTCCCCAGCTGTGACAATCAGGCTTTAGTAGGGGGTATTCCAATTGCTGTTGTAGCTGTTCATTTGAACCTGAAATCATAAAAATTAGTCAGTCATCATATAAGATATATAGCAATATACTGAATTTTCAAGAGTCTACAATTTTAAATGTCCATACGAAAAAGTCTGGAAACTTATCGTATGCTCCTCGTATATTTCGTTTTGTGTGGATTGACATTGAGGGCAATGCTTGCAGCGGCTCGTTCCAGACTATGCTGTAAGGTTTTGGCTCGGGCGGTTGCATTTGCCAGAAGCGCTATGTCATCAGTGTGGTCGGAGTCGGTAGAGAGAGAGAGAGAGAGAGAGAGAAAGAGAAAGAGAGAGAGCTCAGTGACAGTTGATCTGACAGCAGATATAGAGGTCAGTTGAAGAAATTTTGATACCAGAATATAATTTTCATTCAACAAATGGATATATAAACAAACAAATCTGGGAATTATATATATATATATATATATATATATAAAAGATATTCATATATTTTATGTATATATATACATATATAAGATATTCAAATATATATATATATATATATATATATATATATATATAACATAATCATCAAGTCGTGCCGCCAGCACGGATATCCCTGACCCTCTCTCGCCACTTCTCCCTATCGTTCATCACTTTTGGCAGGTCTTCAGGGTTACATCCCGTGTCCTCA
Source organism: Sepioteuthis lessoniana (assembly GCA_963585895.1). Taxonomy (NCBI): domain Eukaryota; kingdom Metazoa; phylum Mollusca; class Cephalopoda; order Myopsida; family Loliginidae; genus Sepioteuthis; species Sepioteuthis lessoniana. The sequence goes on along the minus strand of OY757947.1, from coordinate 8,378,939 downwards.
CATAACTTCTGTATGGATGTTCAAGCTGGACGTCCTGCTTTTGCTTGGCCATATGCGGGGTCCATAGGAGTACATCACTGATGAGTTTGTCCTTGCTTCTCCAGCAGTGTCGTGCTTGTCTGGTTCGTCTAACTTGTATAGTTTTCGTGATGGGAGGCAAATGGCCGTATAGTTGGTGTTGGCGTCAGCACCCCACAAGACACCAACAATATATATATATATATATATATATATAAGATATTCATATATTCTATGTGTATATATATATATAAGATATTCATATATTTTATGTGTGTATATATATATATATATATATATATATAAGATATTCATATAAAAATTGGTCACTCATCTCATAAGATATATAGCAATAACAGAGTGAATTTTTAAGAGTCTACGAGAATTATAAATGCCTGTACAAAAAAGTCTGGAAACCTATTGAATTCACTATGTAAATACCAACTGGATTGGATGACAAAACCATTTAGTCCAAAAAAGCAGAATATTTATGAAAGCTATTGGGGTTGATTATCTTGAATTAAGATATATATATATCAAGCAGAAATCCATTTTAAAAGTTGCACAACAATATTAACGATACATTTGTTCCCACTAATTAATTTTTTGATAAAATAGTCAGCTTCAAAACACCGTGTCTTTTTAAATAAAAAATGATAGCATGAAAAATGTTTAAAATGTGTGTTTGCTCCAACATTCAAGATTAAGAATATTCACATGTCCTATTCAAATAAAAATCTTTAAAAAAAGTCTATGTCGGTTTTTTTTGTGTGCCTTACCTTGCAGGCGAGTACGGTAAAAGGTTTTTTCAAGGTGGGTCCTGGTGCAGAGCCGTTGCCCAAACACAAACTGCATTCACAAAAATGCCTCTGGTCCCGTCGGCATTCACCTAGAAAGAGCCACCTCAGTCGCCAGGCGATAAACCTATTCCCTCTGGGTTAGGGGGTTAAAGCTTGCTGGGATGGCTCCCTGAAGCTTGATAAGTGTCGGCCACGTGACGTGAATGCCGGGTGTCCTCGGCACCCACATCAGGCAGCCTCGACCGAGTAATCACCGACAGAGACAAGACACACCCGACCAGATCCGCGCCGACGTGCCACGGTCGGCCGAAGTGCATCGTGTCAGCTAGACTAGTCAATTACGTCAATGTCTGGCACAAGGCCAACGATGTGTTTGTAGAATGCTTATGTGCAGTAATTGTTGGTGTGATAACTAGCAAACCATTTCTATAGAGTTTGATTCTCACTGAGATCCCCATCCTTCCTTATATGAGTCGGCTGGGGGTATAGAATACACCGGTTGCATCTCTGCAAAGGGGTAAGACTCCATCAACGAGTGTCCTGTAGCCTAGTCGGCTGGGGCTGTAGAATACACCGGCTGCATCTCGGCAGAGTATCAAGACTCCTCCAACGAGTGTCCTGTGCCCCAGTCGACTGGGACTGTAGAATACATAGACTTCATCTCGGCAGAGGGTCAAGACTCCCCCAACGAATTTCTTGTGGCCCAGTCGGCTGGGGCTGTAGAATAAACCGACTGCTTCTCTGCAGAGGGTCATGACTACCCCGACGAGTATCCTGATATGACACTAAACAATCTGATGATGAGGCTCCCGTAATGCTGGAGCTTTGGGGAATGTAGAGTACCCCTTCGTTGCCATCGCTTCAAGGTCCATTATGGCCCGGAGTGGTAGTACCAAATAGGGCCCTATATGTGGCTCAAATAGAACTAAACAGCGTAGTTATGCTAAACTGAATTGTTTAAAATAGAACTGTTTTGAGATTTACCTGTACGTAAATAAATGACAGATGTTTAATTGAATTGTTAATGATACATAGCAATACTTGAAACTATTTATCTTCGTTGTCTAAACTGAATTGTTTGAAATAGAACTGTTTATATATATTAAAATAGTTTTGGTATTAAATAACCTACAATGGTTGATATGCCATCAAACCAAACCAAACTTAATCATATATATCTAATATATATATATATATATATATATATATATATATCTAAAGAGAATTTGGCATTGGATAACCTACAATGGTTGATATGCCTTATAACGAAACCCAACAAAATCATATACATCTAATATATATATCTAAAGAGGATTTGGCTTTGAATAGCCAACAATGGTTGATATGCCATAAAACCAAACTAAACTAAAACAGAGTTTTTATCAAAATAAATTGATTCCGCGTTTATCCTCCTCATCATCATCATGTTGCGCCATCAGCACGGATATCCCCGATCCTTTCCCGCCACCCTCGACTATCGTCCATTGCTTCCGGCAGGTCTTCTAGGCTACATCCTATATCTGCACAGAGCTGTTGTATATAGGTTCTAGCTGGTCGTCCTGCTATTGCTCGTCCATGTGAAGAGGTCCACAGGAGTATGTCACTTATGAGTTCGTCCCTACTTCTCCAGCAGTGTTCGGGTCTTATTGGGTGCCACATTCATGCGGCTTCGTGCTCACATCGAAGCAAAAAGCTTAGTAAAATAGTAACTTCTTAAAAACATCTTCAAACACCCTGTCAATGTATCTTCTGCAGATGGGTATGCCATTAAATTGAACCGGATGGTGAGGCCCTAGTTCTGGACCTAGTTATTATCACTTGCCATTATTCACAGGTCTCCCTCAGAGTGTTAGTACCTGTTAGGTTCCAATCTATGGGTCAAATAGATTTGTTTGAAAATTATTCGTATTGAATTGGAATACTTGAAACCATAAAACTGTGTTCGAACAAATGATCATTATTAAATTACACACCCAGAGAGAGAGAGAGAGAGAGAGAGAGAGAGAGAGAGAGAGAGGCGTTCATTGTGTAATGGTTGTAGTCCTAGAAAATGGACATGGGGATCGGAGCTCGAGTCCTCGTCGAGGTTGTTTGCATTTCATGTAGAACTAATACACTAAAAAAAAAAAAAAGGAATGAGTCAAAAGATTTGCAATAATTTCAAACAAGATTGTGGTGCGTACATCTCAAGACCGAAGCACTTCAATCAATGGAAAGCACGCGCTGTGGTTGGTAGTATCGTGATAAATGGTGCGTTGACACGTTATGCATTCTTTTACTCTGTATATAATTTGAGTCCGATCTCGCAGCTACAAGTAATCAAAAACATTTGTCATTCGAAAGGTGAAAATATAATTAGTTCTCGTATAGTAACCAGATTGTGCAAGAAAATTCGCACGGGTTGCAAGAATATCGATGCTCAGGCAAGGCCGGGTAGGTCTAAAATCGTAAATTCCGAGGATGTGCTCCAATACGTACATAGAGGCAAATCCAACGAGTAACATTCGTCATCTTCAGGGGTTCGTTACAGAAACTTGTCATAGCGAGTTGGTCAGAGAATATATATATATATATATATATAGTATTATTCAATCCAGTTAAACAAGAGTTGGAAGTAATTCCATCAGGACAAAAATGTTTTTGATTTATATCAAAACCTATAACAGGATGGAAATAAATTTATAAGCCCAATGTGACCGGTTTTTGTTTTTTCTTAAAGAAATATATATACAGTCTAACGTAAAGTTTGACGGGTTTCGATCCCGGCTTCGAGCGTCCTGCGTGTAAATCCATGGGGGTTGAGCACTCTGGCGAAGGAATTGTCGGCCACCGCTAGCGTAATGCAAAGCTCTTCGAAAGAATAGAGCATTCTGGTAGCCGATTGGGTATTAAAAAAATGTAAATAAAGGCTGCTGCTGCTGTTTCTAAAATGAATACTTTAAAAATTCCCTTAGCCAACGTGGTCCGCGAGGTGGCCGAGAGGTCTGAAACTTAGTCTAATGGGTTTCGATCCCGGCTTCGAGCGTCCTGCGTGTCTAGCCACATTGTATCGTTCTGATAGAACGAAACAGTCTGTTTGTGGATGACAATATATATATATATATATATATAAAGCTTACTCGTATTATTTCCCAGTCATTAGGTTCGAATATTGAAATTTCAGTTTGTAATAAAAGAAAAATTATGAAAAAGGAAATGACAAATGAAGTTTACTGAATCCTTATCTATCGTTCTCGGTTGGACAGCACGATATACGAGGTGCATACGATAAGTTTCCAGACTTTTTTCGTATGGGCACTTTTATTAAGAGTACACCCATGAAACTCTAGCCCCCTTCGATGTAATCTCCTCCAGCTGCAATGCACTTGCTGTACCGTTACAACAACTTCTGGAAGGCGCCACTTGTGTGAGCGTGTCAATCACCTTCGTCACAGCCTCTTTCATCTCCTCAATTCTCTCATAACGACAGCCTCTGAGTTTAGGGAATAACCAAAAGTCACAGGGAGCAAGGTCTGGACTATAGGGAGGCTGAGGAACTGTCTTGATGCCCATCTTGGTCAAATAGTCTGTGACAAGGATGGAGTTGTGGACTGGTGTATTGTGCTGGTGGAAATGCCACTGAGCCGATTTGAAGAGTGTTGGCCTCTTCTCTAGGAATCTCTTACTGAACCCCCTAAAAACCTCAACATAATAAACCTAACTCTAACCCTTTGGCCAATCAACTGTGGTGTATTGACTTCCTTACTCCTCCCACACCTCTCATCATTCCTCACAGACTCCGTGCCTTCCTTGAATCTCTTATGCCATTCAAAAACTGATGCTCGATTCATGCAAGATGCTCCAAAAGCAGTCTGAAGCATTCCATACGTTGCTGGGGCATCATTTTTTCCAAGTTTAAAACAGAATTTTATTGCATATCGTTCTTCTAAAGTATTCCCACGTCCAGATTGCATTTTTGAAATTCCCCAGCTGTGACAATCAGGCTTTAGTAGGGTGTATTCCAATTGCTGCAATAGCTGTTCATTTGAATCTGAAATCATAAAAATTAGTCAGTCATCTCATAAGATGTATAGCAATTACTTAGTGAATCTTCAAGAGTCTGAGACAATTATAAATGATCATACTAAAAAAAGTCTGGAAACTTATCGTATGTACATTGTATATATATATATATATATATATATGTGTGTGTGTGTGTGTGTGTGTTTATGTGTGTGTGTGTGTGTGTGTGTGTTTGTGGTTACGCAGCAGTCGTTTATTTAAACATGTTTCATAAAATAGTACAGACAAATTTTGTCTGTATAATTTAAGATCCTTTCGAATTTCCTAATAAGTGTCTTGGTTTCAGGTTGGAATTGGTGGATGAATTTACTAAATTTGTCCCGAGCGTTTTCGGACCCTTCATGGGCCGTCATCAGGGGTTGCTTGCATGTACAAAGGGTGTCGTTTTTTAAAAACTTTTTTAAAAAACTTCCAAAACTCCTTTTAAAAAGTGTTTGTTAATGGCCCGGGAGACTGGGGTTTAATCCCAAAACGAGTCATAACAAAGACTCAAAAATGGTACTGGATACCCCGTTGCTAAATACTCAGGATTATAAGGTACATATCAAGGGTAAAGTGAAGCAATCCAGGGATATTAGTTGTGACTTCTTCTGCATCTTGTTGTAGAGCTAATGTAAAGAGAGCCTTCGGATCACCCTCGACTACGATCACCAACTTTACTTTCATGTGTGGAGTGAGTACTGACACATTGAACTAATGGGTAGAGTGTTCGCCAGTGGCCCGGGAGACCGGGATTCAATCCCAAGTCGAGTCCTACCAAAGACTCAAAAAATGATACTTGATGTCTCCTTGCTTAACTCTCAATATTATAAGGTACGGAGCAAGGGTAAAGTGGAACAGTGCAGAAAAAGGAGGAGCGCTCTCCCAACACATCAGTGTAGTAGCTATTGAAAAGGGAGCCTTCGGTCCTCCTCGACAATGATCGGCTAACTTATTTATCTGTGGGGTAAACAACAGGAGTAAAAAGACCCAATTAAAAGTTATTATTACTATGAATTGCAGTTGAAGGGGGAAAATATAAATCTTTTTTGAATCAATATTTTAAGTAAAAATAAATTTTTCATTTGTTTATGGCATATCAACCATTGTAGGTTATTCAATGCCAAATCCTCTTAATACTTAGATATTAAATATATAGGATTTGGTTGGGTTAAGTTTTATGGCATATCAACCATTGTAGGTAATTTAATGCCAAATCCACTTTATACATATATATTAAGTATATAAGATGTGATTTGGTTTGGTTTTTTGGCATATCAACCATTGTAGGTAATTTAATGCCAAATCTATTTTTATACACAAAACAGTTCTATTTCAAGCAATTCAGTTTAGTATAAGCACTTACTTTAGTTCTATTTGACCCATAGATAGGACCCTATCAGGTGCAACCACTCTGGATTCTTTTGTGTCATATGCAGGACACTCTTAACCCTGTGCAGCGAAGCAGTCGATGTATTCTGCAGCCCCAGCCGCCAAAGCCACTCATTGGTGCAGTGTTACCTCTCCACAGGGATGCAGTCAACAGGGGCCATATTTGTTTATTAAAGTAGAAATGTTGACTCTAATAATTTGAAAAAGTGAAGAAATTGATTAATACCCTAAATGTTTCGTTCTTCCGTTTCAAGAAATTTTATATTGGCAGCTATTATATATATATTTAGTCAATTTTATACCAAAACATTGGCTTTAAATAATCCACGAAGGTTGATATACCGTTAAAAAAGGAAACGAAACCATTTATATATATATATATATATATATATATATATATATATATTGTAAAAAGTTGGATGGGTTTCGATCCCGACTTCGAGCGTCCTACATGTCTAGCCACACTGAAGAGTTCTGATAGAACGAAACAGTCTGTCTGTGGATGACAATATATATATATATATATATTAATAAGTAGATTTAAAAGAATTACTTTTGTCGAGTTGAAGAAAATTGCAGACGAGCTTACAATGAGTTTCAGTTAAGAAAAGTCATACACCTGGTCTCTGAAAAAATGCCGCTCATTTTATTACTCTGTTTCAGCTTCTCTCTAGACCGGTTTCAAATCAGAAAAACGTGAAGCGGTATTTTGATTCGAAGAAGGAATTGCTAAATCGTAGCCCTTCCACAATCTCGAAGGGCGGTGTTCGTTTGCTTTATAATTTAAGCTCCCATTTTGCCTTCTGTTGGTCACTGAGTGACTTGTGGAATCCTTTGAAAAAGCCCCTACCTCTTGCTTGTGATTGTTTCTCGGACTTAGCACTGTTATATAATTGCGGAAGGATTTTTTTTATATTATCCTTTTTCGTTGGTTATATCTTATCATTTGGTTTGGTTATGCTTTGAACTGTTCGGCAGGTGTTCATGCTCGCACGCGGAGGATGTGACAATCACAAATGTCATAATAAAAACCCCAGATGAGAAAATAGGACTGGGGTGTGAATGACGTCATGCCCGGAAGCTGGAATTTTGGTAACTTTTGAAAAAAGCAGTTAGTTGAGATTTGAACCTGGGTGAAGGCAGTCCAGCGCGTTTTTTGGGTCAGCGAGTTGAGATTGGACGCTGGGCCGAAAAAATACTTTTGTTGATGCAATATTGGGACAAAATATTTTTTCACAAAAATGTAGATGCAAAATTTGCTTAATGTGATTATTACGATGAACAGTGAATTGATCACGTAAAATTCTTCCTCTCTCCTTTTTTAGAATTGGCAAAAACTGCTATGTTAAAGAAAGAGGAATAGCATTTTGAGTTACACCGGCCTTCTAAAAGAAGGTCGACTATTTATCAGGAAATATCAAAAAAAGGGTGCATTTTAGGGAGACTACAAAAGAGCCAATCTTTAAGATGAGACATAGAGAGGTGGTTCTGTAAAGAGAGAGAGAGCTTTATACTTGAGGAAGTATCTACCTGTTGTGTATTGCTGAAATTTGTTGGAGCTTCTTCTGCCTTTTTTGCAAAACGTTTTCTTTTTGGATTCTTTATCTGCATGTCTACATTGTTTCTATGTTTGCTTCGTTTTCAAATCTATACAGTCGCCAACCTATTAAATAAAACCAGGGAGGTTTCTTTCCTTACTGTAATTTAGATTTATTTTTTCTGGCTCGTGTTTATTGTCGTTGCAGTTGTTCGTCGCAGCCCTAAATTTTTGTCAACCCAGTTTTCAGTTACGAAATTTGGCCGCTGCTATCGTCTACACCGTACATGACTTGCAAAATTATTAATCTGCGTGGTTTTAAAAAGAGATTAAGAGGCATGATCCGGTTCGTAAAGATATTTCCAACACAGTTCAAATCATTTTTAATGACTTAAAATACATAATTTATCAATCCTAACCCGTTCCATTGATTGGACGACATATATCTTAATATGAACAATGGTCTGCGAGGTGTGTTGTGTCAGCCATTCTGCTACTTTTCCAGAACATCCGGTTAAGGTAATGTCTGCAGTTATGAACGTCAAGTTTGTTAAAGTCAGTGCTCAGCTTCGTGATCAGATGAGTGAAACAGAAACAGTGATTTAGTTAACATCCTACCGTGTCAGAATATGGCACAGGCCGTTTTATAATGGGGGCCGTGGTGTAATGGTTATCGTCATAGGAATTGGACACGACGATACGAGTTCAGATCCTTGACGAGACTGATTGCATTGCACATAGCACTAATACCCTTGGGAAAGGTATGAATCCAATTATTCTCCCTCCAGCTATGGGTAAATAGTAGGACAGATTAGGTTCTTCAGCCTTGGTGAGGCAACTAGTCTAGGAGAAGGAAAACTCTGAATTCAAACCTGTTAAACTCCGCTTAAAAATTGACCTTGTGTCATATCCTGCCCGAGCGGAGGGGTTAGTAAATATTTCTCGAATGGGGCGTCTCAGGCACCTAGCAATATACTTAGTCCTGGAAACAGACAAAGACCTGGAGGGATGGATCCTGAAGCTAAGATGTTATAGTACGTAAACAACCGCCTGGCACGAATGCATGTATATATTATTACGCTCGACGGACTGGATAGGTCAGGGTTGGCCTTTTTTAAACGCTATAACACGTCACAACATCACGTAATGTATTTTGATTAAAGAAAAAAAAGAAAGGTGCTTTTCGGAGGAAACTACTGCTAGTGTTAAAGACCATCTACTCCCAGGTGTACGACATATACGACGATCATTAAATAAGTTTCAAGACTTTTTTCGTATGGGCACTTTTATTGATAATACACACAAGAAACTCTAGTTCCCTTCGAAGTAATCTCCTCCGGCTGCAATGCACTTGTTGTACCGTTCCAACAACTTCTGGAAGGCCCCATAGAAGTCCTCTTGTGTGAGCGTGTCAATGACCTTCGTCACAGCCTCTTTCATCTCAATTGTCTCATAACGACAGCCTTTAAGTTTTTCATTGAGCTTAGGGAATAAGCAAAAGTCACAGGGAGCAAGGTCTGGACTCTAGGGAGGGTGAAGAACTGTCTTGATGCCCCTCTTGGTCAAAGAGTCTGTGACAAGGATGGAGTTGTGGGCTGGTGCATTGTCCTGCTGGAAATGCCACTGAGCCGATTTGAAGAGTGTTGGCCTCTTCCGTCGGAATCTCTTCCTGAACTCCCTTAAAACCGCAATATAGTAACCCTAACCCTAACCCTTTGGCCAATCAACTGCGGTGTATTGACTTCCTTACTCCTCCCACACATCTCATCATCCCTCACAGACTCTCTGGCTTCCTTGAATATCTTATGCCACTCAAAAACTGATGCTCGATTCATGCAAGATGCTCCAAAAGTAGTCTGAAGCATTCCATAGGTTTCTGCGGCATTTTTTCCAAGTTTAAAACACAATTTTAATTCACATCATTCCTCTAAAGTGTCCCCACGTCCAGATTGCATTTTTGAAATTCAGCAGCTGTGACAATCAGGCTTTAGTAGGGTGTATTCCAATTGCTGCTGTAGCTGTTCATTTGAACTTGAAATCATAAAAATTGGTCAGTCATCTCATAAGATGGATAGCAATAAGATACTGAATTTTCAAGAGTCTACGACAATTTTAAATGCCTGTACAAAAAAGTCTTGAAACTTATTGAATACACCACGTATGTAAGTTCCTACCAAGATGCCAATAAGCCAGGATGCGGTTCAATACAATAAGGCAAGTCTGGAATTGGTCTAACAACGAATTTAATAGCAACAAATAAAAGAGAGGGATTATCAATCTTTAGGGGTGTCTAAAAACATAGAATCTGATATTGAGGTACATGTAAAGGTACATTGAGGTACATGTCTAAGAATCTGATATTGAGGTACATGTATGAATTAACATTACATAATCATCGACAGGGTTTTTTCTAATTTTGTGGGTAATGATGCGTGTATGAAATGTTTTCAAAGATAAATGAGTGGGTGCAGTCTAACAACGAAATGAGAGATATTATTACTTATCTGTTTGGTTTGGTTTCTTTGTTTAAAGGCATATCAACCTTTATAGGTCATTTAATGCCAAAGCTATTCTAGAAGAGCAGTAGTGCAACTATTTAACCCATAGCTAGGGGGAATAAGGGGGTTCATACTTTTCCCAAGGGTATTTGACGGAACGTGAACGTAATTGCGCGACTGGAGTACGAACTCGCTTACTACGATTCTGCCGTCCGTCGCCTTAACCATTACACCACGAGGACAACCCGCCTCCCTTATCTGTAATGACAGTTCTCGAGTTTAGAATTCTACAGAGAACTATATCTAGTCTCTTGCATTCTTCTTTCTTTGCCAGCTTGGACAAATGATGCGTAATTAGTCATGCTGGTCCACTCGAGGGGGTTCCTTTAATTTAGTCCTTCATTCATCTCTGGAGTTGACGGTGTCGAGCGAAGTCTGAGGTTTTAACGAGGATCTTTTTCAGGTTCAGCGATGCTGCGTGTAGGCATTGAATTTCTCATCGACTTGAATATTCTTGATGTCGACACACGAAACGCTCTGCGCCGCTTCTTCAACTTGATCGACTGCTGCTGCTGCTACATTTAATCATCAAGCGATTCCGTAGGCGTCTCAATGTCGCCATGTAGGGGGAGATTCGTGGAGGACGTTGCTTATCTGGCAACCCTCACGATATATACATATGTTCTGTTGTGCATAGATGGGCCAGCCGATTCTCTGGGTTCTGATTGACTGCTAGTCTCTGAGTAAATATATTATTGTATAAATATCTAACTCCAATTGCTTAATATTAGCACGGGGTCAGTATTAGGTTTATTGTCTGTCGACTGGACACTAGTTGGGACCCATAGGCTAGTAAATGCTACTGTATTTCTATAATGTATAAAGAACTTAATAGGAAAGTAATAGACGGTCTAGTAGAATGATCTCTCAGGTTTGAAATGTAAATAAAAAGGCAGCATAGTATACCATAGCCAGATACGGCTATGTGTGAAATGGACATATAATGTTCATATATATATATATAACATAGAACATAGGAATCTCGAAATACGAAAACCACTTACGACTTCTTAGTTCAGGTACGAAACTTTTTATTACCATTGAGTTTAAAGGTTCTTCGACATAAGGAGAGAGATACACATTCTTTCTATTCTGGTTTTTTCATCTGCACCCCATCTCGTGCGACACCTGCCCAAGGCCTCCGCAAGCAAGCGAAAGTCAACCGTCTTCTCCCGAGGCAGGTCTCAACTCAACTCACTGACTTTTTCCCAAAATCCTCCGCGCGCTTCCGGTGCATGACGTCATTCACACTTGCTAGCCCCGTTTCCCATCTGGGCTATTGTGACATCTCTGAGTGACACGTCCGCTCTGCGCGTGCACGCGAACACCTGTGTTCATGTTGCATCTAAGTAACCCATGCACTGAGCCCAAAGGTTCTCAGCCTAACTAAGCCCAAAGGCATAAAACGAAATCCCTCGGCCATTATATTACAATAGATCCTATTCAAAATTTAATTTTACTTGAAGGAAGAAAAATATTCACCGTTTTTGATTTGTTACCGTCATCAGTTTGTTTAAAAATTATTTCACCCAAATGCTGATTTTCATGATATTTACACCCATGAGGCCTCAGCTGGAAGTTTTGCTGACCCCGTCTAATCATTGACTCGGGTATTGTCGTGATTTCATGACGAATATCTCTCAGACTGTTGTTATTAACCAAAGTCTCAAAAAATGGTACTTGATGCCGCTTTGCTTAACACTCAGTATTGTAAGGTAAGGATCAAGGGTAAAGTAGAGCAATCCATGGAACAGAGTAGCGCCCTCCCCTACACCTCGTTGTAGTAGCAATTGAAAGGGAAGCCTTCGGGTCACCCTCGACTAAGGTTGCAAACATTTACTTTTTAGATCAACGATCTACGTTTAAAGATCTGAGCCTTCAGGTATCCCTGGCGGAAGTAATCCCAAGAGGATTGATCAACGATCAATGTTTAAAGACTTAAGCCATCAGATATCTTTAGAGGAAATAATCACAAGAGGAAAGATTTTAAAAAATGCCCTTTAGATCTTATTGAAATTTTAATTTTACTACGAGAACAATATCGACCATTTTGTTTTATCATTCTCATAACTTTGATCATTTAAATATTTGCCTTCAGAATGATCTCACGGGTCCCAGCGGTTAGAGTGTTCGCCAATGGCCCGGGAGACCTGGGTTCAATCCCAGGTCGAGTCATACCAAAGACTTTAAAAATGGTACTTGATACCACCTTGCTTAACACTCAGCATTATAAGGTACGGTTCAAGGGTAAAGTGGAGCAATCCTGGGAATGGAGTAGCGCCCTCCCCTACACCTTGGTGTAGTAGCTATCGAAAAGGGAGCCTTCGGGTCACCCTCGACTATGGTCGCTAACTTTACTTTACTTACTTATGACTGTTGACATAGATTTGGGGTTTGATCCTGGTGACTGCGTGTGCTTTGACAAGCTGTCACGTTGTGATTAGTAAACAGCGGAATGGCAGTGCGTCGGGGTAGGCCGGTCAAGCAGGTGTGTAACCGGAAGGAGACCACGTAATATGAGAACCACGTGGTCAGATTTAGACAGTCAGTCCTGTCAGAATCGACAGTCGAGCCAGGGATACGGAGCCGATCAGGGGCATTAGTATCGTCTCTGACAATACGGCTTGCAAGGGGTGCAAGCGTTGCCACCCTCTGGCTCCAGGACGAAGATATGGGGCAAGAAGACGCCCCCTCTCTGAGTAAGAGGGGCATACGATAAGTTTCCAGAGTTTTTCGTATGGCCACTTTTATTGATCGTACACACACGAAACTCTAGTCCCTTTCGAAGTAATCTCCTCCGGCTGCAATGTACTTGTTATACCGTTACAACAACATCTGGATAATAAGAGAGATATATTTTTATAAAGAAGTGTGTTTCGTTTCGTTCATTGAAGTTCGTTCATTATCTTTGATTATGTTCTTGGTGGGTTCTTTGAGAAGTATACAACATTTGGAATGTAAATAAAAGTAGCAACATTGATCCTATTCAAAATTTAACCCTTGCCCTCACCCACTCTAATGAGATACACCGGCTGATATGCATATAAATGGAAAAACTATTAATTCAGTTGTATTAATAATCTTAGATGGACTCACGACGCCTAATCGTCTACATTTGCCTCAAAATTTTAATTACGACACTTTGCATAGAACAAATCATTATTTTTTAAAACTTTGGATAAGCAATGAATTAAGAAAAAGCCTCAGAAATTGGTTGTATATTATCGCTTATTAAAGGTTTTTATTAGAATAAATCTTTTCGACATTGAAACAAATGTGTAAAAAGACAAATAGATAGATAGATAGATAGATATGAATATGAAATAAGATAGATAGATAGATATGAACGAAATGTAATTGATAGATAGATAGATAAATAGATATGAATATGAAATAAGATAGATAGATAGATAGATATGAATATGAAATAAGATAGATAGATAGATAAGAAATGACTGAGATAGATAGATAGATAGATAGATAGATAGATAGATATGAATATGAAATAAGATAGATAGATAGATAGATAGATGACTGAGATAGATAGATAGATAGATATGAATATGAAATAAGAAAGATAGATAGATAGATGACTGAGATAGATAGATAGATAGATAGATAGATAGATAGATATGCCCTAAATGTATTAAATAGATAGACAGATAGAGGCAAATGTCACAATATTCAAATGTTTACTCAAATAAAACCACACAAAACACAGAGTTCCACGGAAACGACATTTTTGTGGTACAATATCAGCACATCTGTAACCTATATAACGGCTTAAAACGTCTTATTAGATAGATGCCATCGTCTTTCAAATTTGCTTTCTCATTCCAACATATAAAAGATGTCTACCAATTTGAAATTTATACTCGTTCATATTAACTATGATAATATAATGTTGATTGGAGTTATTTATGTCAGAGTGCCCATGATCGAAAGGTGTGGCGTGTCCTCTGTCGGCTCAGATATTTATTAACCCATTTATCCCCCAATTAACCCGTTTCTTTTCAGTGTTGCACAAACGTCACGACATATTCTAATCTAATAAAAGAAAAACTATGTTCAGTTTTTCAATAATTTTGATTTCATTAGATAGTTGGTTGGTTGGTTGGTTGGTTTTCTGGCATGTAAACCTTTGCTGGATTATTTAATGCTCAAGTCAATTTCTAAAGCAATTATATGGTTTCAAGTAGCTGTTCCGACTTAATTATAATCATTTATTAGCTAGCAGTAAGAGAGTATAGTCGTAGTCAAGGGGGCCTGAAGGCTCCCTTTTCAATAGCTACTACACCAAGGTGTAGTGGAGGGCTCTACTCCTTTCCCTGGATTGCTCCACTTTCCTCTTGATACGTACCTTATATTGCTGAGTGTTAAGCAAGGATGCATCAAGTGCCATTTTTTGAGTCTTTGGTATGACTCGACCTAGGACTGAATCACGGTCTCCCAGGCCATTGGCGAACCCTCTACCCATTTGGTCAATGGGCCATTACTCACGCCACACATAAAAGTAACGTTAGTGACCGTAGTCGAGGGTGACCCGAAGGCTCCCTTTACATTAGCTATACACCGAGGAGGAGTAAAAGCTACAATTAATTTCCCTGGATAGCTCCACTTTACCCTTGATACGTACCTTACAATCCCGAGTGTTGAGCAACGAGGTATCCAGTACCATTTTTGAGTCTTTGTTATGACTCGAACTGGGATTGAACCCCGATCTCCCGGGCCATTGGCGAACACTCGAACCATTATGCCAGTGTCCGGTTATAAGGTATAAAGTTTTCATATCTAATACTAATAATTTGTGCACAAGTATGTAAGTTAGCAAAGTTGGCGACCTTTTTCAATAGCTACTACACCGAGGTAAGTATAATGATGGTAATACAGGGTGAAACGATAAAATTGTCGTCCTAAAGAAAACAACACTACAGTTTTATTTTAAAACCTTAATTGATAAAATCAATTCAGCTAACTTGATTATGTAGTAGAGCTGACATCTACTGGGTGAAACGATAAAATTGTCGTCCTAAAGAAAACAACACTACAGCTTTATTTTAAAACTTTTATTGAAAAAATCAATTCAGGTAACTTGATTATGTAGTCGAGCTGACATCGATTCAATGTAGGCGCCTTCAGCCTCAATCACCGCCTCGATACGGATCCGGAACTGAGAGCATACCTTTTCCACAAGCGCCGGCGGAAGCTCGGCGAATACTCGGGGGATGGCGGCAATCAGGCTGGCTTTGGGGATGTTCTTGACGTATGACCAAACGAAGTAGTCCAGCGGGTTCAGGTAGGGGGAGGAGAGGGGCAGTGAGAGAAGGTACCACACCTAGGGTCGGCCACCGGCCACCTAATGCACCAAGTGATCACCACACTCTTCAGCGCATCCAGGTACACTTTAGTGTTGACTTTCAATCTGACTTCAAAGAAGTGAAGTGGCATGATTTGGCCCTCACTTGAAACCACACCAAAGACCATAACCGTTGCCGGAAACTTGGTTTTCATCATCCTGGGCACGTCCCTGTTATTCGTGGCAATCCAGATTTGCATTTTGAGGGTGCTGGCAATCGTCCTGTTGTCATAACTTGGATCGGTAGAGAACATGAGTTGTACAGCGTCGCATCTCCGATCTCGCTCGTTGAACATTGTGTCACTTTCAGACATCATAGAAGGCTCCTTTCGCTCTTGGGGTTTGTACACAACTGGCCAACTTGTAGATGGTCTGCAACAAAAAAAGAAAACCGGTTTTCATTAAACGGATATGGAATCGTGTCGTCTTTTCTAGGGCGACAATTTTATCGTTCCACCCTGTACTTTGTTCGCATATCATCATCGTCGAGTTGTTTTTCAAACTCTCTCTCTCTCTCTCTCTTTCTCTCTCACACACACACACACACACATACACAGACACAGACATTATCCATCCCTATCATCCATCGTTCCTGGCAGGCCCTTTCGACTGCCTCCAGTGTCCGAGCAGAGCTGATGTATGTAAGTCCCTTCTGATTGTGGTATGTCCATTTATAGCAGTCCATAAGAGAACATCGTTTATTTCTCCAACAGAGTCCAATATGTTTGTTTTTTTTTTATTTGGTTGGTTTTTGAGATAGGAGGTAAGTGACCGTACATTTGCATTTTTTGTGAGATGCTGCTTCCAGGATTTGTTCAATACAGCATGCAGCATTTTTGTGTAGTTCCCATCAAAGTTTCGTAAGAGCACAGCAGGTGCATTTGTACATTAGTACTAAAACAGCGATAGCTTGGTAGAAATTCCGTTTTAATTGGCCCAGTCGGCTAGAGCTATAAAATACACCGACTGCATCTCTGCATCGGGGGTAACACTCCTCCAACAAGTGCTCTGGATATGACATAAAACAATCTGATGGTGAGGCTCAAGTAATGCTGGAGCATTGGGGAATGCGGAGTACTCTTTTATTACTATTGCTCCCAGGTCAAACTACTTGTGTCCCTAAGGGTTTATTTTGGAGAATTACAGTTCCAAGCGACAACGGCAGACAAAATCCTGCTTCCTTCACAGACTACGTTCGCTTTATTTTTCTCTTACAAAGGCCCATTCCATACACACCCACCGAATGTCAGCCTTTATCTGATTGCTTAACCTTAGTCTTGGCTCACAAGTAACGTCCATCGTTTCTCTACACATGTAAGAATATGCATAAGCGATGGCTCTTCTACGGACTTACACGTGCGCCGGCCCATCATATTGCAAATGGCCGCCATGAGATCAACCCGCGAAGCAGTACGAACTTTTTGCCCCAGGTAAGTACAAATCATCACACACACACACACACACACACACATATATATATATATATCTGTAAAGTCAATGAAAGAAAATCCAACGAGCAAATATTATGGCATTATAAATTTATTTTGACAAATCGTTGATTCGATTCGTTTCCTCAGATAGTTTCATACAGAATGAAAGAGATACAAAAAAACATTGTAATCTGGATTGCCCAATCGGCTGGGGAGGGGCTGTAGAATACACCGACTGTACTTTTGCAGAGGGGGTAAGACCCCCACCCCCCAACAAGTCGCCTTTCTTATGTCTTAGATTTAATCTTGGTGTCAGATTTCTATTGGCTTCTTTTTTAAACATTTTCACACACACACACTCACATATATATATATATATATATATATATATATATATACGATAATCATTAAATAAAAAACTCTACTCCCCTTCGAAGTAATCTCCTCCGGCTGAAATGCACTTGTTGTACCGTTCCAACAGCTTCTGGAAGGCGCCACAGAAGTTCTCTTGTGTGAGCGTGTCAATGACCTTCGTCACAGCCTCTTTCATCTCCTCAATTGTCTCATAACGACAGCCTCTGAGCTTAGGGAATAACAAGTCACAGGGAGCAAGGTCTGGACTATAAGGAGGGTGAGGAACTGTCTCGATGCCCATCTTGGTCAAATAGTCTGTGACAAGGATGGAGTTGTGGACTGGTTCATTGTCCTGGTGGAAATGCCACTGACCCGATTTGAAGTGTGCTGGCCTCTTCCCAAGGAATCTCTTCCTGAACTCCCTTAAAACCTCAACATAGTAACCCCAACCCTTTGGCCAATCAACTCTGGTCAATTGACTTCCTTACTCCTGCCACACCTCTCAACATCTATCACAGACTCCCTGCCTTCCTTGAATCTCTTATGCCACTCAAAAACTGATGCTCGATGCATGCAAGATGGTCGAAAAGCAGTCTGAAGTATTCCATAGGTTTCTGTGGCATTGTTTCCAAGTTTAAAACACAATTTTATTGTATATCGTTCTTCATCACGTCTATTTTTGCATCACGTTGCATTTTTAAAATTCTCTGGCTGTGACAATCAAGCTTTAGTAGGGTGTATTCCAATTCCTGCTGTAGCTGTTTATATAAACCTGAAATCATAAAAATTGGTCAGTCATCTCATAAGATATATAGCAATAACATATTGAATTTTCAAGAGTTTACGACAATTTTAAATGCCTGTACCAAAAAAGTCTGGAAACCTATTGAATACAGCACATATATAAGCATATATATATATGTATATATGTATATGTGTGAGTGTGTGTGGACATTTATGTATATATATATTTAAATATATATATTATTTCTCTTTTCAGTTGGCTTTTCTCGGCCCACGGTGTCAAAGCCGAATCGACATTCAAGGACGGTCATTATGAATATTGTCTTACCTCGAGCAGCTTTTGGAGATCGCCGTTATTACGACTATGACAGATACAACGGATACAAAAACAGTTACTATCCCAGTTTTCGTAAGAACAACGCCTACTACAACAATAGCGACAGCTATTTTAATAAAAGTGGCGACAGATACTACACCAACAGCTGCAACAACGACTATTATAACAACAACAACAACAACAACAATAATAGCTATTATGACAACAACCAAGGCTGGCAAACTAATAATCCCAGGTTTGGATACCCTGGTGAACCTTATTGCTGTAATTCGTTTCAAGGCCAACGGAGCTTAGTTCCAAATGAATGCTTTGTCGACATTCACGAAAAGCGTATTCAGGGTTTCGATCCCATGGGCAGTGCCCTTGCAGTTCGGAGCACGTCTGTTCGCGTTGTCCAACCGTATGGAGAGGCCTGCAAATACCAAAGAGTGACAAAAAATGCAGGGGTCACACATCACGTGACGATGGAACGTAGCGTTGAGACGGTCACCGATATTAGAAGCCCACCGGTATTCGTTGAAAAGCTGAGCGTCAACATTAAGGTCAGTTTCCGGGAGCCATATTCAGGCGAGAAGAAGGTCGTAGAGCAAAGTTGCGTCCTGCAAGGAATTAAGCCGGCGTTCATCCAACCGAAGTTCTTCTACCCGAGATAAGACAATCACCATATATATGCAAAAAACAGGAAAAAGAAATGCTTTTTCTTCAGTTATTCACTTTCTGAGATAAAGTATTTTGATCAAATCTTGGTTAGTCTTTATTATCGTTATAATTATTATTATTGTTTTTTTGCATCAGCTGATGGTCTTCCACCGGAGGTTGAGTGACAGCAAGTCTCCTCAAGTCTCCAGGACTCTTCTCAGTATTCTAGCCGTTCTCAATAATGTAGTAGTTTGGATGGTCTCCACTCGTCCGTCACCTTCCAAGTCATCCAGGCCCTTTAGTAATCCTTTAGTTACTGTTCCAAACGCACCAATCACAATTGGTATAATTGTCACCTTCATGTTCCACAGTTTTTTCAATTCCCTAGCAAGGTCGATGTACTTATCCTTCTTTTCACATTCTTTCAGTTTTATTCTGTGGTCAGCCGAGACAGCTAAGTCGACAATTTTGCAAGTTCTCTTTTTTTTTTTTTTTTTTTGATTATTTTTAGGTTTGTTCTTCTGGCCGAGATTAGGTGATTCATGTGTACGTCAACATCCTATAGGAGTTTATGAGTGTTATTTTCTAAGACAGGTGCTGGGTGGTGCATATACCATTTATTCCTCTGGTCAAATTTTAATTTCTTGCACATCTCCCAGTGGATCACCTTGCCCACCCAGTCGTGTCTAGTCTTATATTCCTTCTGTGCTAAATTGCTGCAATCGTTTATTATGAGTGATGGTTTCATCTCTGTCACCGCATAGCCTACATTTGCTATTTTGTTGAGTCTTATCTATTCTTGCTTTGATATAATTGGTTCTTACGGCGTTGTGTTGTGCTGGTATTAGGAATTGTTATTATTATTACTTTTTATCACAGCATTTTGGGTCGACATACTCTTCGAGGTTTAAATGGAATAAAGTGCAGTGAGAATAAATATGCCCCTATTTTAGGCATTAAAATTCTGGGCTGTAATATTATCCATTTTTAGTTCGTTTTCCTTCTTTTTTATTTTATTTTATTGTGTCTTTTTATCACAGGGTTTTAGGTTGATTTACTATTCTTCGACCATTAAATTGTTTTATACGTAATAGGATTAAATATGCCCTTATTTTAACCATTAGAATTATTTATTATCTTCTTTTTTATTGCAAAAAGAGATCAGGTTGTTATTTTTTCTAATCGAGCTTTAAACCAGAAAACCGGATATTATTAGGTATTATTTATCACCAAACTTTACAGCATCTAATTTTGCGTAGAGGTGTAATTTATGATTATTATTATCATTAGCAGTAGTTTCACGACATTCTTGATCGATATACTTTTCTATGTTTAAAAGGAATAAAGAGAAGTGAAAATATCATCACCTTGTCGTGCCACCAGCACAGATATCCCTGATCCTCTCTCGCCACTCCTCCCAATCATTCATCTCTTCTGGCGGGTCCTCAGGGCTACATCCCGTATCCTCGCAGAGCTGCTGTATGTAGGCTCGAGCTGGTCGCCCTGCTTTTGCTCGGCCATGTGAGGGGGTACATTGGAAAACATCACTTATGAACTCGTCTCTGCTTCTCCAGCAGTGTCCTGTATGTCTGGTTCGTCTAACTTTGATAGTCTTCTGATGGGAGGTAGGTGGCCGTACAGATGCTGTTTTGTGGGTTGTTGCCTCCAGGACTTGTTCAAAATTGCTCACAGCACTCTTGTATAGTTGCTGTCAAGCTTTTTCTCCATCCATTTATTCAGCGTCCATGTGGTGCATCCATATAGCAGTATCGACACGACCGCCACTTGGAAAAAAACTGTACTTGACTCGCATATGACCGATAGCCTATCGATAGCTGTCTATGCTTTTGCTAGTCACGTGTCGATGTCTTTTTCGGTTGGTGAGACTCTGCTTCCTTGGTAGGTAAACTTGTCAAGTAGTTTCAGAGAGCTACTGCTTAGTGTGGAGATGTCGCCTGTTTGATTGAAGCACATATATTCCGTCTTGTGTGCATTGACATGGAGGCCGATCTCTGCAGCGGCTCGTTCCAGACTATAGCAGGATTTCGGCTTGGGCGGGGTGCATTTGCCAGAAGCACTATATCATCGGCGTAGTCGACGTCGGTAATTGTTTTTGCGGGGTGCTTTCTGCTTCTTTCTTTTGTTAGCTTGAAACCGTTTTCTTTGATTTTATCGATAGATGTTCTAAGCAAGTATTCTAGACAGATGATAAAGAGATATGGGGCTAATGTGTCTTCTTGCAGTTCACCTGCTACAATGTCGAAGTAGTCTGTGTCTCCATCCGGAGAACGGACTTTTACTTTCGTGTTTCTAGAGAGCATCATTATGGCTATGACGGTTTCTTTTGGTTGGCCGTAGACGAGTAGAATTTGCCTTATCTTTCCGCTGTAAATGGAGCTAAAGGCCTTAGTAAAGGCGACAAATAATATTGTTGCCTCTAGGTTTTTAGCTCGTACCTCTTCAAGAATTTGAAGCCATTTTGGTTCTTCCTAAGTATGTTGCCCTACTACTCGCTTAAAGTATTGGGATTATTCATCTTCATTTTCATATTTACAACGTTTTGGCCGATCAGTCTTTCTTCAGGTGTTTCCTGTCGAAACACACAGAACTTCGAACCGAACCCTTTATTTAATCCGCGAGGGTTGATTGTTCTATTCCGTTAACCGTGCCGGGGTACAAGGGTTAAGCTAAAGTAAGTGTTCATTGTTATTTACTTCTTGGTGGGATTGAACCTGCAACCCTCAGGTAACCGCACCAAACCCGTATATCATTTGCCCCATGTGTCTCATTATGTATTCATCTCTGTACTTGGTCTGCTGAAAAGGTCACTGTAGCCCAACATATCCGCTGCTTCTTTATAGCGTATTATTGTCTAATTTACTTCCTTATTTCCTATCCAAACTTCATCTCTCAAGGGCAGGTGGTTTCCCTTTCCTTTCCATATATGGTCAACCATATCCGACTTTTCGATTTCCCCTCGACATACTACTTTTTGTTATTCCTCTAGCCTTATTTTTAGTGGGTAGCATGTCTCGCCTTTGTATACCTTACCAGAACGGTATGGAATAAAATATATGTATTTCTTGGTCATGGTGCATTTTGTTGGAGGCTTGGATCGGAAGAGATATTTTCGAAGAGTCGTGCCACCTCTGAAGATTGTCTTGATTTCATATGGACAACATATCTTTTAAATCTTTTTGATTCCGCCTTTGATACTGGGTAGACAAACTGTGGTGAGTTTTCGGGTATTGTTCTCTGTCGTTTGATCCAGATTTCTTGGAGCTAATACTTTGAAAAAATAACTTTAGGATTTATATCATCAAAGTCATTATTGTGCCTTAGATACGCAGATTATACATTCATTCTCTCGTCTCATCAGGAAGAAGTTCGAACTCTACGTGTAAACTCAATCAGATTATCTATACAGTTCACTATGAAGAAAGAACAAGACAACAGATCTTCCTTTCTGAAGGTATTATTAAATCGTACAGAGTAAGGGTCATCTATGTATCGAAATCCAACCTTCACTGAACAGTACCTAAATTTCAACTCTTACAATCCACATAATGTAAAGAAAGGAATAGTTCGTTGCCTACAACATCAAGCAAGTAGTAACCACGATACATATGCCGCACACTTAAAGGATAGGGAAACGTCAAAAAACAGTATGTCGAGGTGAAATCAAAAAGGCCGATATAGCTGACTATTTAAGGAAAGAAAAGGGAAACGATCTACCCTTACGAGAGGAAGTTTAAATAATAGACAAGAAAGGGGATTAGAAACCAAGTTTAGAAATTAATATGGTATGGGAACTAATAATCAAAAAAGCTAGATTTTAAAAGATTGCAATATGAGCTAAGATAAAAAAAAATTGTAATAATAATAGTGAGTGATATCTCTTGGGTTGACGGATACATTAGATTTATAAGTCACAAAATTCAGTCTGAATTGTCCGGTATCCTACCTATACGGCGCAACGGTTATAGACGTTCAGTTTCAAAGTGCTTTTAATTGCATTCATCTGCAGGTTCAATCCCAACTAAAGGTAAAAAAAAGAGTTCTTACTTTAGCTTAACACTTACATCGTGTATTCAATAAGTTTCCAGACATTTTTGGTATGGGCATTTAAAATTGTCGTAGACTCTTAAAAATTCACTATGTTATTGCTATACATCTTATGAGATGACTGACCAGTTTTTATGATTACAGAACAGCAACAGCTGTAAATTGAAATACACCCTACTAAACCCTGGTTGTCACAGCTGGTGAATTTCAAAAATGCAATCTGGACGTGAGGACACATTAGAAGAACGATATGCAATAAAATTCTTTTTTAAACTTGGAAAAATGCCACGGAAACGTATGGAATGCTTCAGACTGTTTTTGGAGCATCTTGCATGAATCGAGCATCGGTTTTTGATTGGAATAAGAGGTTCAAGGAAGGCAGGGAGTCTGTGAGGGATGATGAGAGGTGTGCGGGGGAGTGCATCCTGTTTTGATATCCACGTAACTTACACGGCCTGTCAAAGGTCAAATATGTAACATTTAGACACACACACACACACACACACACACACACACACACACACAT
This sequence comes from Sepioteuthis lessoniana, assembly GCA_963585895.1. Classification (NCBI taxonomy): domain Eukaryota; kingdom Metazoa; phylum Mollusca; class Cephalopoda; order Myopsida; family Loliginidae; genus Sepioteuthis; species Sepioteuthis lessoniana. Next base: position 8,355,142 of record OY757947.1, on the reverse strand, counting down.
ATATATATATATATATATATATATAATTTCCTCGCATGTTCAATGTTCACCAGGTGTTCGTCTCAGGTGGGTAGTATTAAGTTAATCGCCCGGTTCCAAGGGATGGCTTTCACCCGGGTATTACCTACTAAGCAGGGCTAAGTTTATTGTTTGGTGTCAGAAGATTTTGAAAAAGGGATGAATTTCGATTGGTACGTGCTCTCCCACTACTATAAAATGACTTCGTGTAAAACCTGGCCAGGTGGTGAGTTGGATTTTTTATATATATCCTTATCTAAGCATGTTCGGTTAAAGACCGCGGACTGTATTTATTTCAGGATCTTCAAGTGAAGACGCCCAAGTTTTCTTGTTATTTTTCTGATGTCAGAGTCAAAGTGGTGAAGAAAATGCCTCACACTAGCCAAAGCACTTTCGATCATCTCGCTGGTCATCCTCAGAGGTTGTATTAGGTTGTTTGTTGCGGTGATTTTATATTTATTTGGAGAGTTTTAAAAAAACCAAAAGCGCTAGGACTAGTATGAGACTCGTTCTTCAGCAACTTGACCCAGACAATAACAAGAAGTCTTGAGCGTCTTCACTTGAAGATCTTGAAAAGAAAACAATCCGCAGTCTTTTATCTAACAAGCTTAGATAACGATATATATATATATATATATATATATATATATGTGTGTGTGTGTGTGTGTGTGTGTGTGTGTGTGTGTGTGTAAAAAGATTTTTCGTTATTGGCCAAAAGAGAGAAAAATATTTTTAAATGGACAGGTCCACGAAAAGATTCATAACTTTAAAAGATTTTATCTATTTATTTCGTTCTTACATACGTGTATATTTCCAGCTTGTTGCTTTCGTCCGAGAACATATGTGGCACAAGGCCAAGCGGATCGGTCAATCAATGTGACTTGAACTGACTCGTGTTTCAAGTCTCATTGAGTACCTCATTTACGTGGCTTTGTGCCATATATGTTCTCTGACGAAAGCAACAAGCCGGAAACATACACGTATGTAAGAACGAAAAAATAGATAAATCTTTAAAAAATGTACAAGTCTCTTCGAAGACCTATTCATTTTGATTCAAAAGTAACCCCCAATTAAAGATACTTGTGATTCATTTCTGGTAAAAAATTACAGTCAGAAATAAATTATCAGAAATTTGAAAAAGTTACTCTTCAATAAACCCATATACCTAAGAGAACTACGAGGAAAGATTTGTTGAAAACCTAGTGTCAAGGTAAGTAAATGATATTGGAACCACGAATGTATCGAAATTTTGCAGATTTCACAATGGTGGAAAACACCTGGGAGGTAAGTATGTACTTAATCTACACCACATCTACGGCTGGGATATGACATAAAGTTGATTTTTAAACGGAGTTTAGCTGGTTCGAACTTACGGTGTTCCTTTTCATTGAATGGTTTCCAAATTTAGGCAAAAGACAATAGCATAATAGTTTATCATATTTACCAACTCCTCCGCTCGGGCAGGATATGACACAAGGTCGATTTTTAAGCGGAGTTTTCCTTCTCCTAGACTAGTTGCCTCGCCAAGGGTGAAGAACCTAGTCTATCCTACTATTTACCCATAGCTGGTAGGAGAATAATTGGATTCATACCTTTCCCAATGGTATTAGTGCTATGTGAAATGCTATCAGTCTCGTCCAGGATTTGAACTCGTGTCGTCGTGCCCATTTCCTACGACGATAACCATTTCACCGAGGGCATCTCCTTATTTTTATTGTATAAAGAGAATTTTCTTGAACCCAAAATACCGAATGCATCAGCGATGTGGGAACACAATTCTGGCATGTCGAAGACAACATAACGCATTGCTACGTGGCATGCTCATTTCTCTTTCAGATGTACCAACAGATTTGACTCAAAAACGTTTTGTCTGACACCTTAAATAAAAAGGTAATCACAACCACTTGAAGATAGACAGCTTGTTGAAAGGGGCCAGGTCTTTCGCATTCAAGGTTAAGAATTAGCGGGAGGTTTCTTTTATGACTGACTACAATTCTGGAACACAGGTGTAAAAAAATAAAGAACATTTAACCTACCACCACGTGGAGGTAAAATAAGAATCTCGCGAGGACATGTTTGGCATTGTTTTATATCAATCATTGTTGGTTATTTAATGCCAAATCCTGATTTTACATATATATTAAATATATGATTTGTAAACACATTTTGTAGATATGCACAAAAGAAAGGATGAAACGGTTCTATTTCTTACACTTCAGTTTAGCATATGACAATAAAGTTAAATAGTTCCAAGTATTGCTATCTCTCACTAACAATTCAATTAAACATCAGTCATTTGTTTACAAACAGTTAAATGATCAAACAGTTCTATTTCTAACAATTCAGTTTAGTGTAAGTCCATAAAGTTAAATGGTTCTAAGTATTTCTATGTATCACTAACAATTCTATAAAACATCAGTCATTCGTTTACACAAAGTAAATTGATCAAACAATTCAATTTAGGATAAGTCACTTGATTGCACTTAGTTTAAAGGTCAATTAGTTCTATTTGATTCATAGATAGTGTAACGTAATGGCCGAAGGATTTCGGTTTATGCCTTTGGGTTTAGTTAGGCTGAGAACCTTTCGGCTCAGCACATGAGTTAGGTGCAACATTAAAACAGATGTTCACGCGCGTGCGTGCAGAGCGGACGTGCCACTCAGTGATGTCACAATAGCTCGAGATGGGAAACGGGGTTGCACAGTGCGAGTGACGTCATGCACCGGAAGCGCCGGAGGATTTGGGGAGATTTTGAAAAAGTCAGTTAGTTGAGAACTGGACACCGAACAAGACAGTTGACTTTCGCTTGCTCGCGGAGACCTTTGTGGCGAGTACCACACGTGTTGGGGGGTTGGCAGATGAAAAAGCCTGGATAGAAAGATTGTGCCTCTCTCTTTATGTCGAAACCTTTAAACTCAAAGGTAATAAAAGGTTTCGTACCTGAACGAGGAAGTTGTTACGTGTTTTTCGAATTTCGAGATTCCTATGTTCTATCTTTATGGACATTCGATGTACGTTTCACACATAGCCATATCATGGCTTTGGTACAATAGGATCCTATCAGATTCTACCATTCTGGTTCAGAGTGGATCTGGGAGCGATGGCAATGTAGGGGTATTCTACGTTCCCTAAAGCTCTAGCTTCTTTGGAGCCACGCCATCAGATAGTTAAGTGTCATAGCCAGGACACTAAACAGTTCTATTTCTACCAATTCAATTTAGCATAAGCCATTTGTCTGCACTCAGTTTAAATATCAATTAGTTATATTTGACCCATATAACATATTACCTTTCAAAAAAAAAGTTCGTTTCTGGGTCGATAATACTAGTTCGCCGTTTTATGGGCTGAGTATCTTAACTTCTTACTTTGGTTCTCGTTCGTCCGGTCCGTCCAAACGGAGGGGTTGGTAAATATGAATACAATAAAAATAAGTAAAGTAAAGTTGGCGACCGTTGTCGAGGGCAACCAGAAGGCTCCCTTTTCAATAGCTACTACACCGAAGTGTAGGGGAGAGCGCTACTCCTTTCCCAGGATTGCTTCACTTTACCCTTGATACGTACGTTATATTGCTGAGTGTTAGGCAAGGAGGTATTAAGTACCATTTTCAATGTCTTTGGTATGACGCGACCTGGGATTGAACCCAGGTCTCCCGGACCACTGGCAAACACTCTACCCACAAGGTCAATTACGTATCAAGGGTAATGTGGAGCAATTCTGGGAAAGAAGTAGCTTCCTCCTCTATACTTCTGTGTAGTAGCTATTGAAAAGGGAGCCTTTTGGTCGCCGTCGACTACTACAATAAAAATAGATTTCTATAACTCTTGGGACGATAAACGTTTCGAAATTTTTAGATTTTATTACGTGGGGTAGATTTGGGGTGGTTTAAATAGCTTTTGGTACCCGTTTGTATATTCTTGTCAATGTTTTTGGATGAATTGCATTGAGTCATAATAAAATTCCACATTGGTAAAATATAATTGGTACTTCTGCATCTACGTTACAGCAAAAAAGCCGAACTTTCCCGAGCGTTTCCGGAAAGGATCGGAATATGCCGAAATGCCTAGCTAATCAAATTTAAGATCAAATAATTCAATCAATTTGTTTACTAAGTTACAAACAATTGTAAACATGAATTTATCGCAGCGAAGCGAAAATCTACAATGTGCAGAAACGGTGATTCAATTCTGCCAAGAAAAAAAAACCTTATTGGCAAAATTAAAAGTTGCCGGGCATGCTAACACCAAATGCAGGACCTGGATTATTATTAAATTGTTAGGTGAAAGTACAGAATAGTTTCAAAACATCTCCCTCCCCATGGTAAGAATGGATTTCTAAATTAACATGTTATTACGTCATTACGAAAAAATTATTTAAAAAGACAAAAAAATGACACACAACCCCCCAACCAAAATAGATTAAATAAAATTTCAAACAATTTTTTCATATTAAAAATTTCCATACATTGACTTTTGATTTATTCTTTTTCTCCTGAAAAATGTTGGTAACATTATCCATTAAAAATTGTTTTTTTCTCTTACTTTTTTTTTTTTTTTGTCTTCATACGTTTTGTCAACAAATTGGTTGACTTATTTTATCGTCTGTTTGCTTAAATTTCCTTCCGGAATATTCCGATTCTTTCCGTTATCGGCCCGGAAACGCTCGGGAAAGTTCGGCTTTTTTGCGGTAACATATTTGCATAAATACCATATAATTTATTCATGAATAATTTTACAATGAATTAGTTTCATTCAAAAGTACATTTTTAATCACCTCTTGACCTTTAGTTTCTTTGTTTAATGATATATCAACCTTTGCGGATTATTCGCTATCAAGCCGCCACTGTAAAAGAAGTGATACTACTTGAGCCATAACTGAGAAGATAAGGGTGTTCAGATTTTTCTAAAGCGTTTTTGTCCAAAAGTGAACGTAATGACGTGGCTGGAGTTCGAACTCGCTTACTTCGAAGTTGCACCACGGCACGGGAACTCATCCAGCGATTGTTGAGTCTTCTTAAGTTTTGAGCATTCAATAAGTTTCCAGACTTTTTTTTGTACAGGCATTTAAAATTGTCGTAGACTCTTGAAAATTCACTATGTTATTGCTATACATTTTAAGAGATGACTGACCAATTTTTATGATTTCAGGTTTAAATGAACAACTACAGCAGCAATTGGAATACACCCAACTAAATCCTGATTGTTACAGCTGGTGAATTTTAAAAATGCATTCTGACAATTTAAAAGAACGATATGCAATAAAATTCAGTATTAAACTTGGAAAAAATGATGCCAAAGAAACGTATGGAATACTTCAGATTGATTTTCGACCATCTTGTATGAATCGAGCACCAGTTTTTGAGTGGAATAAGAGATTCAAGGAAGGCAGGGAGTCTGTGAGGGATAATGAGGGGTGTGGGAGGAAGTCAATAGACCAGAGTTGATTGGCTAAAGGGTTAGGGTTAGGGTTAGTATGTTGAGGTTTTAAGGGAGTTCAGGAAGAGTTTCGGTCGGAAGAGGCCAGCACTCTTCAAATCGAGTCAGTAGCATTTCTACCAGGACAATACACCAGTCCACAACTCCATCTTTGTCACAGACTATTTGAGCAAGATGGGCATCAAGACAGTTCCTCAGCCTCCCTAGAGTCCAGACCTTGCTCCCTGTGACTTTTGGTTATTCCCTGAGCACAGAGGTTGTCGTTATGAGAGAATTGAGGAGATGAAAGAGGCTGTGACGAAGGTCATTGACACGCTCACACAAGAGGACTTCCATGGGGCCTTCCAGAAGTCGTTGGAATGGTAGAACAAGTGCATTGCAGCCGGAAGAGATTACTTCGAAGAGGACTTGAGTTTCATGTGTGTACTATCAATAAAGGTGCCCATACGAAAAAAGTCTGGAAACTGATATTTTTTTAGTAAAAGTTTTTGAGAAAAATAAAGATTGAAATCACTTGGTACAAGGTCTGGTAAATATGGTGAGTGGGGTAGAACAGATAAGCCTAAATTGAACATTTTCTCCAGTCTGATTTTGCTGAATTTGGTTTTGGGTTATCAGGAAGAACCACAACGTTTCTTCTATTGGTGGGTGCGAAGCGTTTTCTTAGAAAATTTTAGATTACTGAAATTCATAGCAAAAAGAATTAAGGCTATCATAAAAACTCGCCGAGGGTAACAAAATTTTAATTCTAATATTTTTGTCCACGAATTGCATATTTTCTAACGCATGACTTGAAAAAAAAAAATATGCCATTAATTTAAATAATTCAACCTAGTTTGTTTAAGAAATATTTCATGTAGTCAGAATAATCTACTATCAAATAAAAAAGTAGTTTTGTGTCTTATCTGTTATTAGCTTATGTTATGGTAATTTATCGACGCACCCATGAACTCTCTCAGCTATATATAGCAGCAGCTACTGCTCTCAGGCAGAAGACAATAACCAGCAGACAGCCTTGACAGCCGGACCGAATAGTCTCGCTTGTAAGCCTCTCATTTTTTTGTGTCTTATCTGTACACGTTGTAACTGTTGAGAGTATACGTCTACATTGAGTGTCAGATGGTAATTTAAAAACTCAAAATGATCCAACCATGTACACAACATTAGTTTTCTTTCATGAAGCTCCACCTTTGGGGTAAGCTAAAAAGATCCATCCTTGTCAATCCTTTTGTGTTGAACATTGTCAAAAAAGACCAGTTTTTGATCACTTGTAATTTTACTAACTAAGAATCAGAGGAACCGAAGCACCCAGTAATTTTTTTTCCTGTCTCTTTCAAGTGGCGGACGATTATAGATTGGAATGTGTTGATCTTCAGGTACTTTAGCGCGGATTTCATCAATTCTCAAAAAGCATCATGATCGAGGTCTGATGGGCATCCTGGCAAGGCCTTTCTCTGAATGATGAATCACCAGAACGAAACTTTGAAAACCAGGTTCGGACTTGGCGGTCCGTAACGACTCCTTGGCCATAAACACTAAAGATTTTCTTAGCTGTTTCTCTCGTGTAAACTCCCGCGATATTAAAGGTCAGCTATGCACTTACCATTCGTATATTTTTGAGGCATGAGATCAGAGATTAGATTAAAATAAAAATGACAGATTATGCTTTAAACATCGAAAGCTTGAAAGGTGTCGTCACAATTTGCTTTTAAAAGCAGATATTATCAATGACTCCCGCCTTCTGTGGTGTAATCGTTAACAAGCTAGACTAGCAAATCCTCACAGGTGAATTTGTGTATGATGGGGTGCTCTATTCATACAGCTTTGTCCCAGATCTAAGAAAAAAAGCTACCTAAATTACTTTTTTTTTACCTGTGGTAAAAGAATAAGACAGGAAAGACACTGGTTATTTTTTTAAATCCTGCCAGAAAGCAAACTGATTAAAAAGTTCTTCAAGAAAGGCATGTAAATATCAATGACATGACCAGCAACAGTCCGGATCTAAATCCAATTGGAAACTTATGATGGAAAGTTAAACAAAAAAATAAGATTTCGTTCACGAAAGAAAATCTATTAACCACCATTTAGTATGGTTTCTTTGTTTGATGGTCTATCAACCTTCGTGGATTAATTAATGCCAAAGCTATCCTTGCAGAAAAATAGCAGTGATACTATTTAACCTATAGTTGGGTGGGGTGAGAGAGCTCATACTTTTAACAAGGGTATTAGTGCAAAAGTGAACATAAATGCGAGACTGGGGTTCGAACTCGCTCGCTACGATGTCGCAGTCCAGTACGTAAGCATAGGCTTACCCTTACCATTTGGGAAAGTTGGAACCACTTTGATAAAGAATATTGCTCTAGAATACTGAAATTCATAGCAGAAAGAATTAAGGCTATCATAAAAACTTGCCGAGGGCAACTAGATTTTAATTCTTATATTTATGTCCATGAATTGCATATTTTCTTATAAGACTTGAAAAAAATTACGCCATTAATTTAAATAATTTAACCTAGTTTTTTAAAGAAATATTTTATGAAGCCAGAATTATCAACTATTAAATAAAAAAGATGTTTTGTGTCTTATCTGTTATTAACTTATGTTATGGTAATTTATCGACGCACCCATGAACTCTCCCAGCTAAATATAGCAGCAGCTACTGCTCTTAGGCAGAAGACAATATTCCAGCAAACAGCCGGATCGAATAGTCTCGGTTGTAAGCTTCTCATTTGTTTTGTGTTTTATCTGTAATTAGCTTATATTGGGATAATTTATCCACACACGCATGAACTTTCCCAGTTATATATAGCAGCAGGTACTGCTCTCATGCAGAAGACACTATTCCAGCAGACAGCCTTGACAGCCGGACCGAATAGTATCGCTTGTAAGCCTCTCATTTGTTTTTTGTCCTATCTGTTATCAGCTTATGTTATGATAATTTATCGACGCACGCATGAATTCTCCCAGCTATATATAGCAGCATGTACTGCTCTCAGGCAGAAGACAATATTCCAGCAGAGCCGGACCGAATAGTCTCGCTTGTAAGCCTCTCATTTGTTTTTTGTCCTATCTGTTATTAGCTTATGTTATGATAATTTATCGACGCACGCATGAA
>OY757947.1:8301576-8341576 GCA_963585895.1 Sepioteuthis lessoniana | reverse complement strand
CTAACGTAATGAACTGAGACATATTCCTAAGCTAGTTCAAATTCTAGTCACGCTATTGCGTTGATTTTCGGACAAGGATGGTTTTGGCATTAAATAACTCACAAAAGTTGATATGTCATTTAACAAATAAACTAAATCCCATCTATCTCAGATATATCTCCAGTCACTCTATTGCATTCACGTTGAGATTAATACCCTTAATCCCACATACCCCTAGCTATGGATTAAATAGTACCTCTGCTGTCCTTCTATAGTGTGTCTCAATATACATGGGAACCATGTGACCGTTAACAATTCTATTAATGATACCTCACTCACAATGCCTTGGACAAGAAAGAAAAAATATTTTGCTACTTAATTGGAGACAAAAATGATTCAAAACTGTCTTAAAATAAATACAACCCATTTGTATATTAATGATTTATTACTGATACAAGAAACTCCAAAAAGGATGGCATGTCTTGGAAGCTGATATAATAACGATAAAAAAAAAAGAACTGATTTGATGTCTCTAGTTCAAAGGATGTATTTTTTACTGGACGTGTTCCAAATGACCGCCATTGCCCTTGTGTCAGTTATAAATCATTATCATATTCATGTGCTGCATCTGTTGAGACTACCTGTACAAAGAAAGCTTTGGCATTAGATCAGCCACGAAGGTTGATCTGTCATTCAAACAAGGAAACAAAAGTCTGAGACGAATTAATTTGATGGAAAAATATCTCCGTCTTTATTCCATAGACTTTTAAACCTAATGGCGTATTAATCAGTGGTTTTTGTATACAGGAGCACACAGATGAGAAAATTGCCGATTTAAACTGTTCACAATGCAGTTTACTGTGATGCTCTCCGAACATCTAAATTCTTTAAGAACAAGATTATTGTCAACCTTACTGCAAAAGTATAACTATTAAGTATTGTCTTAGAAAGATGATCAGTGATGACCCAAGGGGGATAACTCGTCCTTTTTATCTTTGTTAAACGGCAAAAACTTATTCAACTGCATATATTATCGTTTATACTTAATTGCACATTGAAGAATTTACAAAAACAATTATTAATTTTCTTCTGAAAGAAATATATCAGACTTTTATCATTTCTATTAGAAAAATATACAACTATTACAGATATAATTAGGTAGGTTTGGTTAGGTTTGGTTTTATGGCATGTCAACTATTGTAGGTTATTTAATGCCAAATCTTCTTTATATATACAGGGTGGAACGATAATATTGTCGTCCTAAAGAAAACAACACTACAGCTTTAATTTAAAACTTTTATTGAAAAAATCAATTCAGCTAACTTGATTATGTAGTAGAGCTGACATCTACAGGGTGGAACGATAAAATTGTCTTCCTAAAGAAAACAACACTACAGCTTTATTTCAAAACATCTATTGAAAAAATCAATTCAGCTAACTTGATTATGGAGTAGAGCTGACATCTATTTAATGTAGCTGCCTTCAGCCTTAATCACCGCCTTGATACGGATCCGGAACTGGGAGCATGTCTTTCCCACGAGCGCCGGCGGGAGCTCGGCGAATACTCGGCGGATGACGGCGATCAGGCTGGCTTTGGTGTTGTGGGAGGTCCTGTTGGTAATGTTCTCGACGGAAATGAAACGAAGTAGTCCAGCGGGTTCAGGTCGGGAGAGGAGGGGGGCAGTGAGAGAAGGGTACAAAGTCGTAGCACTCCTTCTGAAGCGAAGCCCGGGTCTCTTTGGACTTGTGGGCCGTCGCCGAGTCCTGCTGCCACACCCAGGGTCTGCCACCGGCCACTTGATTGCACCAGGGGATCACCACACTCTTCAGCACATCCAGGTACACTTTGGTGATGACTTTCAAGCCGACTTTGAAGATGTGAGGTGGCATGATGTGACCCTCATTTGAAACCACACCGAAGACCCTAACCGTAGCCGGAAATTTGTTTTCATCACCCTGGGCACGTCCCTGTTATTCGGGGCAATCCAGATTTATATTTTGAGGGTGCTGGCAATGGTCCATTTGTCATTAGTTGGATCGCTAGAGACATAAGTTGTACAGCGGTGAATCTCAGTTCTCGCTCGTTGAACATTGTGTCACTTTCAGACATAATAGAAGGCTCCTATCGCTCTTGGTATTTCTACACAACTGGCCAACAAGTAGATGGTCTGCAACAAAAAAAGAAAACCGGTTTTCATTAAACGGAAATGGAATCATGTCGTCTTTTCTAGGGCGACAATTTTATTGTTCCACCCTCTACGTAATTTAATGCCAAACCCATTTTTATACATATAAACAGTTCTATTTCAAACAATTCAATTCAGTATAAGTAAAGTTTTTTGTTTACACACAGTTAAATGTCAAGACACTTCCATTTCAAACAATTCAGTTTAGCATAAGTATGCAGTTTAAATCCAAAAGCAGTTCTATTTTAAAGAATTCAGTTGAGCGTAAGTACACAGTTTTATTCTATTTGACCAACAGATAGGATCCTATCAGGTGCTACCACTCAGGGTCAGAGTGGACATGGGAGTGATGGCAATAAAAGAGTACTCCACATTCCTTAAAGCCTCAGCATTACTGAAGACCCACCATCTGATTGTTTAGTGTCATATCGAGGACATTCGTGGGAGGAGTCTTACCCCTCTGCAGAGATGCAATCAGTGTATTCAGCAGACCCTTTCGAACATGTGAGGTGGCATGATGTGGCCTTCCGCTCCACCACCTCCAAAGGATCGTCCGATGCATTTAGGTGTGCCTCAAGCGTTGAACCGTCCGAATTTGCATTTTGAGGGTGCTGGCAATGGTCCTGTTGTCATAACTTGGATCGGTAGAGAGCATGAGTTGTACAGCGGCGCATCTCCGATCTCGCTCGTTGAACATTGTGTTACTTTCAGACATGATAGAAGGCTCCTTTCGCTCTTGGGACCTGTACACAACTGGCCAACTAGTAGATGGTCTGCAACAAAAAAAAAAAGAAAAACGGTTTTCATTAAACGGAAATGGAATCATGTCATCTTTTCTAGGGCGATAATTTTATCGTTCCACCCTGTAGTTTCGGGGGGGGGGGATCGTCTGTTTCTTGCCTTTCTTAGTGTAAGGCCATTTTTTTCATTAGATCTATAGACGTTCAAAGTATGAAATATTAACAGATTATTAACAGATATGGCGCTAATGTATCCCCTTGTAGATCTCTAGTAACAATGTCAATGAAGTCTGTGTCTCCATCCGGTCAGCCATTTTTACTTTCGTGTTTTAATAGTGTGCCCTTATGGCTGCGACGATTTCCTTGGAGAGACCAAAGTCTAGAAGTATTTGCTTCATCTGTGTATGGAGTCAAATGCCTTGAAGAAATCAACTATTAGGAGAATCGCCAGGAGTTTTTGCACGAACGGATTGTCTTTCAAACATTTTCTTTATTTCTTTCCTTCATTCTTTATTATCTGACTGGTCTCTTTCGGGATGTCTTGAAAAGGTTCCTGGTTCTTTAGATCATTTTGTGGTTCCCAAAGAAAAAAAAAAGGATACAAGGATTTTTATACGCATCTACAAATGTCAGGAAATTACAGTCAGTTTCACTTGAAGAAAGAATTTTTTTCTTTTCCTTTTTATCCCTTTAAGATAAAAAAAGAAAAAACAGCTTCCTATTACCCCTCCCACCAATCCAAACAAGCTATTAATTCAAGTTCTAAAACTATCAATATATACATTATCTTATATTCTGGACATTACTTTTTATATAATCTTGACAATATCTGCAACGGTAGCACCATGTGGCAAAAAATGAGGTAAAAGGCTCAACTGGTAAAGAAGTTGTCTATTCGCAATAGGTCTTCGTTCCTTCTTTGACCCTTCTTTGACCGTGAAACTAAAAACAAAATAGAAAGCAACTTCTGTAATCCCTTTCACACAGATCAATAACTCGGGCAAATACAGATACAGTGTGTGATTCTTACCTCTGTTCGCCTCAAAGAATACCCCCTTCGCAACTCCGTCAGCCAACAAGTGTGTCATACTCGGAGAAAATAGTAATAAAAGGGCCAACCCTTCCAACGGTGTCACATGTGTGACTGGTCGGTGTACGATGGTAATGTGTACTCAACTCTAAGGTGCCCGTACCAAACAAGGAGGATAGCTCCCTCATTTACAGTATCATTGACCTTATTGAGGCAACAGAAACCTTTGCCCATTTAACAAAAATAATTTTGCATAAAGAACATATATATCCACCTCAGTGCATCATTGTATACGTTCAGATTAAAAAAAGAAAGACTGCTGTCTTTTGTTCAATACAACTAAATAAGCTTAGTCTGGCACAAGGCTAAATAGGGGTTCGCCTGATGTGGATTGGATGTACTAACAATGACATATGAGATAAATTTATGCTTTGCTGCACCGCAAGAAGTAACTATTCACTTGCCGATCCTTTATGCTGATCAAAAGGATAATTGTTTATTTCTAGGTCATTAATATTTCACACTTCTTACTGTCTGTCTGTCTGTCTGTGTATATATCTACTGTATATATCTATTGTCATTCACAGACAGACTGTTTCATTGTATCCCAACTCTTCAGTGTGGCTAGATATGCAGGATGCTTCAAGCTGGGATCGAAATCCACCTAACTTTATGCTAGACTTGATATGTGGATCGATTTCTCCGAGAACCATTTTGATTCTTTCGAACAATTTTCTCGATTTCTGATTTGATGCAATTGAAGAACAGAACATTATAAACCTTAACCAATTTGGAAGTAAGAGTTATGCCTCACTAGTCTTTGGTAATTCTAAGGTCACCTTTCTTTGGGGAAGGGGATTATGCAGCCTTTGTCCATCGCACTATTAGGTTCTGGTTATATACTGCGTTGCAGAATCAGAGCAGTCGGTCATCGAATTTCCTTTTCTTACATACCTTTAGGGGCACTTCGTCGATGCCGGCAGCATTTCTCTTATTATTTTCCGTTAGTATTACGTTGAATTCTTCTTGAGTAAAATGTCCTAGTTTGATGCCTAGTTAGACATTATCAAATTTCGTTATAGATTTATCTGTGGCGTTAGGGGAGTTTCCGAACAGATTCGTGAAATGTTCTTTCTCCATGTGTATTCGTTCTTCTTGGCTGGCAGCTTTTAGTTTAGCTTTCGAGGCGCTCATGCTTTTACTCACTTCCCTTACTGTCGGCCACGCTATTCAAGATTGTCTATCCTCTACGGACATTCTTATTTTATTGATCTGATCTTGAATGTATTCTTTTTTGGTCTTTTTCACATGTGTTAATTAGTTCACATTGTGCCTCAAGTTCTGCGCGTTGGGTTTCTTTTATTACATGGAGATGCTGTTTTCACGATGTCCCGTTTTTTCCTAAACGCTAGTGTCTCTGATGGAACTATTTGTTTGGCTCTTGCTTTAGCTGGTATGCACCCTGCTGCTGCTTCCATGTGGGTGTTAACGAAGTTTTCGTATTCGTCATTCGGAATAGGTGATTCAGATATTTCTTGAAGATTATCGAATTTACTTCTTACAGCTCTCTCTCTCTCTCTCTCTCTCTATATATATATATATATATATATACAGAGATGGGGAAAATCAGGCCTGTCTCTCTATATATATGTGTATATATATGTATATATATAAAGATGGGAAAAATCAGGTCTGCAAAGGATGATTTTATCTTCTGAATTATTTGCCAGCGTTAAATTTGTTTTCCATGATCAGAGCGCACGAGTCTTAAAACTGAAACGGGAAAGGTATGGATCCACTTATTCTCCCAGATATGGGTTAAATAGTATCAATTCTATTTTTTACGAGGATAGCATTAGTGTTAAATAACTCTCGAAGGTTGATATGCCTTTTAATAAAGAAGTAAACCATTATTTACAGGCATTATTTCTTTAAAATTCATGTTTTTATGAATAGCATCAATCTCATCTCCTATCGTACAAAATACTAATTTGAAAAATCTTGCTAGATAATGTTTTTTCATGGAAGATAATGTAGCACCAATTACAAAGTCATTTATGGACAATTTTTGTCGATAGGTATTCTAAGGCATTATTAACAACTGTAATCGAACACTGGGGGAAAAGAGTCCCAGTGGAGTAGTGGCTAATGTGCTGGTCTGCGACATCGTAGTGAGTGAGTTCGAACTCCATTCATGCCGTTACGTTCACTTTCCGACTAACACTCTTGGAAGAGGCATGAAACCACTTATTTCTCCACCTATGGTTCAATAGTATCCTTACTGTTATACAAGGATTGCTTTTGGTTTTAAATAACCCAGGGATGGTTGATAGGCTATTAAACAATGAAACCAAACCAACCAAACCAACCAAATCTCACATTCTATGGATAGAAAATTGGTTTATTGATATTTACCATCCCCTCAGTTCCGGCAGGATATGACACAAGGTCAATTTTCTAAGTGAAGTTTAACAGGTTTGAATTCAGAGTTTTCCTTCTCTTTGACTAGTTGCTTCACCAAGGCTGAAGAACCTAGTCTGCCCTACTATTTACCCATAACTGGAGGGAGAATAATTGGATTCATACCTTTCCCAAGGGTATTAATGCTATGTGAAATGCAATCAGTCTCATCCAGGATTTGAACTCGTGTCGCCGTGTCCATTTCCTACGACGATAACAATTACACCACGGTTTATTGAGGAAGAAGTCATTTTTAAGGATGGTAATGCCTCTTGTCATAGAACAAAGGAGATTAATTATTTTTTTCGGGAAAGAAATAAAAAAAAATGACATGGCTAGCGAATCGTTCTACCCCACTTGGTTTGGGTTGTGGAATACACTGACTGCATCTCTGCAGAGGGATAAAGACCAGTGTCCTGGATATGACAGTAAAGCATCAGATAGCAAGTTTCCCGCCTCGGAGATTTGGGAAATGTGGAGTACCCCTTCATAGCCATTGCACCCTGGTCCACTCTAAGGAGGACTTGTAGCGCCTGATTGAGTCAAAAAGAACAAAGTGCGAGCAAAGAAATGACTGATATTAAATTGAGACTTTTTAAAAGCAATACTTGAAACCATCTAATTGTGTGCAAAAAAACTCAGGCTCATTTAAGAATTTTATCTATAAAAACCAAAACAAAGCAAATTATTTATATTTAATATATATGTATAAAGTGGATTTGGCATTAAATAACCTTCAATGGTTGATATGCAATAAAACCCAACCAAACCAAATCATATATATTTAATATATATGTATAAAAAGGATTTGGCATTAAATAACCTACAATGGTTGATATGCCATAAAACCCAACCAAACCAAATCATATATATCTAACATATATGTATAAATAGAATTTGGCGTTAAATAAGCCACAATGGTTAATATGCCATAAAACCCAACCAAACCAAATCATATATATTTAATATATATGTATAAAGAGGATTTGGCGTTAAATAAGCCACAGTGGTTGATATGCCATAAAACCCAACCAAACCAAATCATATATATTTAATATATAAGTATAAAGAGGATTTGGCCTTAAAAAGCTACAATGGTTGATATGCCATAAAATCTAACTTAACCCAACCAAACCAGCAAACTGTTAGGATCTAAATCTGTTTGAACTACTTTGATGAATATATTGCTTTAAATTACTGAAACCGTTGCCTGAAAAAAACTAAGGCTCATGGAGGTGCAACTAAATATTAATTCTAATTTTTTGTCAATAAATTCCATGATTTTTTTCAACATTGTGTGAATCCAAAATAATTTCCTCCGCATAGCTTTCAAAACAAGTACACAAAATAAATATATTTTAAATAATTCTATCTGTCTTGTTTACGGTATATTTCACGAAACAAAAATATTCAGCTATTAATTAAGAATATCTTACTTGGTATTAGTCTATTTACTGCTAAATGATAAACCTAAGAGAGCATTCTCTACGCGTTCTAGTTCCACAATTCCTCCTTGGAGTTGTTTAAAAGTGTTTTTTGGCGGGGGGGAATTAAACCGTTCCACCTTTTATGCAATCATCTCAAAAATCAATATGAAAGTAGGTGTGAATCAAAAATAGGAAGGTTGGTTGGCTGTTCTGTTTTACAGCAAATCAGTCCACTTCAAGGGTTTGTCACTCTTAAAGAATTATTAAAAAAAAAAAAGAAGGCCCAACTGTCTATTCAAGAATGCTTTTTTCTATTTGCACTCTCTGACTAGGTCAATCTCTGAGCAACTGTGAGTAGCGCAGTAACTTTTGCCTAGTCAGCTGGGGGGGGGGGGCTGTATCACTCCCAGATCCACTCTGGCCCGGAGTGGTAGCACCTGATAAGGCCCTATCTATGGGTTAAACAGAACTAAACTGTGTACTTCTGCTAAACTGAATTACTTGAAATAGAACTGGTTTTGCCATTGAAACTGTGTGCTTATGCTTAACTGAACTGATTGAAATGAAACTGTTTTTGTATGCATTGTTT
The DNA here is from genome assembly GCA_963585895.1 of Sepioteuthis lessoniana. Lineage (NCBI taxonomy): Eukaryota > Metazoa > Mollusca > Cephalopoda > Myopsida > Loliginidae > Sepioteuthis > Sepioteuthis lessoniana. The sequence goes on along the minus strand of OY757947.1, from coordinate 8,333,165 downwards.
AAATTCGAACAGTTCGACTAAACTGAATAGTTTGATATGGAAATGTTTTTGACAAACCGTGTACTTATCCAAAACCTAATTGTTTAAAATAGAACTGACTATTTGTATAAACATTGATTTGGCATTAAATAACCTATAAAGGTTGATATGCCATAAACCTCAATCAAACAAACACTATCAACTTATAAAACAAAATATAAATAAAACTTGGAAACAAAATATAAATAAAACTGAGGGGTTTGGTTGGTGGGGATTAATGAAGTAATCAGAAATTCTATTTGTTTTACACATTTTTATGTTGACTTTCATGAAGGGTTTTAATGTCAGTCAAATTGTCTTGGGTTATTTTATGCCATGAGTTTAGTGAATCGTATTCATTAGACATTTATATCTACATTTTTTATATGAAGATTTTTTTTTGTTGGTTAGTTCGTCGGTTTACAGAGTATTAACACTTTTCGGACCATTGAACGCCGAATTACGAGGATCATTAAATAAGTTTCCAGACTTTTTTCGAATGGGCACTTTTATTGATAGTACACACATGAAACTCTAGTCCCCTTCGAAGTAAGCTCCTCCGGCTGCGATGCACTAGCTGTACCGTCCCAACAACTTCTGCAAGGCCCCAGGGAAGTCCTCTTGTGTGAGCATGTCAATGACCTTCGTCACAGCCTCTTTCATCTCCTCAATTGTCTCATAACGACAGCCTCTGAGCTTAGGGAATAACCAAAAGTCACAGGGAGAAAAGTCTCGACTATAGGGACAGTGAGGAACTGTCTTGATGCCCATTTTGGTCAAATAGTCTGTGACAAGGATAGAGTTGTGGACTGGTGCATTGTCCTGGTGGAAATGCCACTGAGCCGATTTGAAGAGTGCTGGCCTCTTCCGACGGAATCTCTTCTTGAACTCCCTTAAAACCTCGACATAATAACCCTAACCCTAAACCTTTGGCCAATCAACTCTGGTGTATTGACTTCCTTACTCCTCCCACACCACTCATCATCCCTCACATACTCCCTGCCTTCCTTGAATCTCTTATGCCACTCAAAAACTCATGCTCAATTCATGGAAGATGGTCGAAAAGCAGTCTGAAGCATTCCATACGTTTTTGTGGTATTTTTCCAAGTTTAAAACAAAATTTTATTGCATAACGTTCTTCTAAAGTGTCGTTACGTCTAGATTGCATTTTTGAAATTCACCAGCAGTGACAATCAGGGTGTATTCCAATTGCTGCTGTAGCTGTTCATTTGAACCTGAAATCATAAAAATTGGTCAGTCATCTTATAAGATATATAGCAATAACATAGTGAATTTTCAAGAGACTACGACAATTTTAAATGCCTGTTCAAAAACAAAAGTCTGGAAACCTATTGAATACACCACGTAAGTCATTTTGATAGAAGTTTCAAACAATTCAGTTTAGTGAATATACAGTTTTTTTTTGTTTACACACAGTTTAAATGTGAAAAACAGTTCTATTTCAAACAATTCAGTTTAGTGTAATTACACAGTTTCGTTCTATTTGACCCATAGATAGGACCCTACCAGATGTTACCACTCTGGGCCAGAGTAGATCTGGGAGCGATGGCAAAAAGAGGGTGCTCCGCATTCCCCAAAGCTCCAGGATTACTAGAGTCTCACCATCAGATTGTTTAATGTTATTATCAGGACACTCGTTGGGTGGGTGTCTAACACTACTGCTGAGAAGCGGTCAGTGTATTCTGCAACCCCCCACCACCACCACTACCAGCCGACTGGGCTAAAAAAATAGGAAGTCAATGATTGACCAAACAATGACCCATTCAAAATAATTACAAACAAAACTGATCGTTATCATTTGGGAGCGATAACAAAGTCGAAAAGTAATATTGTCTACTGATATGATTTCCATTCTCTCTAATGACTAAAACAGTCTATTTTCAGCAGATGTTAATTCAAGAATTCCTTCAGAGATAATAGCTTCGAAAATAGCTAATAGGAGTAATACCTGCTAGAAGGTGCCCGAGATGTAATGGTTATCGTCGTAGGAAATGGATACGGCAACACGGGTTCAAATCCTGGACGAGACTGATTGCATTTCACATAGCACTAATACCCTTGGGAAAGGTATGAATCTAATTATTCTCCCTCCAGCTACGGGTAAATAGTAGGACAGACTAGGTTCTTCAGCCTTGGCGAGGCAACTAGTCTAGGAGAAGGAAAACTCTGAATTCAAACCTGTTAAACTTCGCTTAAAAATTGACCTTGTGTCATATCCTGCCCGAACGGAGGGGTTGGTAAATATGAATACCTGCTAGGTTTTCATCTCTGGGTCAAATAGATCGGTTTGAAAATTATTCTTATTAGTCAAGAATACTTGAAGCTGTTCAGTACCAGGTAATAATGAGTAGAGTGTCTGTCAATTGTCCGGGAAACCGAGGTTCAATCCCAGGTCGAGTCATACCAAAGACTTAAAAAAATGGTACTTGATACCGCCTCGTTAAGCACTCAGCAATATAAGGGGATCAAGGGTAAAGTGGAGTAATCCTGGGAATAGAGTAGCACCCTCTTCCACACCTCAGTGTTGTAGCTATTGAAAAGGGAGCCTTCGGGTCACCCTCGACTAAGGTCGCTAACTTTACTTGTATCCCGGGAATGGAGTACCATCCTCCCCTACATCTCGGTGTAGTAGCTATTGAAAAAGGAGCTTTCGGGTAACCCTCGACTGAGGTTGCTAACTTGTATCCCGGGAACGGAGTAGCGCCCTCTCCTACAACTCGGTGTAGTAGCTATTGAAAAGGGAGCCTCCGGGTCACCCTCAACTAAGGCCGCTAACTTTACTTGTATCCCGGGAATGCAGTAGCGCCCTCTCCTACATCTCGGTGTAGTAGCTATTGTATCGTGTAGGAATCGCCTGGTGGAGCGCATCCCTCTCCAGGTCTGCTTTAAATTTCTGTGCTTTTCATCTTCTTGATCAGTTGTCATAGCAAAGATGAAGACCTTAGTCTGCCCTACTATTTACCTATAGCTAGAAGGAGAATAGTTGGATTCATGCCTTTCTCAGGTATATTAGCGGTATGTGAAATGCAAATAGCCTCGTTCAGGATTTGAACTCTGATAGCCAAGCCCACTTATAATGGCTTAGTCGAAGTGGGGTGCTGCTTAGGCTATGTGTCTTGGACTGAAGTAGAAAGGAAAGGCCAGTCCCGATCTCAGTCTATAACTGGTTTTCATTCAGTTTTTCTTCTCCTAGGCCTGTTGCCATGTCAAGGTTAAAGATCTCAGTCTGCTCTACTATTTATCCAAAGCTGGAGAAAAAATAGTTGGCTTTGAATTTGGATATCTGAGCTTGCCTTCTACCAAGATAACCGTTACCATACCAGCGTATATAGAGGGATACTCTCTGGCGTTGATAGTACCAATGTCCAGAATAACTATGGACTTGCAAGAGATAGATAGATAGATAGATAGATAGATAGATAGATATTCCATTATATACGATTTATAAATGTTAAACTCCTTCCGTGAATTGGAAATATTCTAATAAAATCTTCTTTTTTTTTCTCTTAATAGCATCCCCAGCTGCTCAGTCTTCATCATGAACCGTTATGTGAATCGACTCCGTAATTGGTACGGCAACAACTACAGATACAGGGGTATGATGAAACCGATGTCCTGAATGACTATGGACTTCCAAGGAAGATATATCATATATATCCAACCCCTCCGCTCGGGCAGGATATGACACAAGGTCAATTTTTAAGTGGAGTTTAACAGGTTTGAATTCAGAGTTTTCCTTCTCCTAGACTAGTTGCCTCACCAAGGCTGAAGAACCTACCTAGTCTGTCCTACTATTTACCCATAGCTGGAGGGAGAATAATTGGATTCATACCTTTCCCAAGGGTATTAGTGCTATGTGAAATGCAATCAGTCTGGTCCAAGATTTGAACTTGTGTCGCCTTGTCCAATTCCTACGACGATAACCATTACACCACGGGCACCCCCAAGGAAGATATATGGACTCCATGAGCAGAATGGTCGACCCCAAATGCTACGACTACAAAGGTAGATGGTACGACTATGACCGATACAACGGAAGGTCCATGTTTAATTATGCCTGGATGATGGACGGTGATAGGTACAACAGGTACTATCACTGGACGTTACTGCAACCCGTTCCGTCAGTGGTGGTACAACAGACACGGTTATTTCTCTTGTTACTATTACGGTTGCAACATGTTCTATCCTGAGAGATGAATGGACATGTTTAACTACTACATGGATACGGAAGGACGCAACATGGACAGATGGGGCCGTTACTGCAATCCGTTCTCTAACATGTACGGAGGCTAAATCTCTCTCTCTCTCTCTATATATATATATATATATATATATATACATATAGTCATCCACAGATAGACTGTTTCGTTGTATCACAACTCTTCTGTGTAGCTAGACACGCGATATCTCGAAGCTGGGATTGAAACCCGGCTGACTTATACACCAACCGAAGATTCCACCGCACAGCTACGAGGAATCTAGCTGCATGTCTTGTTCCTATGATTTGGATGGTTTTAGAGATGGGAGGTGGGTGGCCCTACAACAGCTACGATGGAATTTTAAACGCTGTTTTGTTTATATATATCCGCTTAACGGCTACAGAGAATTCAATTCATTTGAAGAGGCTTACCTTACGCGAGTCACAACTGATATTAATGGTTGCCATTTTATAATTTGCTTGAAGTATTGTACAAATTATTTCATTTTATTTTATGGTATTGTATTTGTTAAGAGGGCTATTGTAATTCAAAAATAATTAATTGGATCTAATTAATTTCGAAGAAAAAACTTCATCATCAGAGACTGTTTTTAATAAGGACTCGTTTGACGTTTCTTTTTGGAAATTAACATGATGTCTCGTGGGGTATTAGAAGGCTATGTTGGGTGTTGTAACCATAGTGCCACGTGGGTTTTTTTAAACGACATGTGGAATATATATATATTAGTTTTTTTAATATATATTTGATATTATGGATGCTTATTTGTGACCACTGGTTTCTTGCTCTCTATATACAACAATCTTCAGGCCGAGAAAGATTTTGTTTGTATAAAATAATGATCACAAATACAATCACACTCAACAATATGCAAATTTAATCGATGCACCCCCCCCCACACACACGAGTTACACGCAATTCTTTTGTCTGTATTTTTCGATTTTTTTCGATTTCTCCAAAATCTTTCTTTCTCTACCTGATGATTGTTGTATAAAAACGGCATGAAACCAGTGGTCACAAATAAGCATGCATGCTATTATATATATAAAAAATTCTCAAGGCACACATTCACACATATACAGAGAAAATATAGCGTTAACTGAAATCCGAAATCACCCCAACATACACACAAATATCAAATATTAAAAACAAATGAGAGGTAAAGCAAGCTAAGGTTAACATGCTCTAAGAAAAAGAGAGGAGTGTCCTCTTTGAGCCATATATGTTCTCTGACGAAAGCTACAAGCTGGAAACATACACATATGTAAAAACAATAAATATATAGATCCTAAAAAAATACAAATCTCTTCGTGGACCAACTCATTTTAAAATATTTCTTTTTCTCTTTGGACCAACAATAAAAAAATTATATATAAAAACTATTACATATTTATAATTAAATTATATTATATACATATATATCATCATCATCTTGCGCCATCAGCACGTATATCCCTGACCCTCTCTCGCTAACCCTACATATCATTCATTGCTTCCGGCAGGTCCTCAGGGCTACATCCGTATCCTCACAGAACTGCTGTATGCAGGTGCAAGCTGAACGTCCTGAGTTTGCTCGGCTATGTGAAGGGGTCCATAGGAGTATATCACTTATGAGCTCATACCTACTTCTCCAGCAGTGTCCTGCATGTTTGATTAGTCAAACTTTGATAGTTTTCGTGATGGGTGGTAGGTGGCCGTATAGCTTCTGCTTTGTGGTTTGTTGCCTCCAGGACTTGTTCAATATTGCTCGCAACATTCTTGTGTAGTTGCCGTCAAGCTTTTTCTCCAGCTGTTTAGTTAACGTCCATGTAGTGCATCCATACAGCAGTATCGACACGACCGCAGCTTGGAAGAAATTGCGTTTCATTTTATCGGTCTGGTGTGACTTCCATATGACCGATAGTCTATTGATAGTTGTCCATGCCTTTGCTAGTCGCGTGTCGATATTTGTCTCGGTTGATGAGACACTGCTTCCGAGGTAGGTGAACTTGTTAACTAGTTTCAGGTCCTCTTGACAACATCCTGTGTCCATACAGAGCTGTTGTAGATAAGTTGTAAACCTGCTTGTCCGTGTGATGGGGTCCACAGGAGAACGTCCCATGAGTTAGTCCTTACTCCTCCAGCAGTGTTCTGCATGTCTTGTTCGTATGATTTGGATGGTTTTAGAGATGGGAGGTGGGTGGCCCTACAACTGCTGATTTGTGTGATGTTGCTTCCAGGAATATATTATTAAATATTTTGTTATGATATATTGATTGACTACATGGAAATCTGACTTGTAGATTACCTTACATAACTCGGTAGCCATATCTCTACAACTGAAAGCGATATCAAAACAAACATACGTGAAGCATGGAATGCAATTGACTGATTATCAATCATATGGAATTCTGATCTCTCTGATAAAATAAAACGGAAATTCTTTAAAGTTAAAGCTTGTCAGTACTATAGTATTGTTGCACCACCTGGACTATAACGAAACGCTAGGAGAAAAAGCTAGATGGTGTCTACACAAGGATGCTTCGTGCTATCTTGAAAAAAATCCTGGAAGCCGTACCCTTCAAAGTATGTTATGCCGTCACTCACCCACCATCTCAAAGACCATCCAAGTAAGAATACTGGGATCGACTGGTGATGTAAGGACGAACTGATAAGCAATGTTCTTTTATGGACATAACACTGTTGGTCAACCATTAAATCTTACATTCAACAATTCTGCGCAAACACTAGGTGCCATTTAAAGGACTAGACAATTGCAATCGCCAAAAGGGACGGATGACGAAAGAGATAGAAGAGTATCCGTGCCGTCAGCACGCCGGTGTTAATTTGTTGTTTTTTTTATTGTCAATGTTTTTTGTGGGTTTTTTAAAATTATATTTTATGTAAATGTATTAAAAAAAAACGTGTGAATAATGTTTGTGAATAATGTATTATTTTCTTAGTTATAATTTGAAATATTTCATTGACACATTTTCAGTAATTCTAGCTTACTTAATGTTGTGGGAGCCTTACCCATCACACCATAATGGACTCTTCTCACCTTTATTAGTACTGAGAAATTTCGCTGCCAGCCTAACAATACTGGAGTTATCCGAAACAGTACGAGATTTAATACCTTTTCTGTGTAACTCTATCTTTCTTGTGCAATATAATCTGTTTACCTAATATCCGTGTCTGCGTTTTCATTATTGACCCTTTCCGGAGCCACAACACTTAAGCCTCCTGAATATGAGTTTTAGACAAAGAAAAGGGGTGTCTAAGAAGATATTTCAGGTGCAGCCACCTCCTCGTGCATATTACTCCCAGGTCCACTCTAAGCCGTAGTGGTAGTACATGTTAGGGTCCCATATATGGGTCAAATATATCTGTTTAAAAATTATTCGTATTACGTAGGAATACTTTGTTCGGTTTGGTTTGGTTTGGTTTTATGGCATATCAACCATTGTAGGTTATTTAATGCCAAATCCGGTTTATCCATACATAAATAAAAGTATTTTCAATAGCTACTAAACCGAGGTGTATGAGAGGGTGCTATTCCTCTCCGTGGATTGTTCCACTTACCCTTGATCCGTATCTTATAATGCTGAGTGTTAACCAAGGAGATATCAAGTACCATTTTTTGAGTCTTTGGTATGACTCGAGCCGGGATTAAACCCCTGTCTCCCTGTGTTATATAATTAAGGTAATGATTTTTTTATATTAATCATTTTTCGTTAATTATATTTTATGATTTACTTTGGTAAGGCTTTGAACTATTCGGGTCTCTTAGTCCAGGTGCATAATCAGATGGTGCATCTTACGCCCACGCGGAAATGATATGACAATCATCATCTGTCATTATAAACCTCCAGACAGAAAATGGGGCTAGAGTGTGGAAGACATCATGCCCAGAAGAGATGGAACTGAGAATTTGAGGATTTTGAAAAGACAGTAGTTGAGATTCGACTGTTGAAGGTGCAGTTGAATTTTCTACTGTCAACCCCTCAACTCCTCCGCTCGGGCAGGATATGACACAAGGTCAATTTTGAAGCGGAGTTTAACAGGTTTGAATTCAGAGTTTTCCTTCTCCTAGACTAGTTGCCTCACCAAGGCTGAAGAACCTAGTCTGCCCTACTATTTACCCATAGCTGGAGGGAGAATAATTGGATTCATACCTTTCCCAAGGGTATTAGTGCTCTGTGAAATGAAATCATTCTCGTCCATGATTTGAACTCATGTCGCCGTGTCCGTTTCCTACGACGATAACAATTACACCACGGGTACCTCCATATACTGGTTGCTTTATCCCCCAAGAAATATTTAATTGGCTAGTCTGCTATTGTTGCTGCTCAACACAACAGTACACTGATTCTCTCAATTCAACAACAGATTGATATGTGACACTGAGTACTTGAGTTGGTTACAGTCGATAATTTGGAAGTAGGTAACACAACAGTACACTGATTCTCTCAATTCAACAACAGATTGATATGTGACACTGAGTACTTGAGTTGGTTACAGTCGATAATTTGGAAGTAGGTAACACAACAGTACACTGATTCTCTCAATTCAACAACAGATTGATATGTGACACTGAGTACTTGAGTTGGTTACAGTCGATAATTTGGAAGTAGGTAACACAACAGTACACTGATTCTCTCAATTCAACAACAGATTGATATGTGACACTGAGTACTTGAGTTGGTTACAGTCGATAATTTGGAAGTAGGTAACACAACAGTACACTGATTCTCTCAATTCAACAACAGATTGATATGTGACACTGAGTACTTGAGTTGGTTACAGTCGATAATTTGGAAGTAGGTAACACAACAGTACACTGATTCTCTCAATTCAACAACAGATTGATATGTGACACTGAGTACTTGAGTTGGTTACAGTCGATAATTTGGAAGTAGGTAACACAACAGTACACTGATTCTCTCAATTCAACAACAGATTGATATGTGACACTGAGTACTTGAGTTGGTTACAGTCGATAATTTGGAAGTAGGTAACACAACAGTACACTGATTCTCTCAATTCAACAACAGATTGATATGTGACACTGAGTACTTGAGTTGGTTACAGTCGATAATTTGGAAGTAGGTAACACAACAGTACACTGATTCTCTCAATTCAACAACAGATTGATATGTGACACTGAGTACTTGAGTTGGTTACAGTCGATAATTTGGAAGTAGGTAAGGTTAGGAATACTCAAAAGTCTATATGCGCCATATGAGTACTGGCTGCTTCTTTCTTCTGAAGGTTAGGATAATTAGGAGTCCTCAAAGAGAAGTGGATATTTGTTATAAAATAGCCGAGGGGTTTCGGTTCATGCCTTTGAGTTTAGTTAGGCTGAGAACCTTTCGGCTCAGAACATGGGTTAGTTAGGTGCAACATTGAAGCAGGTGTTAACGCGGGTGCGCGCGGGTGGATGAAGGTGTCACTCAGATGTCATAATAGTCCGAGACGATACTGGGTGACAGGTTGCGGGTGACGTCACGCACCGGAAGCGCGCGGAGGTTTGTGTGAGAATTTGAAGAAAATAAGAGTCGAGTACTAGACGCCAAACGAGAAGGATCGACTTTTGGAGCTCGCAGGCGCGAGGCGAACTTGCGCCCTATGGGGGGCCGCTCGAGTAGGGGGCCAAATGAATAAGACAGCAGAGAAGATTGTGTCTCTCCTCCTTACGTTGAAACATTTACCTCAAAGTTAATAAAAAGGTTTCGTACCTGAACAAGAAGTCGTTACGTGTTTTCGAATTCTGAGATTCCTATGTTCTTTATATATTCTATAGTAATGAACATTATATGTCCATTTCGCACATAGCGTTAATTGTGAATATGGTACATATTCAGAAGAGAAGATATGCAGAGAAATCAACGCTATTAAGCAAACACCCTATTTACTGGGCCCCAGACATGTTTAGGCTTCTGGCTCACACCTATTACTGTGTCGAAAAACGACTGATAAAAAAGAAATGAATTAACAATCTTTGAGAACCTTCTCTTTGCATACACATTTTTATAACTTGTCAGAAAGATTGATGGAACAACCCGAAGAAAAGGCTTAGGTAGGGAACAAAGAAAGTGTGAGAGATACAGATAACCTGAGATACTGCCCTGCTAAGTAAGGGAGAGATTGGTTTGGTTGGGTTTTATGGCATATCAACCATTGTAGGTTATTTAATGCCAAATCCTCTTTATACATATACATCAAATATATATGATTTGGTTTGGTTGGGTTTTATGTCATATCAACCATTGTAGGTTATTTAATGCCAAATCCTTTTTATACACATATATTAAATATATATGATTTGGTTTGGTTTGGTTTTATGGCATATCAACCATTGTAGGTTATTTAATGCCAAATCCTTTTTATACACATATATAAAATATATGATTTCTAAACATATTTTGTTGACAACATTTTTAAATGTGTCTAAACTCATTTTCCTCCACATTTAAATGGTTTCACTTGTTTCTATCTTATACGAATAGTTTTATTTACTATTAACCATTTGTGTGCACATAGTTAAATGGTTTCAAGCATTGTTATTTGACACTAACAATTCAACCAAAAATCAGTCATTTGTTTACACACATTTAAATAATCAAACAGTTCTATTTCAAACAACTCATTTTAGTATAAATCAACAAGGTTAAATGGTTCTAAATATTGCTATGTATCACTAATAATTCAATTAAACATCAGTCTTTTGTTTATTCAGAGTTAAATGATCAAACAGTTCTATTTCAAACAATTCAGTTGAGCATAAATCATTTGTTTGCACTCAGTTTAAATGTTAAAGTACACAGTTTAAATAGCAAACAGTTCTATTTGACCCAAAGATAGGACCCTATCAGGTGCTACCACGCTGGCCCAGAGTGAACCTGAGAGCAATGGCAATGAAGGGGTACTCTGCATTTCCGAAAGCTCCAGCATTATTAGAGCTTCATCATTAGATTGTTTAGTGTCATATGCAGGACACTCGTTGGGGTCTCTTACTCCTCTGCGGAGATGTAGTTGTATTCTATCGCCCCAGCCGACTGGGATCCAGGATACTCGTTGGGAGAGTCTTACTCCTCTGCTGATATGTAGTCGGTGTATTCTATAGCCCCAGCTGATTGGGTTGCTGGGCACTCGTTAAGGGAGTCTTACTCTTTTGCAGAGAAGCAATCGGTGTATTCAACAGCCCAAGCCGACTGGGCTCCAGGACAATCGTTGGGAGATTCTTACCCCTCTGAAGGGATGCAGTTGTATTCTACAGTCCCAGCCGACAGGGCCAGTAAGAGTGAAAGGTAGAGATTAGATTAAGATGGAGTTTAGAGGGTTGAACTTATCCTCGAACCACAAAAGAGATGTTGATCAATCTCCAGATATATAGTAGTTGACTTTTTGAGAAAATGAAATTGATGTTATTGAAATAGATTGCCAAACTAAAATAGAGAAATTGATCAACCCATAACTTGGCCTCACTCCAGTTGGGAGCCTTTCTTCTTATAAGCGAAGGATTTTAGTCACCTGAGAGGGTCAACTTCTAGCTGCTACTGGACTCCACGTCACTTGAAAACGCCTGCTGTGGCCAGACTTGAGCCAGGCGTACAGACCGAGAATTTCCGAATCCCTTCGAGAAGAAAACTATAAGTCTAGAATCATGAAAGATAGCTTCATTGGGAAGGAATTTCCTAAACTGTATTTTATCATAGACTTATACAAGTTTTAGAATTATTTTGTATATTGACTGGCGTCGAGTTTCTTTTTCGTATTTATATATGTATGACATTCTAAGAATTCTATAAAGGATCGTGCAACCTCCAACTGACAGACATACGTCACTCAACATTACCAATAACGACCAACTCACTTCCATGTGATCAAAAACACAACGAGGGCAGAGTTCGTCTCGACCAACTCAATTCACCAAAACTGCGAACCTGTCTCTGAGCGATTCGAGTGGACGGAAATATCCTTAACGGCAAGGGTCTATTATGACCATAAGGCATGGTATCTTTATCGCTTATATTCGTCCCAGGAGATTTGTAAATATTTGTTGCCGTACCTTTTCGTGCATAATAGATAGATAGATGGATACCTGCTTAACAATGTGACCTATTTGAAATAAGTAGTAAGTTGGCGACCATAGTCGAGGGCGACCTAGAGGCTCCCTTTTCGATAGCTACTACACCAAGGTGTAGGGGAGGGCGCTACTCCTTTCCCTGGATTGCTCCACTTTACCTTTGATCCTTACCTTATAATGCTAAGTGTCAAGCAAGAAGGCAACAAGTACCATTTTTTGAGTCTTTGGTATGACTCGACCTGGGATTGAACCCAGGTATCTTGGGCCATTGGCGAACACTCTAACCATCACGTCAATGTCCAGTACACTAACGTATTTTCATCAATCGACAATTTTACCAATTTTCACTAAAATTGTTAATAAATAATTATTATAACTTACTTTTAGCCATATTATTCGATATACATTCTCCGATAGGAGAATTATGTTGTTGGCTCCAGCGTGCCTTATGGGTACGTAAGCCTTAAATCTTCTGTCTCAATCTCACGTTGTAGCCGGGTCAAGTTCAAAGTCGTTTTCTTTAAAATCAGACTGACGGGTGATATATTCTCTCTCCCCACTACAGTCACCCAGAAGGCATTCTGTGTCTGTTGTCGAGTTCATGATTCGATCTAGCTGCTTGTCTTTCCAAGATGTCACTCGAACTTTCTAGAGGGTCGCTTCGTCTTTCCGAAGAGTCATTTGCAATGTACACAATAAATACTTCATTGTTCTTTCTTCATTGCTGAAGATCTGGAAGGCCTTTAACCTAACTATCAGTTTCACGGTGTGTAATCAATCGTCAGACGCTTGAGACAATATGTTTCAAGTATATATTTACCCAACCCCTCTGCCACGAATAGTATGTGACAAAAGGCCAATTTTCTAAGCGGAGTTAAAACCGTTTTGAATTCAGCGTTCAGGATCCCATTGTTAAGTGACAGTTCTCCGCTGAAATTCTAAGCAAGCCAAAAATCCAATGGCCCAAAAGTAACCAGAAAACTCTTTGTACAAATCTTGACCAAGAACTTTCGTTTATCCTTAAGACCAATCTTAACGATCCCATAAGAGCAGATCCTTTTCTTTGAGGGTTTTAGCCGAGTAACGGAAAAGGGAAACGGAAAAAAGACTAAATAGACGAAAATAAAAAGAGCGCGACAACACGACCTAACATGCGCAAGTGAAATTCGCACGTTATATGAATGATCGTTAAAAACAATTTTTACACACGAATTTCAGCAAACGAATTTGATTAACACGATTATGAACTTAAGCAACAAAGAGGAACTTTCGCTCTGTTTGTCTTCGTACTCTCTCCGGTGGCAAAAACTGCTGGTAGTGCCAGGAGTAGCAATACCACCTTAGCCACTGAAACTGTGGCACCACCCCTGGTTGGTAGCTGATTAGGACAGGGTATCACTCGAGTTTTCACATGTTGAATGATAAAATAGAAATATAAATAAAAATTAGAATATAATCATTGATATTTTAAATAAAAAATGGCGCAAAAAACCTAATCAAATAACTTTCAAAATTGTAAGCAGTTTTTAAATTGTTAGCAGTTTTTAAATAGTTTGCAGTTTTTTAATTTTAAGCAATTTTTAAATTGTTAGTTTTTAGATTGTAAGCAGTTTTTAAATTGTTAGTTTTTTAATTGTAAGCAGGTTTATTTTGTGAAAGACTTGCAATAAAAAGATAGAAATTTACAGCATTAGATAGATAGATAGATAGATAGATAGATATGACCAGAACATTACATAACATAATAGAAGAAGAAGAAGAAGAAGAAGAAGAAGAAGAAGAAGAAGAAGAAGAAGAAGAAGAAGAAGAAGAAGAAGAAGAAGAATCGCATTAGTGCAAGGATAGAAGTGGAACCAGATTGTCGGTGTAAATTACTTCCAATCGGTCAAATGTGTGTATGCTGGGTGGGAGGTCAAGGATTTCGGGTGAGGAGTCGGGGGTTTCGAGCAAACAAACACAGGGTGTGGCGATTTGGTACTCGAGGACGAAATCACATAATTAGCAAGCCTGCTATCCGGGTTATTTTCTTAAGAGAGGATCAGGAGATAGATAGATAGATAGATAAAGACAGAATGATAGGGGAAGTGAGAGAGGGTCGTAAAAAGGGGAGGTACTGTTGACTATAATGTACGCAGCTTTCATTTTCTTTTTATCGAATTCGTTTAATTAAATAATTTTCTTAAGAGAGGATCAGGAGATAGATAGATAGATAGATATAGAGGAAGTGAGAGAGGGTCGTAAAAAGGGGAGGTACTGTTCAGTATAATGTACACAGCTTTCATTTTCTTTTTATCGAATTCGTTTAATTAAATAATTTTCATAAGAGAGGATCAGGAGATAGATAGATAGATAGATAGATACAGAATGATGTGGAAAGTGAGAGAGGGTCGTAGAAAGGGGAGGTACTGTTCACTATAATGTACACAGCTTTCATTTTCTTTTTATCGAATTCGTTTAATTAAATAATTTTCTTAAGAGAGGATCAGGAGATAGATAGATAGATAGATACAGAATGATGTGGAAAGTGAGAGAGGGTCGTAGAAAGGGGAGGTACTGTTCACTATAATGTACACAGCTTTCATTTTCTTTTTATCGAATTCGTTTAATTAAATAATTTTCGCTGTAATTATAGAAAAAGATGTTTTGCAACGATGCAAGAAATTGATATGAATTAGCATAGGATCTTTGATATAGAAATATATTGTCAATATTTTTTATTTTATTGTAGATATTGTAATAGACTTATTTTTGCTATAGAAGTCGCTTGTAGATAATTTTTGCGACAGAAATTGAGTGGTCAACGATCTTTTTTTTCATAGTTAATGTACTGTCTGTGATTTTTTAATAAATTAACATTGGACGACGATATTTCATTTTGAAAATACATTGGCCTGTGATTTTTACATTACAATTACATTGGGAATGATTTTTCCTATAAAAATATATTGGCAAGCGATTTTACTATAAAAATGTACTGGAAATGATTTTTACAATAAAAATGCATTGGAAATGATTTTTACTATAAAAATGCATTGGAAATGATTTTTACTATGAAAATGCATGGGAAATGATTTTTACTATGAAAATGCATGGGAAATGATTTTTACTATAAAAATCCATTGGAAATGATTTTTACACTAAAAATGCATTTGAAATGATTTTTATAATAAAAATGCATTGGAAATCATTTTTATTATAAAAATGCATTGGAAATGATTTTTACTATAAAAATGCATTGGAAATGATTTTTACACTAAAAATGCATTGGAAATGATTTTTACAATAAAAATGCATTGGAAATGATTTTTACTGTAAAAATGCATTGGAAAAGATTTTTATTATAAAAATGCATTGGAAATGATTTTTACTATAAAAATGCATTGGAAATGATTTTTACTATAAAAATGCATTAGAAATGATTTTTTCTATAAAAATGCATTGGAAATTATTTTTACACTAAAAATGCATTGGAAATGATTTTTACTAATAAAATGCATTGGAAATGAGTTTTATTATAAAAAAGCATTGGAAATGATTTTTACTATAAAAATGCATTGGAAATGATTTTTATTGTAAAAATGCATTGGAAATGATTTTTACATAAAAATGCATTGGAAATAATTTTTATTATAAAAATGTATTGGAAATGATTTTTACTATAAAAATGCATTGAAAATGATTTTTATTATAAAAATGCATTGGAAATGATTTTTACTATATGAAATGCATTGAAAATGATTTTTATTATAAAAATGTATTGGTAATGATTTTTACTATAAAAATGCATTGGAAATGATTTTTACTATAAAAATGCATTGAAAATGATTTTTACTATAAAAATGCATTAGAAATGATTTTTACTATAAAAATGCATTGGAAATGATTTTTATTGTAAAAATGCATTGGAAATGATTTTTACATAAAAATGCATTGGAAATAATTTTTATTATAAAAATGTTTTGGAAATGATTTTTACTATAAAAATGCATTGAAAATGATTTTTATTATAAAAATGTATTGGAAATGATTTTTACTATAAAAATGCATTGAAAATGATTTTTACTATAAAAATGCATTAGAAATGATTTTTACTATAAAAATGTATTGGAAAGGATTTTTATTATAAAAATACATTAGAAATTATTTTTACAATAAAAATGCATTAGAAATGATTTTTACTATAAAAATACATTGGAAATGATTTTTATAGTAAAAATGCATTAGAAATGATTTTTATAGTAAAAATGCATTAGAAATGATTTTTACTATAAAAATGCATTGGAAATGATTTTTATTATAAAAATGCATTAGAAATGATTTTTATTATAAAAATGCATTGGAAATGATTTTTACTGTAAAAATGCATTGAAAATGATTTTTAGTATAAAAATGAATTGGAAATGATTTTTACTATAAAAATGCATTGAAAATGATTTTTATTATAAAAATGTATTGGAAATGATTTTTACTATAAAAATGCATTGGAAATGATTTTTATTATAAAAATGCATTGAAATGATTTTTACTCTAAAAATGCATTGGAAATAATTTTTATTATAAAAATGTATTGGAAACGATTTTTACTATAAAAATGCATTGAAAATGATTTTTACTATAAAAGTGCATTGAAAATGGTTTATACTATAAAAATGCATTGGAAATGAATTTTTCTATATTTTCATTATAGAAATGCATTGGAAATGATTTTTACAATAAAAATGCACTGGAAATGATTTTTTACAATAAAAATTCATTGGAAATGATTTTTACTGTAAAAATCCAAGAGTAATGATTTTTTTTTCTATAAAAATGCAATAGAAAAAACTTTTGTTATAAAAAATACATTGAAAACGATGTTTACTATAAAAATGCGGAGTAAAAGGATTTTAGTAAAAAATAAAAGTTTTCAAAATTTATTCTTTTCAATTGAAATTTTTCTTATACTTTGCAAGTATTTTTAAGACGGAATCCAACATTAAAACGTAAAAGTAGAAATTGCATTTTTGTCTAAAATGTGGTGACATACTATTTGTCATGTCATTAGAGAAGATGTTAGTCGAACCATAAATGGGACATCTGTGAAGAAGAAGAAGAAGAAGAAGAAGAAGAAGAAGAAGAAGAAGAAGAAGATAAGTGATGATGATCTTCGTGGCTTCGACTCTTTTTCACCCTTTCTCAATTTTCTTCTTCTTCTTCTTTACATAGCTGTTGTCTTCATCTTCTCCATCTTCTCTTTCTCACCCTGTTCGTCACTCTTCTTCTTCTTCTTCTTCTTCTTTTTCTTCTTCTTCTTCTTCTTCTTCTTCTTCTTTACATAGCTGTTGTCTTCATCTTCTCCATCTCCTCTTTCTCACCCATTTCGTCATTCTTCTTCTTCTTCTTCTTCTTCTTCTTTACATAGCTGTTGTCTTCATATTCTTTATCTTCCTTTTCTCACCCTGTTCGTCACTCTTCTTCTTCTTCTTCTTCTTCTTCTTCTTCTTCTTCTTCTTCTTCTTCTTCTTCCTCTTCTTCTTTACATAGCTGTTGTCTTCATCTTCTCCATCTCCTCTTTCTCACCCATTTCGTCATTCTTCTTCTTTTTCTTCTTCTTCGTCTTCTTCTTTTTCTTTACATAGCTGTTGTCTTCATCTTCTTCATCTTCTCTTTCTCACCCTTTTCGTCATTCTTCTTCTTCTTCTTCTTCTTCTTCTTCTTCTTTAAAAAGCTTCCACTAGTCAGAATTCAGAATAAAAACGCCTTTAAACGAAAGTATAGAATAGGAATTCAATATTTTGCCAGCTCGCCATTCATAAACGACATTTTGCCATTTGGCTTCGAAAGCGATAATTATTATACAGTATTCTGAGGAATTTTTGGGTGTCTATACGAAGGGTCCATACCTCTATACCGATGCATCACATGGACTATGATTAAGCGTATAGAGAAAAAAGCTAGACAGCAATTGCACAAGAATACTACGAATATTTTTAAAAAATCAGCATCCCAAAAAGTAGCAGCTCTTCGGCCACCAACCTCCCATCTCTAAAACCATCCAAATCAGACGGTCAAGACATGCGGGTCACTGCTGGAGAAGTAGGGAGCGATGTTCTCCTATGGACCCCTTCACACGGATGCGCAAATGTTGGACGACCAACTGAAAACTATCTACAACAGCTCTGTACGGACACAGGATCTAGTCTAGAGGACCCACCAGAAACGATGGATGATAGAGAAGAATGGCATAAGAGAGTTGGGGAAATCCATGCGAGCAGCATAACATGATGACTATTTCCGCCATATTCAGTCTGCTCGCTGGAGCTTTTAAAAATAGAACAAAAGGAGACCCTTTGAATGAATATCCGAAAATAAGTACACTATTCATATATAATCATGCAAGTTTAATTTGGGGTATTGTTTTTGTTGCATCGTGGTAAAGAAGAGATACAACGTGAAATAAAGAGTTAATTATTTATTAACTGAAGTGGTACAGCCCAACAAATATCATAAGTCTCGCGCTGTGGGTGTTACGTCCGAAGTTGGTCTTATGACTGACCGAGATCTGGCAGAAATTTCGTGCTTAAGAAACACGATGTCTTTTATACCTCCACGATACCGGAAGTCACGTGGCACGAGCCATTATTCAACAGTTATATATATATATATATATATATATATACAGTGGGTAGAGTGTTCGCCAATGGTCCGGGAGACCTGGTTTCAATCCCTGGTCGCATCATACCAAAGACTCTAAAAATGGTACTTGATACCTCCTTGCTTAACACTCAGCTATATAAAGTACGTATCAAGGGTAAAGTGGAGCAATCAAGGGAAAGGAGTAGCGCCCTCCCCGATATTTCAGTGTAGTAGCTATTGAAAAGGGAGCCTTCTGGTCGCCTTCGACTATGGTCGCCAACTTTACTTTAATATATATATATATCACTTTGTTTCTATCTCTCTATCAATCTATCTATTTCTCTCAGTATGTTCATATCTTTCTGGGAGTGTCTTCGTGGTGTAATGGTTAAAGCGATTAACTGCGGAATCGTAGTTAGCGAGTTCGAATTCCGGCCGCGCTATTACGTTCACTTTCGGGTAAAAACCGTTGGGAAAGGTATGAACCATCTTATCCTCCCAGCTATTGGTTAAATAGTACCATTACTGTTCTTCTAGGAGAACGGCTTTGGTTGATATGCCATTAAACAAAGAAACTAAACCAATCATATCTTTTTCCGTATTTCTCTATGTGTTTAGCTAGCTAGCTGGCTAAGTTTGTTTCTCTTTATTTATCTATCAATCTATCAATTTGCCTTCTCCCTCTTTCTCTCTCACTCTCTCCCTCCCTACCAATCTATCTGCATATCAATATATCTTTATATACGATGGCCATTCAAATAAAAAAGTGATTTTTTAAAAGAGTTTTCTTCTTTTTTATCAGAATTTTTTTTTTCCCATTAGAGCAAACTCTTCATTTTTTTAAAAAATTGGTTTATAGCAAAAATCATTTTAATGGTTGATAAATATTCGTTTTAGGGCCAATTGAAAATAACGTTAAATCACACCGAGGGCTGAGGGCTTAAAAGAAGTCTGTTACCAAATCCTTGTGGATACAAAAATGTAAACCATGGGAAATTTATAAAATAATGTGTGATGTGTACGTAGAAAAATGTTTTAGCCAAAATATCATAAGAAATAGGCGAAATTTGATTTTAAGTCGATGCTCATACGCGAGATGGACATATATACAAAGAACATAGGAATCTCGAAATACGACAAACACTTACGACTTCTTAGTTCAGCTACGAAACTTTTTATTACCTTTAAGTTTAAAGGTTCTTCGACATAAGGAGAGAGATACACATTCTTTCTATTAAGGCTTTTCCATCTGCACCCCCCCATCTCGTGCCCACCCGTCGCAAGGCCTCCGCGAGCAAGCGAAAGTCAACCGTCTTCTTCGGAGGCAGGATTCAACTCAACTAACTGACTTTTTCAAAATCTCCCCAAATCCTCTGCGAGCTTCCGGTGCATGACGTCATTCACATCCACTGGTCAACCTTTCTATCGGATTTTTATTTTGACATCTATGAACGACACATCCTCCCCGCATGCGCGTTAACACCTGCACTCAAGTTTGCACCTAACTAACCCATGTGCTGAGCCGAAAAGTTCTCAGCCTAACTAAACCCAAAGGCATTAAACGAAATCCCTCGGCCATTATATTACAATAGTCTTTAATCCCATCTCCAATCTTCTGATTCTGAATGTCCATTTATGACACATTGACTGCTATATAATGGTCATGGAGTGCCAAAGAAGGATTTTCAAGTAGATTCTCATAGTCTTTAATCCCATCTCCAATGTTCTGATTCTGAATATGCTTTTATGACACATAGACTCCTATATAATGGTCATGGAGTGCCAAACAAGGATTTTCAAACAGATTCTCATAGTCTTTTATTACTTCTGAATATGATTTGACTCATTGACTCCTATATAATGGGCATCTAAGGCTAAAATTTTTGGTAAATTTTAATAATCTTTTATCTGATATAAACTTTTTTCTTGACTTCTTTTTTTAAATATTTCTGACTTCCTGTTTTATCAGAGATCTTGTGTTTTATGTTTAGGATTTTGTTTTCAAAGCAGAAATGTTTGAAACAACTTAAAGTTTGTTTTTTTTTACCAACAAAACTATTTTAGTAATTGAAGTTGCATGAAAAATTTTAAGGATTTTTGATTTGGCAAAATTAAAAAGCAGACTTGCTAATAATGGCCTGCAAGATTTGTTACATTTTATTAAAATGAAACCTCAAAAACAACTAATTCAGAATAAAATAACACCAAAGCAATAACTTAAGCGGTTTTCTTCTCCAAGACTTGTTGCCTAACCTATTATGCCCTACTATTTACTCTTAGTTGGAGGAAGAACAGCTTGATTTATGTTTTTAGTAAGGGTACAAAACTTCAGTATGTGGTTGCTATTTACTAAGCTTATTGCTTTGACGTGGCACAAGGCCGTATGAATGGGGCACCCTATGAGACTCAAACTCACACAGTTGTATTAAGTCATATATTCTAGCTTGTTAACCATTACATCACCTGAGGCGCCAAACTTCATTAAGTGGTATAGTGTTATAATGTCAAAAATGATGTTTTGAAACTTTATGAGCAAACCTTTCACGTGTGTGACTTTCGCACATTTGTCTAAACCAAAGAGAATCTCTATGTCGTCCTTTATCGGTTACTTAAAGCCAAAGCAATTTTTGTAGAACAGTAGTCGGAAGGATGAGAGGCTTCATACCTTTCTCAAAGATATTTGTCACAGTCTAGAATGTTAGCCACTGCACCACGGAATCTTCTTTTGTAAATTAAAGCTTTGATATTTGGAATTTTTTGGTTTGGTTTGTTTTATGGCATATCAACACTAGTAGGTTATTTAATGCCAAATCCTTTTTATACTCATATATATAATGTATGATTTCGAAACATATTCTGTAGGCAACATTCTTAAACGAATTCGAACTCACTTCTTTTTTACCACATTTTTGAATGGTTTCACTTATTTCTATCGAATAAGAATAATTCTATTTACTGTTAATCATTTGTTTGCACACAGTTAAATGGTTTCAAGTATTTATATTTACCCAACCCCTCCGCTCGGCCAGGATATGACACAAGGTCAATTTTGAAGCGGAGTTTAACAGGTTTGAATTCAGAGTTTTCCTTCTCCTAGACTAGTTGCCTCACCAATGCAGAAGAACTTAGCCTGTCCTACTATTTACCCATAGCTGGTGGGAGAATAATTGGATTCATACCTTTCCCAAGGGTATTAGTGCTATGTGAAATGCAATCAGTCTCGTCCAGGATTTGAACCCGTGTCGACGTGTCCATTTCCTACGACAATAACCATTACACCACGGACACCTCCAAATGGTTTCAAGTATTGGTATTTGACACTAAAAAATCAACCAAACATCAGTCGTTTGTTTACTCATAGTTAAATGATCAAACAGTTCTATTTGAAACCATTCAATTTAGTATAAGTTAACAATGTTAAATGAAGCCAAGTATTAGTATGTGTCAGAAACAATTCAATTAAACATCGGTCGTTTTGTTTGCACACAGTTAAATAATCAAGCAGTTCTAATTCAAACAATTCCGTTTAGAATAAATCATTTTATTGCACGCAGTTTAAATGTCGAAGTTCACAGTTTTAATGTCAAACAATTCTATTGGACCCTATCGGGTGTTACCACACCGGGTCAGAGAGGACCTGAGAGCGATAGCAGAGAAGTGGTACTCCGAATTCCCCAATGCTCCAGCATGAGTGGAGACTTGCCGTCAGATTGTTTAAAGTCATAGCCACGATACTCATTGGGTGGAGTGGGGTTCTTACCCCTTTTGTATTCGACAGTCCAGCCGATGGGGCTTGACCAGGTAGAGTATTTACGGGCTATAAAAATATGCCTTCGAATTGAATCAACAGATAATGACAGTATTATTAGGGTTTCACTAGGGTAATATCTAGCACATTCGTTAGGGGTGCAGTCAGTGTATTCTACTTCCCCAGCCGTTTACATGAATTTTTAGATCATTACAAAACAAAAATAATCTTTGATTATCTGGCATATAATAATTATGAAATTTTAAAATCTTATTTTATCTATAATTTCAAGAAGAAAATATTACAGTGTGTGAAGTAAAATACTGTTAGTATTAAATCCTAATTGATTAGTACATTCAAATTAGCGAATGTTGGATCTATGTAATGAAGCCCAAACAGAGTGAAATGTTCCAATAAAAAAATCACGCCGCAGAATTGGTTCCGCCCTGTCGGCTACTACTGTAGAGTACGCCGATTGCATCTCTGCAGAGACGTAAGACCACCCCCAACTAAACTGTATCTTATTGTGATGTTTTAGTCCTGGATCTTTGGGGAATGTGGAGTACTCCTTTATTACAATTACTCCCAGCTTCACTGATCCAAAGTGGCTGTAACGTTTAGGGTCCCATCTATGTGTCAAATAAAAAAAAAGTTGGTGACCTTAGTCGAGGGTGACCCGAAGGATTCCTTTCCAATAGCTACAATACCGAGATGTCGGGGAGGGCCTTTCCCTGGATTGCTCAACTTTACCCTTGATCCTTACCTTTTAATGCTGAGTGATAAGTAAGGCGGCATCAAGTACCATTTTTAAAGTCTTTGGTATGACTTGATCTGGGATTGAATTGACTGCGTACAACAATTTATTAATATTAAACTGAATTATTCGAGTTAGATCGAAATACTTGAAAAAATTTAACTGTGAGCAAACATTTAAATTTAATTCATTTGTAAAGGTTTGATTTGGTTTATTTATCTAATGGCGTATCAACACCTCATGGATTATTTAATACTTATTTTTATAATTACAACACTTGGTAAACAATTATTGCTTTAAATATGTATCCACCCAACTCCTCCACCACAAGCTGGATGTGAGACAAAGTCAATCTTAAAACGGAGTATTAAAGGTTTAAAATTCAGAATATTTCGCGGGGTGGGTGTCCTCGTGGTGTAATGGTTAAAGCAATGGACTGCAGAAGCGTAGTAAGCGAGTTTGTACTCCAGTCGCGCTATTACGTTCACTTGGGAAAGGTATGAACCCCCTTATCCTCCCAGCTATGTGTTAAATAGTACCACTACTGTTCTTCTAGGAGAATAGCTTTGGCATTGAATAACCTACAAAGGTTGATATGCCTTTAAACAAAGAAACCAAACCAAACCAGTGTTGTATATTGACCTCCGACCCGCCCGGGCTGTCAAAATAGGAAATGCGCCTGCGTAAAAAACCAAAGAAACTTTCTCTCCTACTATTTATTCATTGCTTGAGGGAGGGAATTATTTTTTCGAAGGGCATCAGCACGAAGTGAAACGCAGACAGCTTGAAATAACTGAATACGAATAATGTCCATTCCGTTAAATTGTTTTAATTATTCCTGTCTGTTGTGGCCCCGGAAAGGGTCACTAATGAAAACACAAACACGGATATTAGATAACAGATTATATTACACAAGAAAGAGTTACATAGAAAAGATAAGAAGTCTCGTACCGTTCATATAACATCGAAATCTTTGTACTAATAACGGTATCTTTCTGGCAACTATCGTCTCGGCTGGTGAGACTGCCAGTGGTGTATTGGGACTGGGTGTGATTCTGTATACCTGCAGAAATTGCTGTAGTGCCTTGTCCGTCGCGGTACCAGATGCTTTTTTGGGTGCTCGCTTTAACGTGTCTACAAAACGTTCAGCCTGACCATTTGATTTTGCGTGATATTGCGGTGTGGTTATGTGCTTTATTTGGAAGATTTCGCAGAACTCCTTGAATTCGACTGATGTGTCTTCCGTTGTCGCTGACCAGACAATCTACTACACCCAACCGCGCAAACAGTTCATGTAGGAACCCAGTAGTTGTCTCCGTCGTAGGTCTTCTGCATCTGAGAACCTCAGGCCATTTATAGTAACTCTCCACTTCAATTAGGTAGAAGAAAACTTCCAGGGGACCCGCAAAATCAACATGTATCCTCGACCAAGGTTGTTCTGTTTTTGGCCAAGGTTTGAAAGTAGCGGGGGTGCTTTCGCCGCTAAGGCACAGCCTTTACATTTTTCGATCATATCCGTAATGTCGTTATCCATCTTCGGCCAATAAACATGGCTTCTAATGAGACTCTTCATTCTATTTATTCCCGGGTGACCGGTATGGAAATCTCTTAAAATTCTGTTTTGCAATTTCTTTGGTATTACGACCCTTTCACTATATAGGAGGACGTTGTCCCATAGTGAAAATACTTCTGCTACTTTTTCGTTTTTTGCTGTGATTTTCTGTTTAATATTGGTAATAAAGTCGTCGTTTATTGCTTCGCTTTTTATCTCGAGTAGCGTCACAGGCAGTTCTTTGATGGTGTTGGCTATCATGTTTTTAATTTCACAGTCTGTTCATAATGCTGCTATTATTGTGTCCTTGAAGGGTTCACTATACTTCGGTACCAACCTTGCTAGTCCAACTGCGTGGCTAATCAGTTTTGACGAGTAGTATTCGATTTTAGAATTGTAGTTCAGTAAAATCGTTCCCATCTTTGTAGCCTATTGGCAGTATAAATTGGTTGACCCTTTTTTGATCCGAAAATGGTTATTAGGGACTTGTAGTCTGTGTGTAGAGTAAAGAATCTGTCATGCAAGTATCGGTGAAATTTTGTCTCTGCAAATATTATTCCCAAGGCCTCCTTTTCAGTCTGGGAATAATGCTTTTCGGCCGGAAGAAGGGTTCTAGATGCGTAGGCTATTGGCTTTTTGTCCCATCGGGCATTTTATGTAGGATACACGCACCAACTCCATATGAGCTGGCAACGCTTGCGACAATAATCTCCAGTTTTGGGTCATAGTGCGTGAGAAAAAGATCAGATGTTAATGAGTTTTTAATTTGGTCAAATGCTGTTTGACATTCGGGCGTCCATCTCCACTTTTTATCTTTTTTTAGTAGTTCGTTTAGTGGAGCGTGGATATCGTGCAAATTTTTTTTATGAAACTTTGGTAGTAGTTTGCAAGTCCAAGGAAGTTCTGTAATGTCATAACATTATCTAGGGCGGGTATAGCCTTGATAGCTGTAGCCCTTTCGGGGTGGGACGTCTCCCGTCTTTGTCAATGATATGTCCCAGATATTTGATTTTGTTCATACAGAAATCGCATTTTGCTTCCTTTACCTTGAACCCAAATTCCTGTATTTGTGCGAAAACCTTGTTTAAATGTTCTCTGTGTAGCTCCTTCGTTTTACTACTAATTACAATATCATCCAGATAAGCGAAAGTGAAGTCAAAGTCGCCCAGCATGGTGTCCATCACCTGTTGGAAGATTGCCGGTGCGATTTTTATTCCAAAAACTCGCCCTGTACCTTGTACCGCCCTGTGTGTGTGTTAATACAGAGTAGTTTAGAGCTATTTTCTTCTACTGGAATCTGGAGGTAGGTCTCGTTTAAGTCAATTTTTGAAAAGACTTTTGCTCCATTTAATTTATTAAAAACCTCTTCTGGGCTGGGAGTGGATAGTGGTAATCCTTGAGTGCAGCGTTTAATCCTGTAGAAAAATCTGCGAATACCCGGATTTCCTTAGATTTTTTTCTTAAATATACCGTTGGAGCAGTCCATTCGCTAAATTCCACTTTCGATAATATGCCCATGTTCACTAATCGGTCAAGCTCTTTATTTATTTCTTCGGTTGCGACGAACGGTACGTTTCGCTTCTTTCTAAAAATGGGGCGTGTATTTTCCTTCAGTTCAAATTTTGCCTTAATTTTAGTACATTTGCCAAGACGAGCTGAAAATACTTCGGGGAAACTACCTTTTAGTTCCATCATAATTTTTTCAGCTTCGGCCGTAATGCATTCTACTTTTTAGCAAAACGTATTAATTGGTTGATCCCAGAGATTAAATTTCTGAAACCATTCTGTGTTCTTCAGTACGAAGACTTTTAATTTTTTGGTTATACCATTTAGTGACACTGGGATAATCATTTCGCCTTCAAATTTTATTTTGTCTCCTGTATAAGTTTATAAGTTTGTTATTGATAAATCAGAACCAGAGTCTAACTGTAATCTTACCGACGTATTTAGTACTTTGACTGTTATGTATTTACGAACGACTTTGTCTGACTTGTTCTCATTTTTTGTATGTCTGACTCTTAATTTTCTGTTTCTACACTGCGAGCCCTTTTGTCCGAATTTATCACAATTCTGACATTTTTTTGTACGATAGGGACAATTCTTTATCCAATGTAAATTTCCAAAGCAGTAGTAAGCGCTGGGTGGGTTTTTTTTGGCTGTTACTAGTCTGCCTGTATTGAAATTTTGGGTAATCATATGTTTCTCTCTTTTACCGGAGAGTATGATTGGGATCTCTGCTTGACTTTCCTTACGTAAGCAACACCAGACTCCTCGGTATTTTTTTAGTCTTTCCTGACACTCACTATCCTCAGACAGTCCTCAGCCAGTTTTGGAAGCGTGAGATCGGGTTCGTTCTCTAATTTCGACAAAACACTGCGTCTGATTCCCGCGTCTTTTGCCGACACTAGGCCTTGTGCGAATATCAGACATTTGAAGTTATCCGCTGACAATTCACCTAGTTTAAAATCGTCGCAGTTTTTATTGACGACCGCAGCAAACCCTAAATAATCATCACTGTTCCTTTTTGTTAAGTTGAGGCATTTCCATCTTTTGTGGAATAGAGACGTTTTGGAGCTGAATAATTCCAACAGTAATTTAACTGTTTCTAAAAAGCCAAATACGCAAGTTTTTTTTTTTGGTAAGATATAATCTACGAACTTGTTGTGTTCCACGGTTCCTAGCTTTCGTAGAAGTAGCCGGACTTGTTTTGCCTCAGTCCAATCGGCACAGTCGGTAATATAGATATCTTCATATATTCTGTAATATGCCTCAAAGGTCTTATCCTCATCTGGTGCGTAGGAAAATGTTTCGAGTGTATTCCACACTGCATTTTGAGTGAAAATAGTAGTACTATCTTTAGGCTGGTTATTACTTAGACTTTTAAAAAGTGCTTCTTGTTTTTGTAATTCAAGGAAGAACTGTTGTTGTTTTTCCTCGTTTGTTTAAGATTCTTTCTTCGTTTTCTTTCTGAAGTTGAAGGAGTTTTTCCGCGTTTTTTAAGATTCTTTCTTCGTTTTTTTGTTGAGACTCCATTTGGAAGTTCATCATTTGTGCAAACATTTCTTTATGGTCTTCCATTTTTTTTTTTTTTGGAGGGGGGAATTTTATTTTCTCTTCAGTAAATATCCCCAGAAATCAAGAATAATTACTGTGTGTGTGTGTGTGTGTGTGTGTGTGTGTGTGTGTGTGTGTGTGTGTGTGTGTGTGTGTGTGTGTGTGTGTTTTGAACAACACAACTGTAAGCGCCGAATTAATTTTTTCTCTCTGAAGTGGGAAGAAAGAAAAATATGAAAATCACTTTTTGATTCCGTGACAATCTTACTTACAGATTTTTTTTAAATATCTGCTCTCCGACACACTCCGTCGTTTGTACAATTTGATACTTTTAGTTGTTTTCACAAAAATCTTGTTCGGTTAGTTGTATGTTGGAACTTTGTTGTAGATTCTTTAACAATTTGTAATTGGGTATCTCTTTGTTGTTGCTATGTATCTTCGCCTGTATGTTGTGCGATTAACCCCTTCTGCTTGTTGGAAAGTCCCTTTTTTCATTCGAGTTTCTCGTCGCCAGCATGTTGTGGCCCCGGAAGGGGTCACTAATGAAAACGCAAATACGGATATTAGATAACAGATTATATTACACAAGAAAGAGTTTCATAGAAAAGGTAAGAAGTCTCGTACTGTTCGTATAATACCGATTGTAATCTGCCCTTTTGGCTGCGAAATCTCAGTACTAATAACGGTGAGAAGAGTCCATTATAGTAAGATGGGTAAGGTTCTCACAACACTGTCTAACATGGATAATTCTGTTTTATAAGAATAATTATTGGTTAGTATACTTATATCGTTTGAAGTGTTCGTATCCAATACTAAAAATTTAAAAACATTTGGGCCATTGATGGGATCCTAACTGGTACTACCATTCTGGTTTGAGTGGACTTGGGAGTAATGGAAATGATGGAGTACATGAGCTAGAACTGTAGCCTCACCACCAGATGCTTTTCTCTTCGATGCGGCTCAGAAGACGCTGATAGTATCCCTTCTAGAAGGATAAGATCCCCTCCAAATTTGTGTTGGATTTGACAATAAAATGCATCTGATGGTGAGGCTCCATTTCTAGAGATTTAGGGAGGGTGGAGTACCTGTTCATTACCATTACTCCAAGGTCAACTCTGACCGGGAGTGGCACAATCTGTTTGGGTCCCATCTATGAATAAAATAGATCTATTTAGATAGTATTTATATTCAATTGGACAGTGTGCAAAAAACACTTTAGAAGCAACAATACAAAAATGTAAATTTGAACGCGATTCCCTAACCTTTTGGCATCCCGTTTAGATAAATTAATCATAATTACCACCAGATACTGTTTAGTGTCATAAGTAGCCCCACCCCATTAGGGCTATTCATATTTACCGACCCCTCCGCTCGGCCAGGATATGACACAAGGTCACTTTTTAAGCGAAGTTTAACAGGTTTGAATTCAGAGTTTCCCTTCTCCTAGACTAGTTGCCTCACCAAGGATGAAGAAATCAGTCTGCCCTACTATTTACCCATAGCTGGAGGGAGAATAATTGGATTCATACCTTTCCCAAAGGTATTAGTGCTATGCGAAATGAAATCAGTCTCGTTCAGGATTTGAACTCGTGTCGCCGTGTCCATTTCCTACGACGATAACCATTACACCACGGGCAATAATAGGTTGGGGCTATTATACCTTTGTAGAGTCAGTGTATTTTTAGCTCTGCCGACGGGGCTATTTTTTAATATGAAAAAATAATACAGGTTATATATATTCATATTTGCTAGACAGCGTGTAGTGTTACCAGATTGACGCCGACTGGATGTGATTGTTACTCTTTAAGAAGGGGAGTCCCCTGTGGCGTAGTGGCTAACGTGCTGGACTGTGAGACTGTAGTAAGCGAGTTCGAATTTCAGTTGAGCTATTATGTCCACTTTCGGTCTAATACCAATGGGAAGGTGACTGGAAGAATTAGAAACTGAATGACGAGCCGAGACCAACCAAACAAAAGCATCGTTAAGATCGGCTAGAATACTGAGAAGAGTCCTGGAGACCTGAGGAGACTTGCTGTCAATCAGAACCATAAAAGACTTTTAGCAAACGTTAGTGTAAAAAAAAACTCGTAAAAAGTAATCCCTCGGTTATACGTTAATTGTACCACAGCTCTTCTACAAGGATTGATTTGGCATTAAATACCCCACAAAGGTTGATATGTCATTAAACAAAGAAATTAAACTATCTCTCTTCGCTAGGTTCTGTTTTGGTCAATTGAAGTTCTTGTTTCTTTTTTCTGTGGGTCTAAATAAAGTTCACCATTTGGCCTTACACTGATCTGGTGGCTTCGGTAATCTGATTTTTTTTTTCTGTTGGACGAACAAGTTAATTGAGAAGTTTTCATTTGTTTGTTTGTTTGGCTGGGTTTATGGCACATCAACCTTTCTAGGTTATTTAGCGCCAAATCCATTTTTATGTAAAAAATCAGTTCTATTTCAAGCAATTCAGTTTAGCATAAGTACAGTTTAATTGTCGAAAACATTTCTATTTCAAGCTATTCAGTTTATTCAAGAAGTTATATATAACAATTCAGTTTAGTGTAAGTACAGTTTCAATGTCAAAAACAGTTCAATTTCAAATCATTCAGTGAAGCATAAGCCCGCAGTTTAAATGTAAGTACAGTTTAATTGTCAAAAACATTTCTATTTCTAGCTATTCAGTTTAGTATAAGTACAGATTTTGTTTACACACAGTTAAATGTCAAAACTGTTCCATGTTAAACAATTCAGTTTAGTGTAAATACAGTTTCAAGATCAAAAAACAGTTCAATTTCAAATAATTCAGTTTAACATAAGCATGCAGTTTAAATGTAAGTACGGTTTAATTGTCAAAAACATTTCTATTTCAAGCTATTCAGTTTCCACAAACAATTTAGTTTAGCATAAGTATGCCGTTAGTTCTATTTAACCCATAGATAGGACTCATATCAGGTGCTACCACTCCGGGTCAGAGTGGACCTTGGAGTGATGGCAATAAAGGGGTACTCCGCATTCCCCAAAAGCACCAGCATTACTGGAATCTCATCATTAGATTGTTTAGTGTCATATCCAGGACAGAAGTTTTGAATATAATTTTTGTTTTAATTTTTTTACTGACTTACTCACCCACCTAAGTTATATTCATCTTACTCATTGCTAATTTTGATTTTCGCCTGATATTAAACACCCACTGCTACCCTCTGATAAATATATTAACCCCTGCCTCTACCCAGTCTCACCCAAAGCGATTTTTTTCTTGATTTAATTAACAAACCAGGTCGATGTCTCAAGATGTAATATTATTTTTGTTGCTTGTTATTTGTTGTTTGTTTCGCTGGTAGGTGTACGCCCATTATAGAAGTTCCTATATAAAGTGGCCGCGCACCAATCATGAATGTCTCACATCGAGAACCTCCTTGCCTTTCCACTGCTTAAGTATCCTTTGTGGCTTGACAGGTGAGTGTCTATTTTCTCATTCACTGCTGATAAGACAGCGTTGGTTTGTTGGTAGTTTTTTGCCTATCAACCCTTATGGGTTATTCCAT